>CM075757.1:3391410-3743535 GCA_037974335.1 Prionace glauca | reverse complement strand
TCACGTGCTCACTGTGTAATCGAGGGGTTCGGGGTGGTTTATATACAGAATAACAGATACCCGGGAGTGAGTTACAGACTGGAATCTAATCGAGGTGTTCGGGGTGGTTTATATATAGTATAACAGATACCCGGGAGTGAGTTACAGACTGGAATCTAATCGAGGGGTTCGGGGTGGTTTATATATAGAATAACAGATACCCGGGAGTGAGTTACAGACTGGAATCGAATCGAGGGTTGGGGGGGGTTTATATATAGAATAACAGATACCCGGGAGTGAGTTACAGGATTGTAACAGGGTTAAGATGATATGAAATGTTGAGAACTGTTCACTGATCTGTTACAGTTTGTTGTAATGGGGTAGACTGGCCCAGGGACACCTGAGCGAATATTGTGATGTCCTTATCACTGAGTTAAGCCTATTGTTGGACTAACCCTTGGCTCATTGGATGTGGGACATTTACACACTCCGTGCACACTGACAGCTCAGCACTGAGGGGGTGTGAGTGTGTATACCAGACACACACCAAGGACACAGTGACAGGCCCCACTTGTTCACATATTCAGCACTAAATTTCCAGACGGGATCTGTCTAACCGCATGGAGTGAGGTTCCCAGACAGACTGTGTGACATATCCAGTTCTGCAACTCCTGACTGACTCACACGAGCTGCATTTAGACAATTAAATGGTGATCTAATCGAGGGATTGAACATGATTCAAGAGTTCAACACAGTGGGTTTAGCGCTGCTGTCTCACAGGGACCCGGGTTCAATCCCAGCGGCACGGTGACACAGTGGGTTAGCGCTGCTGTCTCACAGGGACCCGGGGTTCAATCCCAGCGGCACGGTGACACAGTGGGTTAGCGCTGCTGCCTCACAGGGACCCGGGTTCAATCCCAGCGGCACGGTGACACAGTGGGTTAGCGCTGCTGTCTCACAGGGACCCGGGTTCAATCCCAGCGGCACGGTGACACAGTGGGTTAGCGCTGCTGCCTCACAGTGCCAGGGACCCGGGTTCAATCCCAGCGGCACGGTGACACAGTGGGTTAGCGCTGCTGTCTCACAGGGACCCGGGTTCAATCCCAGCGGCACGGTGACACAGTGGGTTAGCGCTGCTGTCTCACAGGGACCCGGGTTCAATCCCAGCGGCACGGTGACACAGTGGGTTAGCGCTGCTGTCTCACAGGGACCCGGGTTCAATCCCAGCGGCACGGTGACACAGTGGGTTAGCGCTGCTGTCTCACAGGGACCCGGGTTCAATTCCAGCGGCACGGTGACACAGTGGGTTAGTGCTGCTGTCTCACAGGGACCCGGGTTCAATCCAGCGGCACGGTGACACAGTGGGTTAGCGCTGCTGCCTCACAGGGCCAGGGACCCGGGTTCAATTCCTGACTTGGGTCACTGTCTGTGCGAGGTCTGCACATTCTCCCCATGTCTGCGTGGGTTTCCTCCGAGAAACCGAAAGATGTGCAGGTTAGGGTGGATTGGCCATGATAAATTGCTTCTTGGTTTCAAGACTTATCAGCAAGATTGGGGAGGTAAATGTGTGGGATTTGAATCATTCTCAGAGAGAATGCCATTCAGAGTTGGAAAATATTGTCACAAATGTTGACTCTCCCACCTCAAAATCAAGTATAAATTTTTACAGATCGTCCCAGATTATACACGATGTCAGAAATATTTTTAAAAATATCCCCCAAAAGTCAGGAATTATCTAAATTTAGATTTTAATTGCAGCCTGCTGCCGTGACAGAGACAGGAACATGATAATTTCAGAAGCTGCCAGTGTTCTGCCTCTGTGCCGACAGGGAGTGTAACTGAACCAGTCTGATATACCCCCCTCCCTGTGTGTGTGATAGAGAGAGACTGGGAGTGTAACTGAACCAGTCTGATATACCCCCCCTCCCTGTGTGTGTGATAGAGAGAGACTGGGAGACTGGGAGTGTAACTGAACCAGTCTGATATACCCGCTCCCTGCTGTGTGTGACTAGAGAGAGACTGGGAGACTGGGAGTGTAACTGAACCAGTCTGATATACCCCGCTCCCTGTGTGTGTGATAGAGAGAGACTGGGAGACAGGGAGTGTAACTGAAACCAGTCTGATATACCCCCGCTCCCTGTGTGTGTGATAGAGAGAGACTGGGAGACTGGGAGTGTAACTGAACCAGTCTGATATACCCCCCTCCCTGTGTGTGTGATAGAGAGAGACTGGGAGACAGGGAGTGTAACTGAACCAGTCTGATATACCCCGCTCCCTGTGTGTGTGATAGAGAGAGGACTGGGAGACTGGGAGTGTAACTGAACCAGTCTGATATACCCCCCTCCCTGTGTGTGTGATAGAGAGAGACTGGGAGACTGGGAGTGTAACTGAACCAGTCTGATATACCCCGCTCCCTGTGTGTGTGATAGAGAGAGACTGGGAGACAGGGAGTGTAACTGAACCAGTCTGATATACCCCCCTCCCTGTGTGTGTGATAGAGAGACTGGGAGACAGGAGTGTAACTGAACCAGTCTGATATACCCCCCTCCCTGTGTGTGTGATAGAGAGAGACTGGGAGTGTAACTGAACCAGTCTGATATACCCCCCTCCCTGTGTGTGTGATAGAGAGAGACTGGGAGACTGGGAGTGTAACTGAACCAGTCAGATATACCCCCCTCCCTGTGTGTGTGATAGAGAGAGACTGGGAGTGTAACTGAACCAGTCTGATATACCCCCCTCCCTGTGTGTGTGATAGAGAGAGACTGGGAGACAGGGAGTGTAACTGAACCAGTCTGATATACCCCGCTCCCTGTGTGTGTGATAGAGAGAGACAGGGAGTGTAACTGAACCAGTCTGATATACCCCCCTCCCTGTGTGTGTGATAGAGAGAGACTGGGAGACTGGGGAGTGTAACTGAACCAGTCAGATATACCCCCCTCCCTGTGTGTGTGATAGAGAGAGACTGGGAGTGTAACTGAACCAGTCTGATATACCCCCCTCCCTGTGTGTGTGATAGAGAGAGACTGGAACAGACAGGGAGTGTAACTGAACCAGTCTGATATACCCCGCTCCTGTGTGTGTGATAGAGAGAGACAGGGAGTGTAACTGAACCAGTCTGATATACCCCCCTCCCTGTGTGTGTGATAGAGAGAGGACTGGGAGACAGGGAGTGTAACTGAACCAGTCTGATATACCCCCCCTCCCTGTGTGTGTGATAGAGAGAGACTGGGAGTGTAACTGAACCAGTCTGATATACCCCCCTCCCTGTGTGTGTGATAGAGAGAGACTGGGAGACTGGGAGTGTAACTGAACCAGTCTGATATACCCCCCTCCCTGTGTGTGTGATAGAGAGAGACTGGGAGACAGGGAGTGTAACTGAACCAGTCTGATATACCCCCCTCCCTGTGTGTGTGATAGAGAGAGACTGGGAGACTGGGAGTGTAACTGAACCAGTCTGATATACCCCCCCTTCCTGTGTGTGTGATAGAGAGAGACTGGGAGACAGGGAGTGTAACTGAACCAGTCTGATATACCCCCCTCCCTGTGTGTGTGATAGAGAGAGACCTGGGAGACAGGGAGTGTAACTGAACCAGTCTGATATACCCCCCCTCCCTGTGTGTGTGATAGAGAGAGACTGGGAGACTGGGAGTGTAACTGAACCAGTCTGATATACCCCCCTCCCTGTGTGTGTGATAGAGAGAGACTGGGAGTGTAACTGAACCAGTCTGATATACCCCCCTCCCTGTGTGTGTGATAGAGAGAGACTGGGAGACTGGGAGTGTAACTGAACCAGTCTGATATACCCCCCTTCCTGTGTGTGTGATAGAGAGAGACTGGGAGACAGGGAGTGTAACTGAACCAGTCTGATATACCCCCCTCCCTGTGTGTGTGATAGAGAGAGACTGGGAGACTGGGAGTGTAACTGAACCAGTCTGATATACCCCCCTCCCTGTGTGTGTGATAGAGAGAGACTGGGAGACTGGGAGTGTAACTGAACCAGTCTGATATACCCCCCTCCCTGTGTGTGTGATAGAGAGAGACTGGAGTGTAACTGAACCAGTCTGATATACCCCCCTCCCTCTGTGTGTGTGATAGAGAGAGACTGGGAGTGTAACTGAACCAGTCTGATATACCCCCCCTCCTTGTGTGTGTGATAGAGAGAGACTGGGAGTGTAACTGAACCAGTCTGATATACCCCCCTCCCTGTGTGTGTGATAGAGAGAGACTGGGAGACTGGGAGTGTAACTGAACCAGTCCCCTGATATACCCCCTCTCCCTGTGTGTGTGATAGAGAGAGACTGGGAGACTGGGAGTGTAACTGAACCAGTCTGATATACCCCCCCTCCCTGTGTGTGTGATAGAGAGAGACTGGGAGTGTCAGAGGGTCAGTGCTGTGAGGGAGTGCCGCACTGTCAGAGGGTCAGTGCTGAGGGAGTGCCGCACTGTCAGAGGGATGGGGGAGTGCTCTAAAGAGTTTGGGAATGTTGTGGGGCGGTAGAGGGTGCGAATCATACCGTTCACAGAGAAGGAAAGGAGTGCGGAATGTCGAGTTAGAGTCACAGCTCGGGTGCAGAGAATAATCCAGCTGAGTGCGAGGTGGGTCCCGGGGGAACGGGGACCCCCCGCTGCCCTGCCGGACCTTTGAAAGTTTGGATGTGGTCCCAGATGAATGAGGACTTGAGTCAGTTTGGCGCCTGGTAGCCATGGCGATGCTCGTTACACCGACTCACCCCCATCACCATCACCCCCACCCCCGCGACACACCCTCCCTGTGTTACATTGTCTGTATAAAACCTCCCGCACTGTCTCACTACCACCCACTGCTACCCCCCCCCCTCTCTCTCTCGTTGGGATGGGTGGGGGTGGTGATGGGGGGGAGGTGTGAGGTGAACGGACTGCGATGAGATCAGAGTTGGATGCTAGTCCATCCCCACCCCCCCCCCCCACAGTGGAGACCTTCCCATCTCCCCCCCCCCCCCACACAGCGGAGACCTTCCCATCTCCCCCCCCCCCATCCCCCCACAGCGGAGACCTTCCCATCTCCCCCCCCCCCACCCCACACAGCGGAGACCTTCCCACCTCCCCAACCCCCCCCCACCCCACACAGCGGAGACCTTCCCATCTCCCCCCCCCCCATCCCCCCACAGCGGAGACCTTCCCATCTCCCCCCCCCCACCCCACACAGCGGAGACCTTCCATCTACCCCCCCCCCATCCCCACACAGCGGAGACCTTCCCATCTCCCCCCCCCCCCACCCCACACAGCGGAGACCTTCCCATCTACCCCCCCCCCATCCCCACACAGCGGAGACCTTCCCATCTCCACCCCCCCATCCCCACACAGCCGGAGACCTTCCCATCTCCCCCCCCCCCATCCCCCCACAGCGGAGACCTTCCCATCTCCCCCCCCCATCCCCACACAGCGGAGACCTTCCCATCTCCACCCCCCCCATCCCACACAGCGGAGACCTTCCCATCTCCCCCCCCCCCCACCCCACACAGCGGAGACCTTCCCATCTCCCCCCCCCCCCATCCCCCCACAGCGGAGACCTTCCCATCTCCCCCCCCCCCATCCACACACAGCGGACACCTTCCCATCTCCCCCCCCCCCCATCCCCACACAGCGGAGGACCTTCCCATCTCCCACCCCCCCCCCACACACAGCGGAGACCTTCCATCTCCCCCCCCCCCCACACAGCGGAGACCTTCCCATCTCCCCCCCCCCCCCCCCCCACCCCACACAGCGGAGACCTTCCCATCTCGCCCCCCTCCCCCCTCCCCCAGATGCAATGGTCAAATACTAACTGCTCTTGTTCCAGTGAGCTGGTGGTGGGTGGGGGTGGGGGTGGGGGGGGTGCGCAGGATCAGAGGGGGTCCAGAGTGAAATATGCTGCCAATATAACTCCAGGGCAGCTGTGAGAACATGAAGACCCTTTCCCGAGGAGAGGGGCCGGTTAAATAAAAAGCACAAAGTCATGTGTAGAGAGTGCGTGTCAGAGGCAGGATAATAAATGTGCTGTGTGTCTACAGACCAGCCGTGTGCAAACAGCACAGCTTCCCCGCTCACTGCCTCCCATCGCCCACACGCTATTCATTCCCCGAGACTGGGGTCCCCCCCCCACCCCCCCCCCAGAACCCCCGCTACGGCCCAGAGAAGCTTCTGGAAGCCCACGGACCTGGACGCTGGGTCAGGAAATGAAGAATTTCCCAGGAGACGGGTTGTAATTTCGAGAAATTAGTTTGTTGTGTTGACGCTGTGTAAACTCTCTCGCTCGCTCCGTCTCCATCCCCCGTCCTGGGGGGTTCCGCTTCCGAGAATCTCTCCGCTCCTCGATGATCTTTAACGTCCCCCAATAAATCGTTCAGCGACAGGAGTGGGGGGGGGGGGGGGGGGGTCGGAGGGGGGTGGGGGGGGGGACAGAGGGGGAAGGGGTGTGAGAGAGACAGGGCGAGGTTAGAGAGGGAGAATGAAAATCCACCATTTCCGTATCCCCGTTCCACAGGGAATCCCAACCCCGCAATTCCCAGGGGAATAGAAGCAGGATAGTCATTCCAAACTTGGGTAAGAATCCCTCAGCACTGACCCTCTGACAGTGCGGCACTCCCTCAGCACTGACTCTCTGACAGTGCGGCACTCCCTCAGCACTGACCCTCTGACAGGCCGGCGATCCCTCAGCACTGACCCTCTGACAGTGCGGCACTCCCTCAGCACTGACCCTCTGACAGTGCGGGCACTCCCTCAGCACTGACCCTCTGACAGTGCGGCGCTCCCTCAGCGCTGACCCTCTGACAGGCCGGCGATCCCTCAGCACTGACCCTCTGACAGTGCGGCACTCCCTCAGCACTGACCCTCTGACAGGCCGGCGATCCCTCAGCACTGACCCTCTGACAGTGCGGCGCTCCCTCACCACTGACCCTCTGACAGTGCGGCACTCCCTCAGCACTGACCCTCTGACAGGCCCGGCGATTCCCTCAGCACTGACCCTCTGACAGTGCGGCACTCCCTCAGCACTGACCCTCTGACAGTGCGGCGCTCCCTCAGCACTGACCCTCTGACAGTGCGGCACTCCTCAGCACTGACCCTCTGACAGTGCGGCGCTCCCCTCAGCACTGACCCTCTGACAGTGCGGGCACTCCCTCAGCACTGACCCTCTGACAGTGCGGCGCTCCCTCAGCACTGACCCTCTGACAGTGCGGCACTCCCTCAGCACTGACCCTCTGACGGTGCGGCACTCCCTCAGCACTGACCCTCTGACAGTGCGGCGCTACCCTCAGCACTGACCCTCTGACAGTGCGGCGCTCCCTCAGCACTGACCTCTGACAGTGCGGCACTCCCTCAGCACTGACCCTCTGACAGTGCGGCGCTCCCTCAGCACTGACCCTCTGACAGTGCGGCACTCCCTCAGCACTGACCTCTACGGTGCGGCACTCCCTCAGCACTGACCCTCTGACAGTGCAGCACTACCTCAGCACTGACCCTCTGACAGTGCGGCGCTCCCTCAGCACTGACCCTCTGACAGTGCGGCACTCCCTCAGCACTGACCCTCTGACAGTGCGGCACTCCCTCAGCACTGACCCTCTGACAGTGCGGCACTCCCTCAGCACTGGACCCTCTGACAGTGAGGCACTCCCTCGGCACTGACCCTCTGACAGTGCGGCACTCCCTCAGCACTGACCCTCTGACAGTGCGGCACTCCCTCAGCACTGACCCTCTGACAGTGCGGCACTCCCTCAGCACTGACCTCTGACAGTGCGGCACTCCCTCAGCACTGACCCTCTGACAGTGCGGCACTCCCTCAGCACTGACCCTCTGACAGTGCAGCACTCCCTCAGCACTGACCCTCTGACAGTGCGGCACTCCTCAGCACTGGACCCTCTGACAGTGCGGCACTCCCTCAGCACTGACCCTCTGACAGTGCGGCACTCCCTCAGCACTGACCCTCTGACAGTGCAGCACTCCCTCAGCACTGACCCTCTGACAGTGCGGCACTCCCTCAGCACTGACCCTCTGACAGTGCGGCACTCCCCTCAGCACTGACCCTCTGACAGTGTGGCGCTCCCTCGGCACTGACCCTCTGACAGTGCGGCACTCCCTCAGCACTGACTCTCTGACAGTGCGGCACTCCCTCAGCACTGACCCTCTGACAGTGTGGCACTCCCTCAGCACTGACCCTCTGACAGTGTGGCGCTCCCTCGGCACTGACCCTCTGACAGTGCGGTGCTCCCTCAGCACTGACCCTCTGACAGTGCCGGCACTCCCTCAGCACTGACCCTCTGACAGTGCGGCACTCCCTCGGCACTGACCCTCTGACAGTGCGGCGCTCCCTCGGCACTGACCCTCTGACAGTGCGGCACTCCCTCAGCACTGACCCCCTGACAGTGCGGCGCTCCCTCAGCACTGACCCTCTGACAGTGCGGCACTCCCTCAGCACTGACCCTCTGACAGTGCGGCGCTCCCTCAGCACTGACCCTCTGACAGTGCGGCAACTCCCTCAGCACTGACCCTCTGACAGTGCGGCGCTCCCTCGGCACTGACCCTCTGACAGCGCGGCACTCCCTCAGCACTGACCCTCTGACAGTGCGGTGCTCCCTCAGCACTGACCCTCTGACAGTGCGGCACTCCCTCAGCACTGACCCTCTGACAGTGCGGCACTCCTCAGCACTGACAGGTTTTGGAAAACACTCATCTCACTCTCTCCTGAGTGATTATGAGGGCCACGGACAGAGTGGATAGTCAGAAGCTTTTCCCCAGGGTGGGAGAGTCAATTACGGGGGGGGGGGGCACAGGTTTAAGGTGCGAGGGGCAAGGTTTAAAGGAGATTTACGAGGCAGATTTTTACACGTGGGGGGGGGGGGGTGCCTGGGACTCGCTGCCGGGGGGAGGGAGTGGAAGCGGATACGATAATGAGTTTAAGGGGGGTCTGGACAAATCCATGAATAGGATGGGAATAGTGGGATATGATCCCCGGAAGGGTAGGGGGTTTAGTTCAGCACAGAGGGGCCGAATGGCCTGCTCCTGTGCTGGAATTTTCTCTGCTTGTTCTGGTGGGAGATATCGTGCTGATTCCCATTGCGGGGGTGGGGGAGGGGGTCCGGCTTCTGGAGGGAGGACAAATTCTGGGCCTGTGGGGGGGGGGGTGGGCAGCGCTTTGTCGGGGGGGGAGGTTAACCCCGCGTGAGCCAAGATTCAGACATGATATTTACTGTTTTTGGCTCCGTCCCTCGGGAGGGAGGTACAGCCTCCCCCCGCCACTCCCCCAGCCACCACCACCCCCCCCCCCCACCGCCCCCCCTCCCCACCCCACCCCACCACCACCCCCTTACCCTGCTGTGTGAGATTAATGCTTTACTGATTCCACTGAACCACCCCCTCACTAACTAACCGTGCTGGGGCTGGAGGGGGAGGAGGGAGAGCGGGGGGGGGGGGGCGGAGGGGGACTGGTCACATTGGTACGGACATTGTCAAGGGGACGGAGCCTCATGCCAGGGATCGGTCTATCAGACAACCAGACCCCCCCCCACCCCGCCCAGCTCCGAGCTCCAACAGAATTCTTCAAAGATATCACTCTGCGGAATGCCAAGGCAAGAGTTATTGGAAAGCGAGAGACAACAGTCATCACACTACCTGCCATCTCTCGGGACTGAGTCCAACGTTTCCCATTCACCCTGCCTGGAGCAGATCCAAAATCCACTTACAAATCTGCAAAATCCTTCAAACTATTGAATATATCAGTTCCATCTCGCTCACAGTGTGTGTGGGACCCCGTACCCCAGTGAGAGTCAGTGTGTGTGGGACCCCGTACCCCAGTGAGAGTCAGTGTGTGTGGGACCCCGTACCCCAGTGAGAGTCAGTGTGTGTGGGACCCGTACCCCAGTGAGAGTCAGTGTGTGTGGGACCCCTACCCCAGTGAGAGTCACTGTGTGTGGGACCCGTACCCCAGTGAGAGTCAGTGTGTGTGGGACCCCGTACCCCAGTGAGAGTCAGTGTGTGTGGGACCCCGTACCCCAGTGAGAGTCAGTGTGTGTGGGACCCCGTACCCCAGTGAGAGTCAGTGTGTGTGGGACCCGTACCCCAGTGAGAGTCAGTGTGTGTGGGACCCGTACCCCAGTGAGAGTCAATGTGTGTGGGACCCCGTACCCCAGTGAGAGTCAGTGTGTGTGGGACCCCGTACCCCAGTGAAAGTCAGTGTGTGTGGGACCCGTACCCCAGTGAGAGTCAGTGTGTGTGGGACCCTGTACCCCAGTGAGAGTCAGTGTGTGTGTGGGACCCCCGTACCCCAGTGAGAGTCAGTGTGTGTGGGACCCGTACCCCAGTGAGAGTCAGTGTGTGTGGGACCCCGTACCCCAGTGAGAGTCAGTGTGTGTGGGACCCGTACCCCAGTGAGAGTCAGTGTGTGTGGGACCCGTACCCCAGTGAAAGTCAGTGTGTGTGGGATCCGTACCTCAGTGAGAGTCAGTGTGTGTGGACCCGTACCCCAGTGAGAGTCAGTGTGTGTGGGGACCCGTACCCCAGTGAGAGTCAGTGTGTGTGGGACCCGTACCCCAGTGAGAGTCAGTGTGTGTGGGACCCCGTACCCCAGTGAGAGTCAGTGTGTGTGGGGCTCGTACCCCAGTGAGAGTCAGTGTGTGGGGACCCCGTACCCCAGTGAGAGTCAGTGTGTGTGGGACCCGTACCCCAGTGAGAGTCAGTGTGTGTGGGACCCCGTACCCCAGTGAGAGTCAGTGTGTGTGGGACCCCGTACCCAGTGAGAGTCAGTGTGTGTGGGACCCCGTACCCCAGTGAGAGTCAGTGTGTGTGGGACCCGTACCCCAGTGAGAGTCAGTGTGTGTGGGACCCCGTACCCCAGTGAGAGTCAGTGTGTGTGGGACCCGTACCCCAGTGAGAGTCAGTGTGTGTGGGACCCCGTACCCCAGTGAGAGTCAGTGTGTGTGGGGCTCGTACCCCAGTGAGAGTCAGTGTGTGTGGGACCCCGTACCCCAGTGAGAGTCAGTGTGTGTGGGACCCGTACCCCAGTGAGAGTCAGTGTGTGTGGGACCCCGTACCCAGTGAGAGTCAGTGTGTGTGGGACCCGTACCCCAGTGAGAGTCAGTGTGTGGGGACCCCGTACCCCAGTGAGAGTCAGTGTGTGTGGGGCTCGTACCCAGTGAGAGTCAGTGTGTGTGGGACCCCGTACCCCAGTGAGAGTCAGTGTGTGTGGGACCCGTACCCCAGTGAGAGTCAGTGTGTGTGGGACCCGTACCCCAGTGAGAGTCAGTGTGTGTGGGACCCCGTACCCAGTGAGAGTCAGTGTGTGTGGGACCCGTACCCCAGTGAGAGTCAGTGTGTGTGGGACCCGTACCCCAGTGAGAGTCCAGTGTGTGTGGGACCCGTACCCCAGTGAGAGTCAGTGTGTGTGGGACCCGTACCCCAGTGAGAGTCAGTGTGTGTGGGACCCCGTACCCCAGTGAGAGTCAGTGTGTGTGGGACCCCGTACCCCAGTGAGAGTCAGTATGTGTGGGGACCCGTACCCCAGTGAGAGTCAGTGTGTGTGGGACCCGTACCCCAGGAGAGTCAGTGTGTGTGGGACCCCGTACCCCAGTGAGGGTCAGTGTGTGTGGGACCCCGTACCCCAGTGAGGGTCAGTGTGTGTGTGGGACCCCGTACCCCAGTGAGAGTCAGTGTGTGTGGGACCCTGTACCCCAGTGAGAGTCAGTGTGTGTGGGACCCCGTACCCCAGTGAGGGTCAGTGTGTGTGTGGGACCCCGTACCCCAGTGAGAGTCAGTGTGTGTGGGACCCTGTACCCCAGTGAGAGTCAGTGTGTGTGGGACCCCGTACCCCAGTGAGAGTCAGTGTGTGTGGGACCCGTACCCCAGTGAGAGTCAGTGTGTGTGGGACCCGTACCCCAGTGAGAGTCAGTGTGTGTGGGACCCGTACCCCAGTGAGAGTCAGTGTGTGTGGGACCTGTACCCCAGTGAGAGTCAGTGTCGTGTGGGACCCGTACCCCAGTGAGAGTCAGTGTGTGTGGGACCCCGTACCCCAGTGAGAGTCAGTGTGTGTGGGACCCGTACCCCAGTGAGAGTCAGTGTGTGTGGGAGCCGTACCCCAGTGAGAGTCAGTGTGTGTGGGACCCGTACCCCAGTGAGAGTCAGTGTGTGTGGGACCCGTACCCCAGTGAGAGTCCAGTGTGTGTGGGACCCGTACCCCTGTGAGAGTTAGTGTGTGTGGGACCCCGTACCCCAGTGAGAGTCAGTGTGTGTGGGACCTGTACCCCAGTGAGAGTCAGTGTGTGTGGGACCCCGTACCCCAGTGAGAGTCAGTGTGTGTGGGACCCGTACCCCAGGAGAGTCAGTGTGTGTGTGTGGGACCCGTACTCCAGTGAGAGTCAGTGTGTGTGTGTGTGGGACCCCGTACCCCAGTGAGAGTCAGTGTGTGTTGGGACCCATACCCCAGTGAGAGTCAGTGTGTGTGGGACCCCGTACCCCAGTGAGGGTGTGTGTGTGTGGGACCCCGTACCCCAGTGAGAGTCAGTGTGTGTGGGACCCTGTACCCCAGTGAGAGTCAGTGTGTGTGGGACCCGTACCCCAGTGAGAGTCAGTGTGTGTGTGTCCCCGTACCCCAGTGAGAGTCAGTGTGTGTGGGGACCCCGTACCCCAGTGAGAGTCAGTGTGTATGGGACCCCGTACCCCAGTGAGAGTCAGTGTGTGTGGGAGCCGTACCCCAGTGAGAGTCAGTGTGTGTGGGAGCCGTACCCCAGTGAGAGTCAGTGTGTGTTGGGACCCCGTACCCCCAGTGAGAGTCAGTGTGTGTGGGACCCCGTACCCAAGTGAGAGTCAGTGTGTGTGGGACCCCGTACCCCAGTGAGAGTCAGTGTGTGTGCGAGCCGTACCCCAGTGAGAGTCAGTGTGTGTGGACCCCGTACCCCAGTGAGAGTCAGTGTGTGTGGGACCCCGTACCCCAGTGAGAGTCAGTGTGTGTGGGACCCCGTACCCCAGTGAGAGTCAGTGTGTGTGGGACCCCGTACCCCAGTGAGAGTCAGTGTGTGTGGGACCCGTACCCCAGAGAGAGTCAGTGTGTGTGGGACCCGTACCCCAGTGAGAGTCAGTGTGTGTGGGACCCCGTAACCCAGTGAGAGTCAGTGTGTGTGGGACCCCGTACCCAGTGAGAGGTCAGTGTGTGTGGGACCCGTACCCAGTGAGAGTCAGTGTGTGTGGGAGCCGTACCCCAGTGAGAGTCAGTGTGTGTGGGAGCCGTACCCCAGTGAGAGTCAGTGTGTGTGGGACCCCGTACCCCAGTGAGAGTCAGTGTGTGTGGGAGCCGTACCCCAGTGAGAGTCAGTGTGTGTGGACCCCGTACCCCAGTGAGAGTCAGTGTGTGTGGGACCCGTACCCCAGTGAGAGTCAGTGTGTGTGGGACCCGTACCCCAGTGAGAGTCAGTGTGTGTGGGAGCCGTACCCCAGTGAGAGTCAGTGTGTGTGGGACCCCGTACCCAGTGAGAGTCAGTGTGTGTGGGACCCCGTACCCCAGTGAGAGTCAGTGTGTGTGGGACCCGTACCCCAGTGAGAGTCAGTGTGTGTGGGACCCCCCGTACCCCAGTGAGAGTCAATGTGTGTGGACCCCGTACCCCAGTGAGAGTCAGTGTGTGTGGGACCCCGTACCCCAGTGAGAGTCAGTGTGTGTGGGACCCGTACCCCAGTGAGAGTCAGTGTGTGTGGGACCCGTACCCCAGTGAGAGTCAGGTGTGTGGGACCCCGTACCCCAGTGAGAGTCAGTGTGTGTGGGACCCCGTACCCAGTGAGAGTCAGTGTGTGTGGGACCCCGTACCCCAGTGAGAGTCAGTGTGTGTGGGACCCTGTACCCCAGTGAGAGTCAGTGTGTGTGGGACCCGTACCCCAGTGAGAGTCAGTGTGTGTGGGACCCCGTACCCCAGTGAGAGTCAGTGTGTGTGGGACCCGTACCCCAGTGAGAGTCAGTGTGTGTGGGACCCCGTACCCTAGTGAGAGTCAGTGTGTGTGGACCCCTACCCCAGTGAGGGTCAGTGTGTGTGGGAGCCGTACCCCAGAGAGAGTCAGTGTGTGTGGGACCCCTACCCCAGTGAGAGTCAGTGTGTGTGGGAGCCGTACCCCCAGAGAGAGTCAGTGTGTGTGGGACCCCGTACCCCAGTGAGAGTCAGTGTGTGTGGGACCCCGTACCCTAGTGAGAGTCAGTGTGTGTGGGACCCCTACCCCAGTGAGGGTCAGTGTGTGTGGAGCCGTACCCCAGTGAGAGTCAGTGTGTGTGGGACCCCTACCCCAGTGAGGGTCAGTGTGTCTGTGGGCCCCCAGTGAGGGTCAGTGTCTGTGGGCCCCCAGTGAGGGTCCCTGCGTTCCTACTCATACTGTGGCCAGTCACTCCCACTGTACACAATTCCAATGGAGCCAAACCCTTTCCAATTGGCTGCTGCTGTCTGGATAATCTCCCAAGTGCCCATTCCCGATGTGATATTGGATGTTATTTTGATCAGAGAGTGCGGTGACTGCTCTCACTCTGGACCTCCGACCCTGACACGCTGTCCGTGCTGAAGTGTAGCTGGTTCTGGAAGTTGGAGCAGAATCTCGGGTGTGCGGAACGAGGCAGATTCCCAGAACCGTCCTCAAATCCGCCGCTTTATCTGGGGCTTGTCCGATAACAAGTGAAAAGCCTCTCCATTGCTGCCAGACTCCACATTGTACGTGCGGGCTGTGTGGGGAGGGGCGGTGAGCTCCGTCAGGGTTCACCCAGAGGTCTGTACAAACACAAGGATTTGTGAATGTGGGGCTGTGTCTGGAACGTCAGGAGATAAGGCTGAGGGTGCACTCACACTCGACCCTGCCTGGACTGGCCTTCAGCTCCCTGAGCCTGGGGAGGCAGCGGGGGAGAAGGTTTATCTACAGGACGACTCCATCATTCTCCCCCTTGCCACACGCTCCTTAAAACCTTCCTGTACGATCAAACCTTCTGCTCATCACCTCCCTCTGTTCATCAGGGTGAAATTTTGCTTTGTGCTCCTTAGGATGGGTGAAAGGTGCTGTAGAAATGCAGGGGGATTTCGGAGAGAGATGGGATTGTTGAGGACCAATGGTGATGGAGTAGAAAGGGTCGAGAGCTTCAGGTTTTTAGGTGTCCAGATCACCAGTAACCTGTCCCCCCCCCCCCCCACCCCCCACCCCCCACCCCCCCATGCCGACACTATCGTTAAGAAAGCCCCACCAACGCCTCTACTTTCTCAGAAGACTAAGGAAATTTGACATGTCAGCTACGACTCTCACCGACTTTTACAGATGCCCCATAGAAAACATTCTTTCTGGTTGTTACACAGCTCGGTCTGGGCTCCTGCTCTGCCCAAGATCACAAGGAACAACAAAAGGGTTGTGAATGTAGCCCAATCCATCACACAAACCAGCCTCCCATCCATTGACTCTGTCTACACTTCCCGTTGCCTCGGGGAAAAGCAGCCAGTATAATTAAAGATCCCCCCCCACGCACCCCGGACATTCTGTCTTCCACCTTCTTCCATTGGGTAAAAGATACAAAAGTCTGAGGTCCCGTACCGACCGACTCAAGAACAGCTTCTTCCCTGCTGCTGTCAGACTTTTGAGTGGACCTACCTCGCATTAAGCTGATCTTTCTCTGCACCCTCGCTGTGACTGTAACACTAAATTCTGCACCCTCTCCTTTCCTTCTCTATTAACGGTATGCTTTGTCTGTACAGTGTGCAAGAAACAACACTTTTCCCTGTATCCCAGTACGTGACAATAATAAATCAAATCCCTGTACTTGAACCAAATAAATTGTTTATTCATGTTAAATTGCCCCTTAGTGTCCAAAGATGTGTAGGTTAGGGTGGATTGGCCGTGCTAAATTGTCCCTTAGTGTCCAAAGATGTGCAGGTTAGGGTGGATTGGCCGTGCTAAATTGCCCCTTAGTGTCCAAAGATGTGCAGGTTTAGGGTGGATTGGCCATGCTAAATTGTCTCTTAGTGTCCAAAGATGTGTAGGTTAGGGTGGATTGGCCGTGCTAAATTGCCCCTTAGTGTCCAAAGATGTGCAGGTTAGGGTGGATTGGCCGTGCTAAATTGTCCCAGTGAGTGGTGTCCAAAGATGTGCAGGTTAGGGTGGATTGGCCGTGCTAAATTGCCCCTTAGTGTCCAAAGATGTGCAGGTTAGGGTGGATTGGCCGTGCTAAATTGCCCCTTAGTGTCCAAAGATGTGTAGGTTAGGGTGGATTGGCCGTGCTAAATTGCCCCTTAGTGTCCAAAGATGTGCAGGTTAGGGTGGATTGGCCGTGCTAAATTGTCCCTTAGTGTCCCAAAGATGTGCAGGTTAGGGTGGATTGGCCGTGCTAAATTGTCCCTTAGTGTCCAAAGATGTGCAGGTTAGGGTGGATTGGCCATGCTAAATTGTCCCTTAGTGTCCAAAGATGTGTAGGTTAGGGGGGATTGGCCGTGCTAAATTGTCCCTTAGTGTCCAAAGATGTGTAGGTTAGGGTGGATTGGCCGTGCTAAATTGTCCCTTAGTGTCCAAAGATGTGCAGGTTAGGGTGGATTGGCCATGCTAAATTGTCCCTTAGTGTCCAAAGATGTGTAGGTTAGGGGGGATTGGCCATGCTAAATTGTCCCTTAGTGTCCAAAGATGTGTAGGTTAGGGGGGATGGTAACCCCACATATTTCCCCTGACACTCAGGGGCAATGAGAAGTGTAATTGGAAGCAGTGTGTAAAGGGGAGAGTTGTAAAGGCAGCAGTTGGGAGATAGGGAGACGAGAATTACTGCTTGAAGGTGAGGTGGGACATTAGTGCCCCCTAGTGCTACTGAACCCAGCCCAAGACACGTCGCAGACAAATTGGGTTTGACGTTTAAATGTCCCTGTCTGTCTCCCACTCGCTCTGTCAGAGAGGAGCTCCGGAGGCTGCCAGAGAGACAAGCAGCTGTCAGACCGAAAACTGTCTCTCTCCATCAAGCACCCCCCCCTCCTCACACCACTCATCTATTCCCGACTCTTCAAAACCGACTGCCTCACTGCAACAAAGACCAGGCTGCATTTACATAGCCCCTACCCCCAATCCCAAAGCAGTGATGGTCAGACCCCCAGACACACGCACAATTAACAGGGACAGCTGACCCCAGAGCTCGGTCAGAGAGGGAGGGAGAGGGTTTGAGGAGCATCTGAGAGAGAGAGAGAGACAGAGAGAGAGGGAGACACAGAGAGAGGGAGAGACAGAGAGAGAGAGGGAGACACAGAGAGAGAGAGAGAGAGGGAGACACAGAGAGAGAGAGAGACAGAGAGAGAGAGGGAGACACAGAGAGAGAGAGAGAGAGGGAGACACAGAGAGAGAGAGAGAGAGGGAGACACAGAGAGAGGGAGAGACAGAGAGAGAGAGGGAGACACAGAGAGAGAGACAGCGAGACAGAGAGAGAGGGAGACATAGAGAGAGAGGGACAGCAAGACAGAGAGAGAGAGAGACACACACACAGAGAGTGAGAGACAGAGAGAGAGAGGGAGACAGAGAGAGAGAGACAGCGAGACAGAGAGAGAGGGAGACATAGAGAGAGAGGGACAGCAAGACAGAGAGAGAGAGACACACAGAGAGAGAGAGAGAGACAGAGAGAGAGAGGGAGACACAGAGAGAGAGACAGCGAGACAGATAGGGAGAGGGAGACATAGAGAGAGAGGGACAGCAAGACAGAGAGAGAGAGAGACACACACACAGAGAGTGAGAGACAGAGAGAGAGAGGGAGACAGAGAGAGAGAGACAGCGAGACAGAGAGGGAGACACAGAGAGAGAGAGAGACAGAGAGAGAGAGACACACACACAGAGAGTGAGAGACAGAGAGAGAGAGGGAGACACAGAGAGAGTGAGAGACACAGAGAGAGAGACACACACACAGAAAGTGAGAGACAGAGAGAGAGAGGGAGACACAGAAAGTGAGAGACAGAGAGAGAGAAACAGAAACAGAGAGAGTCAGATAGAGAGGGACAGAGTGAGAGAAATGGAGAGAGGTGGAGAGACAGAGAGATAGAGAGAGAGAGACAGGGAGAGAGGGATAAACAGATTGAGAAATTGGAAAGGAATGGCAAAGGGGTTAAATTCTATCCAAGTAGATGCAATGAACATGCGTGAAGTGTATTTCCTTCAAAACACAGTGTACAGTCAGAGAGAAGGAGCTCAAACTATCCCTCAGTCCCGCACAGTCTGTGTGAATACAGAGATTAAAACGGTCTATTCCATACAGTTAATTATTACTCAGAGAAGCAGTCAGCCATTTCCACATTCCCCATTAGGCCCAGACTGCTGAAGGACCATGATTCCCAGCAGGTTAAAGGTTCGAGGCCCAGCGCTGAAGTTAGCTCTGCAGCAGGGCGAGTGTTTCATTAACGTACAGATCCGTCTGGCCCACAGGTTATCCAGAGAGTCGTCTAGACATGGCCACTCGTCCAAAGATGTGTAGGTTAGGGGGGATTGGCCATGCTAAATTGTCCCTTAGTGTCCAAAGATGTGTAGGTTAGGGTGGATTGGCCGTGCTAAATTGTCCCTTAGTGTCCAAAGCTGTACAGGTTAGGGTGGATTGGCCGTGCTAAATTGTCCCTTAGTGTCCAAAGCTGTACAGGTTAGGGTGGATTGGCCGTGATAAATTGTCCCTTAGTGTCCAAAGATGTACAGGTTAGGGTGGATTGGCCGTGCTAAATTGTCCCTTAGTGTCCAAAGATGTACAGGTTAGGGTGGATTGGCCGTGCTAAATTGTCCCTTAGTGTCCAAAGATGTGTAGGTTAGGGTGGATTGGCCATGCTAAATTGTCCCTTAGTGTCCAAAGCTGTACAGGTTAGCAGGGTAAAGATGTGGGGTAATGGGGGGGGAAGCCTTTGTGTCAGGGGGATTACATGAGATTGATACAGGGAGATAGAGTGAATACTGGCAGTAATCTGTGGGGAATGGGGGTGGAATCGAAGCTGAATGGATCGATTGCAGTGACAGAATGTAATCAGTCTTATTTCCAAAAGATTACTCCCCTCCCTCTCTCTCCCTCCCTCCCTCTCTCTCTCCCTTCTCTCTCCCTCCCTCCCTCTCTCTCTCCCTTCTCTTTCCCTCCCTCCCTCTCTCTCTCTCCCTTCTCTCCCCCTCCCTTCCTTCTCTCTCCCTCCCTTCCCTCTCTCTCTCCCTCCCTTCTCTCTCCTTCCTTCCCTCTCTCTTTCCCTTCCCCTCCCTTCTCTCTCCCTCCCACCCTCTCTCTCTCTCCCTTCCCTCTCTCCCCCTCTCTTCCCTCTCTCTCCCTCCCTTCCCTCTCTCTCTCTCCCTCCCTCTCTCTCTCCCTCCTGCCCCAATTCGAGAAGGAAATGAGCCAGATGGACAGTGAGGTAATATGGACAGTGGTGATATGAGACACTCATTATGAACAATAACTGGATTGAATGGATCAGTCAGTCCTTGTCGAGTGTCTGTTTCCCTTCACTCAGCCCATTTGAAGGGAGATATCTGTAATCATCTCCCATTGTGCTGTCTCCCGCTCGCTCTCAAAAGCACCAGGTCTGGATCTGGATCTGAGAACCTCCCCGCAAATGGACCAGCACGGTGACACTGTGGGTTAGCGCTGCTGTCTCACAGTGCCAGGGACCCGGGTTCAATCCCAGCGGCACGGTGACACAGTGGGTTAGCGCTGCTGTCTCACAGGGACCCGGGTTCAATCCCAGTGGCACGGTGACACAGTGGGTTAGCGCTGCTGTCTCACAGGGACCCGGGTTCAATCCCAGTGGCACGGTGACACAGTGGGTTAGCGCTGCTGCCTCACAGGGACCCGGGTTCAATCCCAGCGGCACGGTGACACAGTGGGTTAGCGCTGCTGCCTCACAGGGACCCGGGTTCAATCCCAGCGGCACGGTGACACAGTGGGTTAGCACTGCTGCCTCACAGGGACCCGGGTTCAATCCCAGCGGCACGGTGACACAGTGGGTTAGCGCTGCTGCCTCACAGCGTCAGGGACCCGGGTTCAATCCCAGCGGCACGGTGACACAGTGGGTTAGCACTGCTGCCTCACAGGGACCCGGGTTCAATCCCAGCGGCACGGTGACACAGTGGGTTAGCACTGCTGCCTCACAGGGACCCGGGTTCAATCCCAGCGGCACGGTGACACAGTGGGTTAGCGCTGCTGCCTCACAGGGACCCGGGTTCAATCCCAGCGGCACGGTGACACAGTGGGTTAGCACTGCTGCCTCACAGGGACCCGGGTTCAATCCCAGCGGCACGGTGACACAGTGGGTTAGCGCTGCTGCCTCACAGGGACCCGGGTTCAATCCCAGCGGCACGGTGACACAGTGGGTTAGCGCTGCTGCCTCACAGCGCCAGGGACCCGGGTTCAATCCCAGCGGCATGGTGACACAGTGGGTTAGCGCTGCTGTCTCACAGGGACCCGGGTTCAATCCCAGCGGCACGGTGACACAGTGGGTTAGCACTGCTGCCTCACAGCGCCAGGGACCTGGGTTCAATCCCAGCGGCATGGTGACACAGTGGGTTAGCGCTGCTGTCTCACAGGGACCCGGGTTCAATCCCAGCGGCACGGTGACACAGTGGGTTAGCGCTGCTGTCTCACAGGGACCCGGGTTCAATCCCAGCGGCACGGTGACACAGTGGGTTAGCGCTGCTGTCTCACAGGGACCCGGGTTCAATCCCAGCGGCACGGTGACACAGTGGGTTAGCGCTGCTGTCTCACAGGGACCCGGGTTCAATCCCAGCGGCACAGTGACACAGTGGGTTAGCGCTGCTGTCTCACAGGGACCCGGGTTCAATCCCAGTGGCACGGTGACACAGTGGGTTAGCACTGCTGTCTCACAGGGACCCGGGTTCAATCCCAGCGGCACGGTGACACAGTGGGTTAGCGCTGCTGCCTCACAGGGACCCGGGTTCAATCCCAGCGGCACGGTTACACAGTGGGTTAGCGCTGCTGCCTCACAGGGACCCGGGTTCAATCCCAGCGGCACGGTGACACAGTGGGTTAGCGCTGCTGTCTCACAGCGCCAGGGACCCGGGTTCAATCCCAGCGGCACGGTGACACAGTGGGTTAGCGCTGCTGCCTCACAGGGACCCGGGTTCAATCCCAGCGGCACGGTGACACAGTGGGTTAGCACTGCTGCCTCACAGGGACCCGGGTTCAATCCCAGCGGCACGGTGACACAGTGGGTTAGCGCTGCTGCCTCACAGGGACCCGGGTTCAATCCCAGCGGCACGGTGACACAGTGGGTTAGCGCTGCTGCCTCACAGCGCCAGGGACCCGGGTTCAATCCCAGCGGCATGGTGACACAGTGGGTTAGCGCTGCTGTCTCACAGGGACCCGGGTTCAATCCCAGCGGCACGGTGACACAGTGGGTTAGCACTGCTGCCTCACAGCGCCAGGGACCTGGGTTCAATCCCAGCGGCACGGTGACACAGTGGGTTAGCGCTGCTGTCTCACAGGGACCCGGGTTCAATCCCAGCGGCACGGTGACACAGTGGGTTAGCGCTGCTGTCTCACAGGGACCCGGGTTCAATCCCAGCGGCACAGTGACACAGTGGGTTAGCGCTGCTGTCTCACAGGGACCCGGGTTCAATCCCAGTGGCACGGTGACACAGTGGGTTAGCACTGCTGTCTCACAGGGACCCGGGTTCAATCCCAGCGGCACGGTGACACAGTGGGTTAGCGCTGCTGCCTCACAGGGACCCGGGTTCAATCCCAGCGGCACGGTGACACAGTGGGTTAGTGTTGCTGTCTCACAGCGCCAGGGACCCGGGTTCAATCCCAGCGGCACGGTGACACAGTGGGTTAGCGCTGCTGCCTCACAGGGACCCGGGTTCAATCCCAGCGGCACGGTGACACAGTGGGTTAGCGCTGCTGCCTCACAGGGACCCGGGTTCAATCCCAGCGGCACGGTGACACAGTGGGTTAGCGCTGCTGCCTCACAGGGACCCGGGTTCAATCCCAGCAGCACGGTGACACAGTGGGTTAGCACTGCTGTCTCACAGGGACCCGGGTTCAATCCCAGCGGCACGGTGACACAGTGGGTTAGCACTGCTGTCTCACAGCGCCAGGGACCCAGGTTCAATCCCAGCGGCACGGTGACACAGTGGGTTAGCGCTGCTGCCTCACAGGGACCCGGGTTCAATCCCAGCGGCACGGTGACACAGTGGGTTAGCGCTGCTGCCTCACAGGGACCCGGGTTCAATCCCAGCTTGGGTCACTGTCTGAGTGGAGTCTGCACATGCCGCTGGGATTGAACCCAGGTCCCTGTGAGACAGCAGCGCTAACCCACTGTGTCACCGTGCCACTGGGATTGAACCCGGGTCCCTGTGAGACAGCAGCGCTAACCCACTGTGTCACCGTGCCGCTGGGATTGAACCCGGGTCCCTGTGAGGCAGCAGCGCTAACCCACTGTGTCACCGTGCCGCTGGGATTGAACCCGGGTCCCTGTGAGACAGCAGCACTAACCCACTGTGTCACCGTGCCACTGGGATTGAACCCGGGTCCCTGTGAGACAGCAGTGCTAACCCACTGTGTCACCGTGCCGCTGGGATTGAACCCGGGTCCCTGTGAGACAGCAGTGCTAACCCACTGTGTCACCGTGTTGTCGATGCGGGGATTGTAAATTTCAAATTTTTAAACAATAAAGTTTTGTTTGTTGGAGGGATGAAGTGTCACGGAAACAATGTGGGTAAATTAAACCTGCAATGGTCTAACTGAATGGTGGGACAGCATCGAGGGATTGAATGGCCTCACCCTGCTAGTGAGTGCTTCTTGACAACCCCTTCCTGAACTCCACCTGGAATGTTCTGCCCTCCCCCTCTTGTTCAGGATTTTACCCCCACCCCTCCTGCCCCTTACCTGAGAAGGGATAGACTGGCACTGGAGGGGGTGCAGAGGAGATTCACTAGGTTGATTCCAGAGTTGAGAGGGTTGGCTTATGAGGAGAGACTGAGCAGACTGGGACTATACTCAATGGAATTCAGAAGAATGAGGGGAGATCTTACAGAAACACATATAAGATTATGAAGGGAATGGATCAGATAGAAGCAGGGAGGTTGTTTCCACTGGAGGGTGAAACTAGAACTAGGGGGCACGGCCTCAAAATAAGGGGGAGCAGATTTAGGACTGAGTTGAGGAGGAACTTCTTCACACAAAGGGTTGTGAATCTGTGGAATTCCCTGCCCAGTTGAGGCTCCCTCATTGAATGTTTTTAAGGCAAGTATAGATAGATTTTTGAACAGTAAAGGAATTAAGGGTTATGGTGAGCGGGCGGGTAAGTGGAGCTGAGTCCACGAAAAGACCAGCCTTGGTCTTATTGAATGGGGGAAGCAGGCTCGAGGGGCCGAATGGCCCACCCCCGATCCCAGTTCTGATGTGAATAGCTTCTCTCCCTCGACCCCATCGAATGGTTTAATCCTCTCAAACTCCCTCGACGAGCCCACCCCTGAATCCTCGACCCTCGGTGGATGGGGGGGGGAGGGGAGGGGGTTTACGAGGCTGCCGCGCGCCCCCCCCCCTGCCCTGCCCCCTCCCCCCGTCCCCCCCGGTGGGAAGCCCCGCTCCCTGAAACGAAGTGGATGAGTGAGCAAAGACTCGGGTGAAGAGATTGATAGTTTTATTTGTCGAGTAAGGTGGGGTGGGAGGGAGGGGGGGGGGGAGCCTTTGAGATGGGTGTTGACATTGAGGTGGGGGGTGGGTGGGTGGGGGGGGGTGGGAAGGGTCTCCCACCGGGGCCCGCTGTGTGCGCCCTCAGTCGATTTGGTCGGGCGGTTGGTCCCAGTTGGGGTTGTCGCCGCGAGGTTTGGGTCCCCCTGATTTCTTGGCCATGATGATCTGGTCCACGCTCAGCAGGGTGATGGCCACATTGGTAGCCAGCTTGATGGCCGACTGCTTCACCAGGAAGGGGTCCCAGATCCCCGCCTGGGCCGCGTCCAGCACCTCGGAGCCTCCGGCCTCCGCGTCAAAGCCCACGTTGCGGCCTCCCTCCTGGTGGGCGGCGTAGAGCTTGGCGATGACCTGCCTCTCCTCGCCCCCCGCGTTCCGGACCAGCGCCTTGGCCGCCGACTCGAAGGCCCGGGCGTACTCCTGGATGGCGTAGTGGTCCAGGCCGGGCCGGGTGGCCCCGAAGGCCGCCACCCGCAGGGCCAGTTCCATCTCGGTGGCCCCGGCGCCCGGCAGCAGGCGCCCGTCCCGGCTCAGGGTGCCGTAGGCGCTGAGCCCGTCCCTGATGGCTTCCTCGACGTTGTCCTGCAGGCTCTGGGTGGAGCCCCGCAGCAGGATGGTGGAGACGGCGCAGCCCGGCTTCTCCTGCTCGAAGATCACCACCTGGGTGTCGCCAATCTCCTTCAGGTGGACGTGGTCGCAGCGCCCGATCTCCTCGGGCGCCGGGGTGCCCGGCCTGGGCAGGGGGGTGGCCCCCAGAGCTTTGCCCAGCCGCACCAGGTCGTGCCGCGAGTGCAGCCTCACCACCATCAGCCCGTGCTTGTCGGCGAAGTGGAGAGCCAGCTCGCCCACCCTGCCGCCCACCACCAGCACCTGGACCCCGGCGTCCACCAAGCCCCGGACCCGGGCCTCCACCAGGCGCTCCTCGCCGTCCCCGAAACCCAGCACGTCCGCCGCCCCCCGGGCCAGCACCGTGCCCTTGGTCTCAGTCTGCGACAGCTCGAAGGGGCAGCTGTAAATCACCACCCGGGCATCCCTGGCCGAGGTCACCACGCTCTCCGCCTCCTTCTTGAAGGCCATGCCCCCCAGCACCAGGGAGTCGGTCACGCCGGCCCCCAGCACCTTGCACACCCTCACCAGGTCGGGGTCAAAGCGCCCGCTGGCGGGCATGACCGACACGCAGCCGCGGGCCACCAGCTGGGCCAGGAAGTCCTCATGGCCACACTGCTTGCCCATGATGGGGGTCCGCAGGGCGGAGACCACCTGCCGCTGGTCCCGGGGGTCCCCGAGGCTGCCGCAGCACAGGCCCTCCAGCGCCTCCAGGGCCCGCTGACACCCCTTGCGATAGCCCTTGGTCACCTCGGGGACCGAGAGGCCACTCCGCAGGAGGCCCCCCGCTCTCTCCAGCAGCGAGCCGGCCAGGATGAGGAGGAGGGTCCGCCCGTCGCCCACCTCCTCCTCCTGCATCTGGACGGCCAGCCCCAGCATGTGGGCCGCAGGGTGCTGGATGTGGAACTCGCGGAGGACGGTGCTGCTGTCCCCCGTCACCAGGACCTTCTGCAGGTGGGTGATGACCAGCTTGTTGAGGCCACTCGGCCCGAAGGTGGATTGAAGCGACTGTGCCAGCTCCTTGCAGGCCTCGATGTTCCTCAGGACCACCTCGTCCAGGCCACAGAAATACCTCGCCCCGCTGGTCAGCATCTGAAGGTAGCCCGGAGCTTTCGGAACATGGGCCGCCATCACCTGTCAGGGCAAAAAACAGAGTCCAAACTCAAAAACTGCAGCCCATTCCTACCCCCCAATCCCTCTCCCTCCATAACTCCTTCTCTTTCCCCATACAGATCCAGAGTAAAGCTCCCTCTACACTGTCCCCCCCCATCAAACACTCCCAGGACAGGTACAGCACGGGGTTAGATACAGAGTAAAGCTCCCTCTACACTGTCCCCCCCATCAAACACTCCCAGGACAGGTACAGCACGGGGTTAGATACAGAGTAAAGCTCCCTCTACACTGTCCCCCATCAAACACTCCCAGGACAGGTACAGCACGGGGTTAGATACAGAGTAAAGCTCCCTCTACACTGTCCCCATCAAACACTCCCAGGACAGGTACAGCACAGGGTTAGATACAGAGTAAAGCTCCCTCTACACTGTCCCCCTATCAAACACTCCCAGGACAGGTACAGCACGGGGTTAGATACAGAGTAAAGCTCCCTCTACATTGTCCCCCATCAAACACTCCCAGGACAGGTACAGCACGGGTTAAATCGTGGGTTAAAGAGATGAGTTTCTGACACAGGGCCTGGTTTGCTCACTGGGTAATTATTAAAACCAAAACAAAGTTGTACACTGTGATTAGTGGGAGATACCCAGAGAGTTGACAAGGTCACAGACACTAATCGAGTGAAATGCCAACTCCCGGGTAATTATTAATCATTTAACAATCATTCAATTAAATTATTCATTCAATGATTATTAATTGCTTTGGATAAAGGATTCATGCAAGCTGATAAAATCCTATTGAAATAGGAACAGGGGGAGGTCATTCGGCCCATCACACCTTCTATCCCCTCATCATCTAACCTACACATCTTTGGACACTACGGGGCAATTTAGCATGGCCAATCCACCCTAACCTGCACATCTTTGGACACTAAGGGACAATTTAGCACGGCCAATCCACCCTAACCTATACACCCAGGACACCAAGGGGCAATTTAGCATGGCCAATCCACCCTAACCTATACACCCAGGACACCAAGGGGCAATATAACATGGCCAATCCACCCTAACCTGCACATCTTTGGACACTAAGGGACAATTTAGCATGGCCAATCCACCTAACCTACACATCTTTGGACACTAAGGGGCAATTTAGCATGGCCAATCCACCCTAACCTACACATCTTTGGACACTAAGGGACAATTTAGCATGGCCAATCCACCTAACCTACACATCTTTGGACACTAAGGGACAATTTAGCATGGCCAATCCCCCTAACCTACACATCTTTGGACACTAAGGGACAATTTAGCACAGCCAATGCACCTAATCTGCACTTCTTTGGACTGTGGGAGGAAACCAGAACACCCAGAGGAAACCCACGCAGACACGAGGAGAACATGCAGACTCCACACAGACAGTGACCCAAAGTGGGAATTGAACCCAGGTCCCTGGCAATGTTAGGCAGCAGTGCTAACCACTGCGCCACCCTCATTGAAAAATGACTCTTTTCAATTTGATTTGATTTATCATTGTCACATGTATAGGCAAACAGTGAAAAGTATTGTTTCTTGTACACTGTACAGACATGGAGAGGAAAAGGAGAGGATGTAGAATGTAGTGTTACAGTCATGTTATAGCGTTAGTGTTACATCGTCCTCCAAACTGACACTATCGTTAAGAAAGCCCCACCAACGCCTCTACTTTCTCAGACTAAGGAAATTTGACATGTCAGTTACCACTCTCACCGATGCCCCATAGAAAGCATTCTTTCTGGTTGTATCACAGCTTGGTCTGGGCTCCTGCTCTGACCAAGATCACAAGGAACTACAAAGGGTTGTGAATGTAGCCCATCCCATCACACAAACCAGCTTCCCAGGACCCCATGCACCCTGGACATTCCCTCTTCCACCTTCTTCTATTGGGAAAAAGATACAAAAGTCTGAGGTCCCGTACCGACCGACTCAAGAACAGCTTCTTCCCTGCTGCTGTCAGACTTTTGAATGGACCCACATCACATTAAGTTGTTCTTTCTCTACACCCTCGCTATGACTGTAACACTACATTCTACACCCTCTCCTTTCCTTCTCTGTGAACAGTATGCTTTGTATAGTGCGCAAGAAACAATACTTTTCACTGTATCCCAGTACATGTGACAATAATAAATCAAATCAAATCAAATTAAATCAATTATAGTGAGAGTGTAGAGAAAGATCAACTTAATGCGAGGTCGGTCCATTCAAAAGTCTGACAGCAGCAGGGAAGAAGCTGTTCTTGAGTCGGTCGGTACGGGACCTCAGACTTTTGTATCTTTTTCCCAACGGAAGGAGGTGGAAGAGAGAATGTCCGGGGGTCACAGTCTGAGGATTGGGGGTAGACCATTTAGGACGGAGGTGAGGAGATATTTCTTCACCCGCTGAGCCTGTGGAATTCATTCCCACAGGAAGGAGTTGATGCCAAAACATTGAATGTATTCAAGAGGCGGCTGGATATAGCACTTGGGGGGAATGGGGTCAGAGGTTATGGGGAGAAAGCAGGATGGGGATATCAGCCATGATGGTGATGAATGGTGGAGAAGGCTCGATGGGCTGAGTGGCCTCCTCCTGTTCCTATCCTCTATGTTTCTATGTTTCTATCTCTGCCCTTTGGACGCTTGCCTTATCCCATGAGTATTTTTGCTCAGAACCTTTACTGGGGGGGGGGTCTGCTGTGAGAATTAATCATGAGCTTTCGATTAACCTTCTCAAACGCCAAATCTACTTTGCCTACCTTGGCTTGGGAAGATCTTATTTGATATTGAGGTACACCAGGCCCAGTAACACCTCCTTCGCTTTGACTGCTCTCTGACTGGAAAAGCTATGTCGTTGTCCCTATTGAATCCATGAAGCATCGTTCGGTTATGCTGTTGGAGCCCTGTTTGAATTTGAATCTAAACTTCTTTTGTGATGTTCTACGCTTTGATTGTCTCCATTCTGCAAGTTCTGATGTCCTGGGGGCTGAGGCTGGTGGAACCTCAATCCAGTCACCTCTGAGACCATAAGACACAGGAGCAGAATGAGGCCACTCGGCCCATTGAGCCTGCTCCCCCATTCAATCATCCCCGTTCTCCTGCCTTTTCCCCATAACCCCTGATCTCCTTATCAATCAGGAACCTATCTATCTCTGCCTTAAAGACACTCAATGACCTGGCCCTCCACAGCCTCCTCTGCGGCAAAGAGTTCCACACATTCCCCACTCCCTGGCTGAAGAAATCCCTCCCCATCTCTGTTTTAAAGGATCGTCCCTTTACCCTGAGGTTGTCCCCTCTCTGGTTCTAGTTTTTCCTACTAGTGGAAACATCCTCTCCACGTCCCACTCTATCCAGGGCCCTCGCAGTATCCTGTAAGTTTCAATAAGATCCCCCCCCAACCTCATCCTTCTAAACTCCATCGAGTACAGACCCAGAGTCCTCAACCCGTCCCTCATCCGACAAGCTCTTCATTCCAGGGATCGTTCCTGTGAACCTCCTCTGGACCCTTTCCAAGGTCAGCACATCCTTCCTTAGATACGGGGCCCAAAACTGCTCACCATCCTCCAAATGACCAGAGCCTTATACAGCCTCAGAAGTCCATCCCTGCTCCTGTATTCTTGCCCTTTTGCTGTGAATGCTAATGTTACATTTACCTTTCTAACTGCTGACTGAACCTGCACATTAACCTGAAGAGAATCTTGAACAAGGAGTTTCAATCCCTTTGTGTTTCTGATTTCCTAAACATAGATCCATTTAGAAAATAGTCTCCGTTCCTCTGTCCAAAGTGCATAATCTCACACGATGGAAGGCTTTCCATTGGTGTGGAGGCAGCAAAAGTGTTTCTACTTGCAGACACGGCGAGAGACATGAATGCAGAATACAAACAACCACCGCACTTGGGGAGTTCAACAAAAACTTCACGGGGGGAGTGGGGGAGAAAGAGGGACTCGCTCCCACGGGGGGAGTGGGGGAGAATGTGGGACTCACTCCCACGGGGGGAGTGGGGGAGAATGTGGGACTCAATCCCACGGGGGGAGTGGGGGAGAATGTGGGACTCGCTCCCATGGGGGGAGTGGGGGAGAATGTGGGACTCGCTCCCACGGGGGGAGTGGGGGAGAATGTGGGACTCGCTCCCACGGGGGGAGTGGGGGAGAATGTGGGACTCGCTCCCACGGGGGGAGTGGGGGAGAATGTGGGACTCACTCCCACGGGGGGAGTGGGGGAGAATGTGGGACTCGCTCCCATGGGGGGAGTGAGGTTCGCTCCCATGGGGAGTGAGGTAAATCCTGGGTGTCTGTGTTTGTGTGGGCTTATGACTGTGTGTGAGTGTATGTGTGAGTGTGAGTGAGTGTGTGTGTGTGTGAGCATGCGTATGTGTGTGTTGTGTGTGTGTGAGTGTTTGTGTGTGAGTGTGAGTGAGTGTGTTTGAGTGAGTGTGTGTGTGAGTGTGTGTGTGTGTGTGAGTGTGTGTGTGAGTGTTTGTGCGTGAGTGTGTGTGTATGTGTGTGTGTGAGTGTGTGTGTGTGTGAGTGTGTGTGTGTGTGAGTGTGTGTGTGTGAGTGTGTGTGTGTGTGAGTGTGTGTGTGTGTGTGTGAGTGTTTGTGCGTGAGTGTGTGTGTATGTGTGCGTGTGAGTGTGTGTGAGTGTGTGTTTGTGTGTGTGAGTGTGTGAGTGTGAGTGCGTGTGAGTGTGTGTGTATGTGTGTGTGTGAGTGTGTGTGTGTGTATGTGTGTGTGAGTGTGTGTGAGTGTGTGTGCGTGTGAGTGTGTGTGAGTGTGTGTGCGTGTGAGTGTGTGTGTGTGTGAGTGTGTGTGCGTGTGAGTGTGTGTGAGTGTGTGTGCGTGTGTGTGAGTGTGTGAGTGTGTGAGTGTGTGTGCGTGTGAGTGTGTGTGAGTGTGTGTGCGTGTGAGTGTGTGTGTGTGTGAGTGTGTGTGCGTGAGTGTGTGTGTATGTGTGTGTGTGAGTGTGTGTGAGTGTGTGTTTGTGTGTGTGAGTGTGTGTGAGTGTGTGTGTATGTGTGTGTGTGAGTGTGAGTGTGTGTGTATGTGTGTGTGTGAGTGTGTGTGAGTGTGTGTGTGTGTATGTGTGTGTGTGAGTGTGTGTGAGTGTGTGTTTGTGTGTGTGAGTGTGTGTGAGTGTGTGTGTATGTGTGTGTGTGAGTGTGAGTGTGTGTGTGTGAGTGTGTGTGTGAGTGTGTGTGTGTGTATGTGTGTGAGTGTGTGTGAGTGTGTGTGTGTGTATGTGTGTGTGTGTGAGTGTGTGTGTGTGAGTGTGTGTGTGAGTGTGTGTGTGTGAGTGTGTGTGAGTGTGTGTGTGTGTATGTGTGTGTGTGAGTGTGTGTGAGTGTGTGTGAGTGTGTGTGAGTGTGTGTGTGTGAGTGTGTGTGTGAGTGTGTGTGTGTGAGTGTGTGTGAGTGTGTGTGTGTGTGTGTGTGTGTGTAGATGCAGCTGTGTATATTCAGACTTCTCTGTGTAAATGTGGGAAATATCTCCACACCTGGAAGGGTGAGGCTGGGGATGGGTTGGGAAAGGTTGGGGGGAGTGTTGAAGAGTCAGGGGGCAGTAGATGAAGAGGGATTAAACTCTCGAATGTTCCTTCCCGCCTCTCCCCGTTACAAGGGCAGCAGAGATTGGTGGAGATGACATTCCGGAGTCTGATTAATAAAGGTGACAGGTTAACATTGAGCCCACCCGAAGGAGACAGCAATGGGGAGGGTGAACTCATCAGCATTCTGGCATCAGGCCGCATGGAATGGTGGCAGATGGACCTCCTTAATTGACTGGACACTTGGCACTGTTTCATGTGCCAGGCGTCACTCATTCACCACCCCCCTCCCTTCCCTCCCCCTCTCCCACGCCATCGCACACCCTTCCAGCTGCTGCCTTCAGGTGCCGGAAGGACAGGACCTGTCAGGGTCACCTGGTGCTCTCCAGACGAGATGTCCAGGCGAGGGCAATGGGGTTGCGGGTGACAGGGCCATCATGTCAATTGGTCATCGGAAATGTTTGTAACATCACCTTGTCCCAAAGCACTTCACAGCGTCTTGGTCTACACATGGCTGCCACTTTGGTAGGAATAATCGTAGGAGGGATTACTATTTAAAGGGCGAAAAGCTGCAGCATGCTACGGTGCAGAGGGACCTGGGCGTCCTTGTGCATGAGTCGCAAAAACCCAGTCTGTAGGTGCAGCAGGTGATCAAGAAGGCGAATGGGATGCTGGTCTTTATAGCGAGGGGGATTGAATATAAAAGCAGGGAGGTCTTGCTGCAGCTGTATAGGGCATTGGTGAGGTCACAGCTGGAGTACTGTGTGCAGTTTTGGTCGCCGCACTTGCGCAAGGATATTTTGGCCTTGGAGGGAGTGCAGAGGAGGTTCACTCGGCTGATACCGGAGATGAGGGGGTTGGACAATGAAGAGAGGCTGAATAGACTAGGTCTGTACTTGTTGGAGTTTAGAAGGATGTAGGGGGATCTTACAGAGACGTATCAGATAATGAAGGGGTTGGATAGGGTAGAGGTAGAGAGATTCTTCCCGCTCAGAAAGGATAGCAGGACTAGAGGGTACAGCCTCAAGATAAGGGGGGGTGGGATGCAGTTTAGATCGGAGTTGAGGAGGAACTTCTTCACTCAAAGGGTGGTGAATCTCTGGAATTCTCTGCCCGTTGAAGTGGTGGAGGCTGCCTCGCTAAATATTTTTAAGAAGCGGGTTGATGGGTTTTTGATAAGAGAGGGGATTAAGGGTTATGGGGAGAGAGCGGGAAAGTGGAACTGAGCCACGACAGATCAGCCATGATCTTATTGAATGACGGGGCAGGCTCGAAGGGCTAGATGGCCTACTCCTGCTCCTATTTCTTATGTTCTTATGTGATATGATTCTACGATTAATTTTTAAGGATGCTGCCATGGTGGGTGGGAGCGAGAACGTGAAGGCTTTTCTCCCTCCCCCAACAAACACACAGTTTTTAATTAAGGACCCATTCACAATTTGGAATGGGCGGGATGTCCCTTTAAGGCCCCCTAACCACAATTTGGAATGTGCGGGACTGTACCTTTAAGATCCTCCTCAAACACAATTTGAAATGGGGAGACTGTCCCTTTAAAGACCCCCAACCACAATTTGAAATGGGCAAGAATGTCCTTTTAAGGACCCCCCTCCACCCACCACAATTTGGAATGCGTGGGACTGTCCCTTTAAGGCCACCCATTCACAATTTTGGAAGTGGCGCGAATGCGGCCGCGTCCCGTCTCCCGGGGTAACGCGAATGGGTCCCAGTGGAGAGGCGGGACGGGAGGCTGATTGACAGGAGCCCTGGCCTCGCCCCTGTTCTCCGCCCCGCCCCTCCCTCCAGCCTTCCCCTCCCCGCCGCCCCCCGTGCTCCACAACAACGAAGGAGGCCGCGCGGCGGCCACGGTTGCCAGGGAAACAGCGCCAACGGTCCTAACCGCCACGCCCGGAGACACATCCAAACCTGCTGACTGTGGCAGAGGGCGGGGGAAGGGGGAAGATCCAGCCGCTTATTGGACCAAGTGTGCGGGACGCGCGGCCTCCACCAGGCTGATTGGGCAATCGGACTGTCAATTACGCAGGAATCGAGCGCTGTTTGGTTGACTCAGCAAAAAACTCAACGGAGAGAAAGGGTCAGTGTTGAGGGAGCGCCGCACTGTCAGAGGGTCAGTGCTGAGGGAGTGCCGCACTGTCAGAGGGTCAGTGCTGAGGGAGTGCCGCACTGTCAGAGGGTCAGTGCTGAGGGAGTGCCGCACTGTCAGAGGGTCAGTGCTGAGGGAGTGCCGCACTGTCAGAGGGTCAGTGCTGAGGGAGTGCCGCACTGTCAGAGGGTCAGTGTTGAGGGAGCGCCGCACTGTCAGAGGGTCAGTGCTGAGGGAGTGCTGCACTGTCAGAGGGTCAGTGCTGAGGGAGCGCCGCACTGTCAGAGGGTCAGTGCTGAGGGAGTGCTGCACTGTCAGAGGGTCAGTGCTGAGGGAGTGCCGCACTGTCAGAGGGTCAGTGCTGAGGGAGCGCCGCACTGTCAGAGGGTCAGTGTTGAGGGAGCGCCGCACTGTCTGAGGGTCAGTGCTGAGGGAGTGCCGCACTGTCAGAGGGTCAGTGCTGAGGGAGCGCCGCACTGTCAGAGGGTCAGTGCTGAGGGAGCGCTGCACTGTCAGAGGGTCAGTGCTGAGGGAGCGCCGCACTGTCAGAGGGTCAGTGCTGAGGGAGTGCCGCACTGTCAGAGGGTCAGTGCTGAGGGAGCGCTGCACTGTCAGAGGGTCAGTGCTGAGGGAGCGCTGCACTGTCAGAGGGTCAGTGCTGAGGGAGCGCCGCACTGTCAGAGGGTCAGTGCTGAGGGAGTGCCGCACTGTCAGAGGGTCAGTGCTGAGGGAGCGCCGCACTGTCAGAGGGTCAGTGCTGAGGGAGCGCCGCACTGTCAGAGGGTCAGTGCTGAGGGAGTGCCGCACTGTCAGAGGGTCAGTGCTGAGGGAGTGCCGCACTGTCGGAGGGTCAGTGCTGAGGGAGTGCCGCACTGTCAGAGGGTCAGTGCTGAGGGAGTGCCGCACTGTCGGAGGGTCAGTGCTGAGGGAGTGCCGCACTGTCAGAGGGTCAGTGCTGAGGGAGTGCCGCACTGTCGGAGGGTCAGTGCTGAGGGAGTGCCGCACTGTCGGAGGGTTAGTGCTGAGGGAGCGCCGCACTGTCAGAGACTCAGTGCTGAGGGAGCGCCGCACTGTCAGAGGGTCAGTGCCGAGGGAACGCCGCACTGTCAGAGGGTCAGTGCTGAGGGAGTGCCGCACTGTCAGAGGGTCAGTGCTGAGGGAGTGCCGCACTGTCGGAGGGTCAGTGCTGAGGGAGTGCCGCACTGTCGGAGGGTCAGTGCTGAGGGAGTGCCGCACTGTCGGAGGGTCAGTGCTGAGGGAGTGCCGCACTGTCAGAGGGTCAGTGCTGAGGGAGCGCAGCACTGTCAGAGACTCAGTGCTGAGGGAGCGCCGCACTGTCAGAGGGTCAGTGCCGAGGGAGCGCCGCACTGTCAGAGGGTCAGTGCTGAGGGAGTGCCGCACTGTCAGAGGGTCAGTGCTGAGGGAGTGCCGCACTGTCAGAGACTCAGTGCCGAGGGAGCGCCGCACTGTCAGAGGGTCAGTGTTGAGGGAGTGCCGCACTGTCAGAGGGTCAGTGCTGAGGGAGTGCCGCACTGTCAGAGGGTCAGTGCTGAGGGAGCGCCGCACTGTCAGAGGGTCAGTGCTGAGGGAGTGCCGCACTGTCAGAGGGTCAGTGCTGAGGGAGCGCCGTACTGTCAGAGGGTCAGTGCTGAGGGAGTGCCGCACTGTCAGAGGGTCAGTGCTGAGGGAGTGCCGCACTGTCAGAGGGTCAGTGCTGAGGGAGCGCTGCATGGTGGGAAGAAGGGTGGCACTAACTGATGGAAAAATATGGGAGAGAGTCTTCAAGGGTGAATTAAGCAAAACAAAATGCCTACAAGGTAAAGTCTTTGTGGATCCAGAGGCGTTCCCCTGCTTTCTTTATGGTGAAACATATTGTGATATAAAGTAGATATGGATTTAACGAGATTGGTAGAACTGGGCATCATCCAATCAGTTCATGTTCTTGGAGTGGGCAACCCTGTAGTTCCCGTGTTGAAACCTGACAAATGGTTAGCACTGCTGCCTCACAGTGCCAGGGACCTGGGTTCAATTCCCGGTCTTGGGCCACTGTGTGGTATTTGCACTTTCTCCCCGTGTCGCGTGGGTTTCCTCCACATGCTCAAAATGTGCGGATTAAGTGGATTGGCAATGCTAAATTGCCCCTCAGTATCCAATGATGTGCCAGTTAGGTGTATTGGCCATGCCACGTTGGCACTTAGTGTGCAAAGATGTGTGGATTAGGGGGATTGGCCATTCTAAATTGCCCTTTAGTGTTGAAAAATTTGCGGGTTATGTGGATTGACCATGTGCAATTCTCCCTTAGTGTCGAAAGATGTTTGGGTTCTGTGGATTGGCCATGCTAAAATGCCCCTCAGTTTCCAAAGATGTGCAGGTTGGGTGGATTGGCCATGCTAAGTTGTCCCTGGGTGTTCAAGGATATGCAGGTTGGGTGGATTGCATATGCTAAAATTGCCCCTTAGTGTCAGGGAGACTAGCTCGGGTAAATGCGTGGGCAGTGGAGTTAGGGCCTGTATGGGATAATGTCAGTGCAGACTCGATGGGCCAAATGGCCTCTCTCTACACCGTCAAATTCTATGATTCTCTGAAGAACATCCGCATTTATGAGGATGATAATTTAACAGCCGATTGGGCTGCCAAGTTGGATAAACATCCAATCCCAAAGATTGAAGACCTGTTTGCAAAGTTGGCTGGAGGTCAGTCTATACAAAGGTGGACACGATTCAAGCTAATCAGCAAGTCGAAGCAGACCACGCTTCCTGAGGTTATGCCAGAGGAAACACCCGCAGAGGGTTGTTCCAGTTACAGTGGCAGGCCTATCGGTATGCCTTCAGCATGTGCGATTTTCCAGAAGATAATGGGGGAGTTCCACTGCCGCAAGATCATCATTGCCCATGGAAGATAAGATCAAGGCCATAAAAAAAGCGTCAGCCCCTAGAAACATACCAGAACTCAAGTCATTTTTGGAAATGGTAAATTATGATGGGCGATTTTTTTTTGCTAAACTTGTCAATGTTATTGGCCTCGTTTGCATCTTCTGCTAAAGAAACACCAGCATTGGTCTTAGAAGACTCCCCAGAAGGAAGCTTTCCACAGAGAAAATCGATTGCTGCATTCTTCAAACTCACTAATATATTTTTCCCTGCTATGCAAACTGCGATGCCTCTCCCTATGGTGTTGGTGCACTATTGGCCCATGAGATGGGGGATGGATCTGAAAGGCCGATAGGATATGTCTCGAGAACCCTTTCAAAGGCAGAGAAAAGGCTCCCAAATTGAGAAAGAAGGATTATCCGTTGCTTTCAGTGTCAAGAAATCCACCAGTCAGTCACACAAGGCAGGCACTTTACCATCATCCTGAACCACAAACTGTTCTTGGGTCTGTTTGAAGAAGACAAAGACTATTCCATCAAACTTTATTCTGTCTGCTTACACATATGCATTTGAGTGTTTCCCTGGAGTGCAGGAGGCTTCGGGGTGATCTTATAAAGAGGTGTATAAAATAATGAGGGGCACAGATCAGCTAGATTGTCAACATCTTTTCCCAAAGGTAGGGGAGTCTAAAACTATAGGGCATAGGCTTAAGGGGAGAGATACAAAAGGGTCCAGAGGGACAATTTTTTTTCACACAGAGGATGGTGAGTATCTGGAACAAGCTGCCAGAGGCTGTGGTAGAGGTAGATACAATTTGTCTTTTAAAAAGCATTTAGATAGTTACATGGGTAAGATGGTGTTTAGAGGGATACAGGCCAAATGCGGACAATTGGGACTAGCTTAGTCATTTTAAAAAAGGGGTGGCGTGGAACAAGTTATGTTTCCATGCTACAAACCTCTGTGAGTCTATCCTGACCTGGAATACTGGTCGTGACTGCAGATGCACCCAGTCACCTCCCTTTACAACAATATGTTACAACCGCTCCAGTAACACAGGAAACTTTTATGGTGTTGAATTCTTTGCTCACATTGGCAGTTTTGGCAGGTACTGGATCAGCCAGGATCCACTTCTGCCCAAAGTGAGACACACAATACTTAACAGGTTGGGCCAATGAGCTAGTTTCTGAAGGAACTAAATCATTTCTTACCCACAAGGATGCATGGAATTGCCAGGATAGCATCATACTCTGGGCAGCAAGAGTGGTCATCCCTGTACCAGGCAGACAGCTGCTATTAGAATTACACAGAGTTTATCTGGGCATCTCAAAGATCAAATCACAAAGATGAAGATGCCTGCCATAAGTTATGCGTGGTGGCCTGGCATTGATGCCAACATCGAGAGCTCAGCCCAGCACTGTGAAGAGTGCCACCTGCAACAAGGTTTGCCTGCTGCAGCCCCACTTTACCCTTGGGAATAGCTGGCCTGGCCCTCCGAATCCCCCATACAGCCTGATCGCTGGCCTCCCTCCTGTCCCAACCAATACTAATGGCAGTGAGACCACCCCACCCTCCTGGGGACTGCACTCTGCCCTGGGCATTGGTACCTTGCCCCTTGGACAATGCCAGGGGCACAGACTGGCACTGTGACAATATCAATGTCCAAGGGCACAGCCCATTGACCCACCCCCTGGGGGTGCCCTGATTGCCTCCACTTTACTCCAGCGGGGTGATGCCAGCAGCTCCGTTAGCAGGGTGCCACTGGAGTGAAAGTCTGGTGGGGTGGGAGAGGCTAGTGGGCCTCAAGAATTCAGACCTGAGCCCACTAATAGCACTTGAATAATATTGTAAATATTATTTAAATATCAGGCCAGCTTCTGGAACTGGGAGAGGCTAGCAGGGTGTGAACTCTCGCACGAATCCAGTGCATCGACCTTCCCCGTGCGATTCTCCTGGCCCTTTGAGCTAAAAAGCCGATTGTCATTGGCTGCCGAAAATGTGCAGGATTCGGGCTTCTCCTTATGATGAGTGCCGAATCCTGAAAGTGGAGCAAGCTGGGTGAAGCCAAGATGGTGGAGTGAGGACCAGGGACACCCCAAGCAGACAGAAACCTCCCATTTCCACCAGGCGTGGGGAAGTGAATGTCTTTACCGATGTCAAAGGAAGAATGTAGCCTTGAGGTAATTTGGAATGGCTCCATGTGACAAGGTACGCAAAATATCAAGAAAACACCGCCATTGTGATGAAGGAAGTTGGGGAGTTAAAGGGAAAGTTATGAGTTCAACAATCACTCACTTCAAATCCTGAGGCTAAAGGGAAGGCGAATAAACAGGCATCTTTTCGCTCTAGCCACCTGCTGGCTAAACATAAAGAGCTGTTCACCGATGGTAAAGTTATCCAAGAGGCCATGATGGTTGCTGCCGACACCTTGTTCAAAGGCTCTGACACAATGATGAAACGTTGCCGCTTGCTGCTTTCACAGTCGCCGGATGTGCCTCAGAAAATACCCCAAGAGCAGCCACGCTGTGAAACATTCTGATGGCAGTTTGATGATTTGGGACATGACGATGCAGCTCGGCTGCTTGCTTTTGTCCACATGCCATTCGAAGAAGGTCTACCTCAGTCTTTAGCCACTCAAAGAGTGGACAGGAGGTGAGGATGTCTACAATGAATTTAAAAGGTGGGGTGCAGTGAGAAAAACGTTCCAATCACGAAACTGGTTTCAATCGCAACCACTGGTGCACCATCGACGCTGGGTGCCAATCCAGACTCAGAAACATAGAAACATAGAAGATAGGAGCAGGAGGAGGTCATTCAGCCCTTCGAGCCTGTTCAGCCATTCATCACCATCATGGCTGATCATTCAACTCAAAAGCCTCATCCTGCTTTCTCCCCATAACCTTTGATCCCATTCGTCCAAGCCGCCTCTTGAATACATTTAACATTTTGGCATCCACAGACTCACCACTCTTTGGGTGAAGAAATGTCTCCTCACCTCCGTCCTAAATGGTCCACGCTGAATCCTCAGACTGTGACCCCCTGGTTCTGGACTCACCCCACCATTGGAAACATCCTTCCTGCATCTTCTCTGTCTCGTCCTGTTAGAACTTTATAAGTCTCTATGAGATTCCCCCTCATTCGTCTGAACTCCAGTATAAACAATCCTAACTGAGTCAATCTCTCCTCATACATCAGTCCCTCCAATCCCGGAATCAGCCTGGTAAACCTCGGAATCAGCCTGATTAAACCAGGAATGACCCTGAACTCCCTGCCTTTGGTAACTGCCACTGTGCTGGTTAGCTCAGTTGATTGGGTGGCTGGTTTGTGATGAGGAATGACACCCAATGGTGTGGGCTCAGTTTCCGTACTGGCTGAGGTTATTCATGAAGGCCCTGCCCCTCAACCTTACCTCTTGCCTGAGGTGTGGTGATCCTCGAGTTAAAGTTTGTTAATGTCACAAGTAGGCTTACATTGACACTGCAATGAAGTTACTGTGAAAATTCCCAAGTTGCCATGGACTGGTGCCTGTTCAGGTTACACTGAGGGAGAATTTAGCACGGCCAATCCACCCTAACCAGTACGTCTTACAGACGTAATACCGGAATACCAGGAGGAAATCCATGCAAACGCGGGGAGAGCGTGCAGACTCCGCACACACAATGACCCAAGGCCGGGAATTGAACTCCGGTCCCTGGTTTGTGAGGCAGCGGTGCTAACCACTGTGCCACCGTGCTGCCCCACCTCACAACCAGCCTATGGTCATGTCGGACTATGGTGACTTTTACCTTGTATCCAACCACAAGCACTGCCCCTTCTGTGGCCTTGTGGTGTCCGTGGACCATGTCTGTGTTTCGTGTCTTAGGCTGCACTCCCTTTTTGTTTTCCTGAAGAACCTTTTATTAATATTTTGTTTGCACTTCAGTCCCACTCTCCTGATCTACAGGCACCTAGTGTGGAGAGAGGAGGGTCAGGATGGCGACCTCCTCATGAACCTGCTCCTGGGCCTGGCGAAATGCATCATTTACAGGTCCAGACAGTGGGCAATCAAGGGGGCATCCATCTTGACTGTCTGCCCCTCTACCGCGGCTACATTCGTGGCCAAGTGTCCCTGAAGAGGGAGCATGCGGTGTCCACGGGCGCAGTTGATGCCTTCCGCACCTGTTAGGGGCTGGGGTGCGTTATTGACCCGTATAATCACATTTTAATTTGATGTTTTTAAGTTTCCTCTGTACTTTGACTTTGTTCAGGCTGTTCCCCTTCCCTTTGGGGAGCTGCCCCTTTTACTTTGTCCTAATTTAATTCGAGTTTATTTATTTGGTTTGACCTTTAAAAGAGGCCAACCACAAGTGCTAGTGAGCAAGCTTATTGAATTTTCTCATGTAATGACAGTTGTCAATCATTTTGACAAAACAATTAAACTAAATAAAATTAACTGGGGGACAAATCAAAAGGGGCAGTTCTCAAAAAGAAGGGAAGCATCAAAACAAAGGACAAAGTAGAAAGAAAACTTAAAATGTCATTAAAGGGGTCGGTAATACATCCCAGCTCCTGCGGTGCCCAGCAGGCACGGAAGACCTTAACAGTGCCCTTACACACCACATGCTCCCTCTCCAGGGGCACCAGGCTGTGAATGTAGTTGCGATATACAGGCAGACAGTCTCCATATCACTTGTTTAAATTGTTCCTCCATGAGCTCCACCTTCAGTGAGCTGATGCTTCATGCAGATGTGAGGTGGTTAAGTCGACGGAAAATGTCCCCCAAGTGATTTCCTCGAACAGCTCCCTGAAATTGTCACCTTCCCGAAATCAAGATCTACAGCGAGCTATCTGATAATGCGTTGTCACAAGACTTGTCGTTTCTTCTGGATGCCAGTGCAGAATTGAACGAGCTGAACAGTCGGAATTGTGATACATGGTCAGTGCAGTGAATGTGTGCAGTCCAGTGAACTGGGCCTATGCTCCTCCCAATTCAAGAACAAAGTGACTGAGCACTGCCCAGATCTGGAGAACATCCAACCACGGGTCAGACAGGAAAGAGTCCCATCCAAACAGATTCTGGAAAAGCAATTGAACAGACGATTTAGGAGTTAGACAAGATGGAACAAATCATTGCCTGAAATCTCTTTCTTCAAGTGGACATTGGAAAACAGAAGGCAACATTTCGGCAGCTGCGGCAGAACCAAGCAGTGGAATTGAGATGGAGATGGAAATGCAAGATGACAGAGAGTGAAAAGCTTTGACAAAGACTGGTGGAAACTTGTAAACAGAGAGAAGTATTCTCTTCTGACATCCCATCCAAGGTGAGTGCCTACTTTGGTTCCACATACTTCTGTGAGGTGTTTCCTCCCATATGAAAATCATCAACTCCAAGTCCTCACAGATACCCTTCTGATGAGACTGGCCATCTCAAACTGCAACCTAGGCTTCATAGTATGACACCACGTGCGCTGAACATGTTAAGGATAGGTGAGTATTATGTGTAAGTACATATTGGGAGGTTTTAGTAAAGTCACATTTTTAAGTGTCAAATTAGTGCTGTATCTTAATGCTAAAAACGATCTTGTGCTTAAAAAGGTTGGAGACCACTGCTTTACTCTGTCCTCCATTAAACACTCCTAGCATAGGTACAGCACAGGGTTAGATACAGAATAAAGCTCCCACTACACTGTCCCCCATCAAACACTCCCAGGGTAGGTACAGCACGGGGTTAGATACAGAGTAAAGCTCCCTCTACACTGTCCAGACTCACCATGTAAATGCTCTGCTCTTGTAGGAACGACTAAGCTCCAAAAATGGATAGCAGGAGGAGTTACTCACGGCAACTCAGCATCCGATCGTCTTCTGTTTCTTTTGGCCTACCAGACCCTGGTTTCATGGATTCCTTATATTCACCCAGGCAAAAAGAAGGTGAGATACTCGGTGATAGACTACAGAGAGCAGAGACCAATTCAGGCACTGCAGTGTGCTTTGTCACCAGTCAGTGTCCAGCTTCATTTGCTCTTCTGCATATTTAAATCACCACAGAAAGTTGCTTCGTGTTCTGGACAGGGGAGGGGAAATACACTGAAACCCCAATTTCCCTTCCCTTCAGTGCCCATTGTCAGTGTGGTCTTGGAGAGGGAAGGAGGAGGGGTTCTTAGCTCCCCAAAAATGCTTATAGTGAATTTAGCCGCAGGATTGTGTGAGTTTGAATAAGAAGCATGATTTTTTTGCATATTCACTCCAAAAGCCTGAGCGCTGGATCAGTCCCTCCCACAGTTAAAAATATTGGTACACTTTTACAAATTGTTCAAGCCCCCAGCCCATTATTGGGAAAACCCTCTGTTTCACTCTTGAATGGGATGCTTGCCTTTATCAATTGAGGCACAGATGCCAAAAACAGGAGGCCATGTTGGAGTTGTATAGAAGTTAAGTGAGGCCACAGCTCAAGTATCATGTGCAGTTCTGGTGACCACATTATAGCAAGGATGTGACTGCGCTGGAGAGGGTACAGAAGGCGGCACAGTGGTTAGCACTGCTGCATCACAGCACCAGGAACCCGAGTTCATTTCCAACCTTGGGTGACTGTCCTTGTGAAGTTTGCACCTTCTCCCCATGCCTGCGTGGGTTTCTTCAGGGTGCTCAGGTTTCCTCTCACAGTCCAAAGATGTGCAGTTAGGTGGATTGACCACGCCAAATTGCCCCTTAGTGAACAAAGATATGCATGCTAGAGGGATTGGCCATGCCAAATTGCCGCTTAGTGTCGGAGATTAGCAGGGTGAATGCATGGGGTTACAGGGATAGGACCTGGTTGGAATTAGTATCGGTGCACTCTCGATCACCTCCTTCTGCACTGTAGGGATTGTGTGATGATTCTAGTGGAGATTTACCTAGATGTTGTGTTGGATGGAACATTGAAGTTATAAAGAGAAGTTGGATAGGCTTAGGTTGTTTCCTCTGGAGCAGAGAAGACTGAGGGGTGATCTGATTGAGGTGTTCAAGATTATGAGGGACACGGACAGGATGGATAGGGGGCAGCTGTTCCCCTTAGTTGAAGAGACAGTCACAAGGGGGCAAGTTAAAAGTGAGGGGGCGGGAGGTTAGGGGTGATGTGAGGAAAATCTTCTTTACCCAAAGGGTTATGGGTCTGGATTGTGCTGCCTGGGAGGGTGATGGAGGTGGGTTGCCTCACATCCTTTAACAAGTATCTGAATGAGTACTTGGCATGCCACAACATTCAGGGCTATGGGCCGATTGCTGAGAAATGGGATTAGATGGGAGGTTAGGGTTTTTTTTTACCTGTTGGTGTGGATTCGATGGGCCAAAAGGCCTCTACTGTACTGTATGATTCAGTGATTCTGTGAATTGCAGTCTAAATTAGTTCAGATAGCTGGAGTCAGCTCTCAGGATTTTATGTAGAGTTCCCTTGAAGAGATGAGAGGTGGTGAAGATCAGCCCTGGTGGTTCTCATTATTCGGACGTCTAGCTTCTTGACAGGGGTGTACTTTGATTCAGGAATCAGGCTTGGTGTGTTTTAAAGACTTTACCCGTGTGTTTAGAAGTCAAAAATGATGCTGCCTTTTCTGTAACTGGTGTTTGACGTTTTTCTGCAGCCTACCCAGGTCTCTGTCTGTGTCTTTAGAGAAAAATTCTTTCTCAAGCCAGCTTTGGTTCAACCAATGAAGGTTCAGATCCAGAGTGCCCTGGATGTCAAAAGCCATCACAGTACAATAAGAGATAGGAGTCTTTCACACTGAACTTGTAAATAACTCGCCTTGTCGGGTCTTCTTTAGTTTCTTCTTTGAGATACCTAGTGGGAGTTGGTTCATTTACGTTGGGAGGAAGTTGCTGGGACTCTCATTCAAGAGTTGGGGGGGGAGGGTGCCTCAGTGCTAACAGGAGCCCGGCTCACTGTACCTGGAAAGGGTTCAAAGGCAGCACCGGGGATACCTGGTGCTCAAGCAGGCTGTGTGCCTGGCTGCTTTGGGATTTTGTTCCACTTATAAAAAGAACAGTAAGGCGCTCTAGCCTTCACCTCCTTATATTTTTTCACCAACTGTGCCCCATCCATGCCACGTCAGCCCAACCCCATGGCACCTCATACATTCCATGTCAAGTACTTGCATGCCCATTCAGCCACTCTGCAGAGAACCAATGAACCCTATAGCAATGAAAGGATGAATTAAAAAAAAGCTTAGAATAAACAGTCATTTGATTAAAAATTACTTTTATTATACCCCAATAATAATGTCAATCATCCAGATCCTTTAAAGTATTGATGACAGAAACTGCAAACACTTGAATCCTCTTTATCGTATGTAAATAAAAAATGTGAAATTCAGAGAGCCAATGATATCAACCAAGCAAGATTTTTCCTGGGTTTTGAGTGTTTCAGCCATTCCTCATTATGTATTGTTGGTTGTGAGCTAAATCTCCAGTGGAGGGCTAAAACAGCTACATAGAATGGTGTGGCTTGACCTGGAAGATACAAGGGGCTCTGGGGAAGGTTGTTGGAAGATCTTTGTCCATTATGGAGGTGGAGGCATGGAAAAGACTTTATGAACTTAATTTCAAATGTTCTCAGTCCAAAGCTCGGAGTCCAGAGATGTGCAGGTTAGGTGGATTAGTCGTGCTAAATGGTCCCTTAGTGACCAAAGGTGTGCAGGTTAGGTGGATTGGCCATGGTAAATTGTCCCTTTAGTGTCCCAAGATGTGTAAATTAGGGGGATTGGCCAGAGTAAATGTGTGGAGTCACAGGGATCGGGTGGGGAGAGAGCCTGGGTAAGATACTCTGTCAATAATTGGTGCAGACTTGGAAGGCCGAATGGCCTCCTTCTGCTCTATGTGGTTTCTATAATGGGATCCCTCATCTAGGTTATGATTCATGACATAAAACAGAAAATGCTAGAAAATCTCAGCAGGTCTGGCAGCATCTCTGAAGAGAGAAGAGAGTTATTGTTTCGAGTCTGGATTAGGATTAGGACAGTTTATTGATGATCTGGACACCTAAAAGCAATAGGTGTGTATATGTTGACATTACAATGTTCACCTGGCCCTTTGGCAGCCATCTTAACCACCATGGGAGTGTCCGTAGACAATCCCACAGGAACACCACTCAGATCTGAAGTTATGGATAGGGTGTGCCTTCACTGGGCCAGGCATGTGGCACTTATTGAAGAGTAAAGCATTTGACAAGAGTGTTACTAATCAGAATCTGACACAAAGCCATGTTGGGGGCTATTAGTTCGGACTGTTCAGGTGGATTTGAAGGAACCTTAACGTATTGTAAAGAGAGGCAGAGAGATAGAATTCCGGAGCTTGTGTCACAGACAGCTGAAGGCACAGCTTGCCAGTTGTGCGGTGGGATCGTCAACACAATCCGACTGGCAGTATTATTGTGGTGTGTTATTTTGCACAGTGAGCTCATGAGTCTTGCACTGATGTACACCCAGTCTCACACTTTGCTTTGTTTTCCCTGTTTCTACCCCCGAATCGAAACAAAAGAAGAAACCAAGACAGTTCTAAAGCGGCATTCGATTGATCACAGCCTAGTGAGTATATTAACTAGAGGGGTGGGGAGCAGCTCTGGTTTTTGTCCTTACAGGAGTGCTCTCTTTTCCCAAAGTCTCACTTTTCCTGGCATCCTGCTCTTCATCCACTTCCAGCTGGTGGAAGGGGCTCTGCATTCCTCAGCGATCAGGACACTTTGCACTGGAGCAGTCACTGAGGCAGACTTGAAGTTGTGTCCTTTCCCTGTTTTAAATATAGCCACTCAATGGGAGGAGGGGTAGGAGAGAGAGGAGGGTATGAGGGAGAGGGGCACAGAGGAGTGGGGGTGATGATGGGTAATAACGAAAAGGCCAAGAAATGGGTGAGGAAGAGAGTTGAGAAGAGGGTGGCATGATGGCACAGGGGTTAGCATTGCTGCCTTAAGGGTCAGTAACCCAGGTTCAATTCTGGCCTTGGGTGATAGGTCTGCACATGCTCCCCGTGTCTGCGTGGGTTTCCTCTGGAAACTCTGGTTTCTCCCATACTCATAAGATGTGCAGGTTAGGTGGATTGGCCCATGCTAAATTGCCCTTTAGTGTCCAAAGATGTGCAGGTTAGGTTGATTGACCATGCTAAGTGGCCCCTTAGTGTCCAAAAATGTGCAGGTTCAGGGGATTAGCCATGGTAAATGAGTAAGATTACAGGGATAAGGCAGAGTTGGGCCTGGATAAGATTCCTGAGAGTGGGGAGCGAGACCCTCACCCTGCTGAGCACTAATGTTGAAATCCCTGCTGTTTCTGTTGCAGAATTACCTCTTCAAGAGTCGGGTGGTTTTGGAGAACCTCCAGCCTGAAATGTGGTTAGAGGAACATGAGGACATTCTGGATGAGTTTATCCATGATGAGACGCAGAGAGTTCTGACTGTGCACATGGATCAATACCTTGGTCTGCAGGTTTTGTTTGGTACACCGTCACAGGTACAAAGAACAGTACAGCACAGGAACAGACTCTTTGACCTTCTTGCACCAATCGTGTTGTCCTATCCAGACCAATCGCCTGTATCTCTCTATTCCCCATCTATTCATGTGTTTGTCCAGATAAGTCTTAAATGTGGTTAACATGTCTGCTTCAACCACCTCAATGGGCAGTGCGTTCCAGGCTCCCACTGCCCTCTGTGTAAAAAAAACTTCCCCCGCACATCACCACTGAAACTTCTCCCTTATCTTGAACTTATGCCCCCTCTTAATTGTCATTTCTGCCCTGAGAAAAAGCTTCCAACTGTTCACCCTATCTACACCCCTCATAATTTTATAAACATCTGTCAGGTCACCCCTCAGCCTCTGTCTTTCCAGAGAGATCAATCCCAGTTTATTCAATCTCAGTTTATTCAATCTCAGTTTATTTAATCTCTCTTCACAGCTAATACCCTCCATACAGGGCAACATTCTGGTAAACTTTTTCTGTACTTTCTCCAAAGCCTCCACGTCCTTCTGGCAGTATGGAACGTCGCTATTCTTTCTGCCTATGTTATTTGTCATGATGAAACCTGGTGTTGTCAGACTTTTTACTATGTTATTCGTGCCAATGTGAACAATGACATCTGTCTGATTTCCCTCCCGTTTTAGGGTTCTTTCACCCGCTCAGAGACGTCCAGGACCCTGGCACCAGGAAGGCAAAGTACCATCCTGGAGTCCCTTTTGCGGCCATAGAAGCACCTATCTGTGCCTCTGACTATTGAATAGCCTGCCACTATTGCTTTGCTATACTTTGTACTCACCCTGCCTGTGCAGCAGGGCTAGCCATGGTGCCTTCGCTCTGGCCACAGCTGTTGCTGCCCCTAATGGAACTTTTCCCTCACCAGTAACCAAAACGGCATACTTGTTAGATAGGGGGAAAGCCATAGGGAACCCCCGCACTGACTATCTACTCTGTATGGCAGTCACCCATCTATCTCCCTGCACCAGTGTCAGACAATTTAGCAGACTCCACTAAGTGGAATAGCCATTCAGCCCCTTTAGCTTGTTCTGCTTGCCATTTTGACCAGAATTGGTTGGGGCGGTGGGGGGGAATGGGTATTTGCTAGAGTGTATGGAGAGTGTTTAAACTAATGTGGCAGCAGGAAGGGAACCTTTGCAAGGATTCAGAGCAGGGGGAATCAAGATCAAGTGGAGAATAAGTTCCAAGGTGAGCGAGGATGGGAACTAAACACTGAGGCTATTCATGTTTAGGTAGGACAGATGGAAAGGAAAAGGTGATGCATTGTTGAATAAAGATGACTTTGATAGGATATTAAGGAATGATACTAGCACAGATGATTTGGTTGAAGGATCATAAAGGGAGCAGGCCACCGTTGTGCAATGAGAAAAGATTAGTTGTGAGAGAAGGATCTAGAGGAATATATGGGTTGTAGGAAGGAGCTTAAAAAGGAAATTAAGAGAGCCAGAAGGGGTCATGAGAAGGCCTTGGTGGGTAAGATTAAGGAGAACCCCAAGGCGTTCTACAAATATGTGAAGAGTAAAAGGATGAGATGTGAAGAAATAGGACCTATAAAAAGTGAAGGGGGAAATGTCTGTGCAGAACCGGTAGAAATGGCAGAGGTGCTTAATGAATACTTTGCCTCGGTATTCACGGTGGAAAATGATCTGGGTGGTTGTACTACAGGTTTGCGGCGGACTGAAAAGATTGAGTATGTGAACGTTAAGAAAGAGGATGTGTTGGAACTTTTAAATTGCATCAAGATAGATAAGTCGCCGGGACCGGATGGGATGTACCCCAGGTTACTGTGGGAGGTGAGGGAAGAGATTGCAGAGCCTCTGGAGATAATCTTTGCTTCGTCGATTGAGACAAAGAGGTTCCGGAGGATTGGAGGATTGCGGATGTGGTTCCTATTTTCAAGAAAGGGAACAGGAATAGCCCAGGAAATTACCGACCGGTGAGTCTGACCTCAGTGGAGAGTTGATGGAGAGGATACTGAGGGACAGAATTTATGAACATTTAGAGAAGTTTAGTATGATCAGAAGTAGTCAGTATGACTTTGTCAAGGGCAGGTCGTGCCTTATGTGCCTAGTTGAGTCCTTTGAAAATGTGACTGAACACATTGACGAAGGAAGAGTGGTGGATGTGGTTTATATGGACTTCAGCAAGGCGTTTGATAAGGTCCCCCATGCAAGTCTTCTTGAAAAAGTGAGAGGGCATGGGATCTCAGGGGCTGTTGCCTTGTGGATCCAGAACTGGCTTGCCTGCAGAAGGCAGAGACTGGTTGTGGATGGGTCTTTTTCTGCATGGAAGTCGGTCACCAGTGGAGTGCCCCAGGGATCTGTTCTAGGACCCTTGCTGTTTGTCATTTTCATAAATGACCTGGATGAGGAAGTGGAGGGATGGGTTGTTAAGTTTGCCAACGACACGAAGGTTGGTGGTGTTGTGGATAGTCTGGAGGGATGTCAGAAATTGCAATGAGACATAGATAGAATGCAAGACTGGGCTGAGAAGTGGCAGATGGACTTCAACATGGATAAATGTGTAGTGGTCCATTTTGACAGGACCAATGGGATGAAGGAGTATAATATCAAGGGTAGGAGTCTTAGCAGTGTAGAGGATCAGAAGGACTTTGGGGTCCGGGTCCATAGGACTCTTAAATCGGCTTCGCAGGTGAAGGATGTGGTCAAGAAGGCTTATGGTGTACTGGTCTTCATTAATCGAGGGATTGAGTTTAGGAGTTGGGAGGTAATGCTGCAACTTTATAAGACCCTTGTCAGACCCCACTTGGAGCACTGTGCGCAGTTCTGGTCGCCTCACTACAGGAAGGATGTGGAAGCTATTGAAAGGGTGCAGAGTAGATTTACAAGGATGTTGCCTGGATTGGGAGGCATGCCTTATGAGGATAGGTTGAGGGAGTTAGGTCTTTTTTCCCTGGAGAGACGAAGGATGAGAGGCGACCTGATAGAAGTTTATAAAATGTTGAGAGGAATAGATAGAGTGGATTCTCAGAGGCTATTTCCCAGGGCTGAAATGGTTGCTATGAGAGGACACAGGTTTAAGGTGCTGGGGAGTAGGTACAGAGGAGATGTTAGGGGTAAGTTTGTCACTCAGAGAGTGGTGAGTGAGTGGAATCGGCTGCCGTCGGTGGTGGTGGAGGCGAACTCATTGGGGTCTTTTGAGAAACTTCTGGACGAGTACGTGGGATTTAATGGGATTGAAGGTTATGGATAAGCCTGGTAGGTAGGGATATAGTCGGCGAAACTTGTAGGCTGAAAGGCCTGTTTGTGCTGTTGTGTTCTATACTCTATGTTCTATGTTAAGCCTTGGGGATGATTGACCATAATAATGTAGAATTCTTTGTCAAGGTGGATAATGATGTAGTTGATTCTGAGACCAGGGTCCTGAATCTCAATAACGGGAACTATGATGGTATGAGGCATGAATTGGCCATGATGGGAAACATTACTGAAAGGAAAGACAGTGGACAGGCAATGACAAGCATTTAAAGAATGATTTGGTGAACTCCAGAAGTTGTTTATTCTTGTTTGGTTGAGTGTGGTAAGGGAATTATAGCCAAATCATGGCTTATAAGGGGAATTAGAGAGAGTATCAGATTCAAGAAAGAAGCCAACAGAATAGGGAAATAGCCAAGGAATTAAATCTGTACTTTGCTTCAGTCTTCATAAAGGAAGATAGGAATAATGTGCCAGAAGTGCTGAGAGAAACGTGTTTCAGTGAGGAACTGAAGGATATCAGCATTAGGAGAGAAATGGTTTTGGGGAAATTGATGGGATTGAAGGTGGATAAATCTCCAGGACCGGATAATCTTCATCCCAGAGTACTGAAGGAAGTGGCCATGGAAATAGTAGATCTATTGGTGGTTATTTTCCAAAATTCCTTGGACTCTGGGATAGTTCCTACAGATTGGAGGGTAGAATCATAGAATCATAGAAAAACTACAGCACAAACAGGCCCTTCGGCCCACAAGTAGCGCCTTGTAGGCTTACATATAACCCTCAATCCTATTAAGTCCCATGTAGTCATCCAGAAGTCTCTTAAAAGACCCTATTGAATTTGCCTCCACCAACACTGACAGCAGATGATTCCGTGCACCCACCACCCTCTGAGTGAAAAATATACCCCTGACATCTCCTCTGTACCTACTCCCCAGCATCCTAAACCTATGTCCTTTTGTGGCAGCCATTTCAGCCCTGGGAAAAAGTCTCTGAGAATCCACGTGATCAATACCTCTCAACATCTTATACACCTCTATCAGTTCACCTCTCATCCTTCGTCTCTCCAAGGTGAAAAGACCGAGCTCCCTCAACCTATCCTCATAAGGCATGCCACCTAATCCAGGTAACGTCCTTGTAAACCTTGTAGCTAATGTAAACCCAATATTCAGAAAGGGAGGTGGCGAGAAAACAGGGAGCTATAGACCAGTGACCCTAACGCTGGTACTGGGGAAGTTCCTGGAGTCTGTTATCAAGGATTTTATAACTCGGCATTTGGGAGGCAGTGGGATAATCAGACAAAGTCAGCATGGATTTACAAAAGGGAAATCATACTTGACAAACATATTGGAATTCTTTGAGGATGTAACTAGTGGAGTTGACTGAGAACCAGTGGATATGGTTTATTTAGACTTTCAGAAGGCTTTCGTGTTATGTGAGATCTTGTTTGTCTCACATTACCTGAAATGTCTTGAGACGGATAGAAAGCTGGTTAGATAGGAAGCAAAGAGTTGGCATAAATGGGTCTTAGTCAGTGACTAGTGGGGATCCTCAGGGATCTGTGCTGGGACCCCAACTGTTCACAGTATATATTGATGATTGGGAAGAGGGAACTGAACGTACTATCTCCAAATTTGCAGTTGATACTAAGTTGGGTGGGAGGGTGAGTTGTGAGGAGGATGCAGAGATGATTCAGTGTGATTTGGACGGGCTAAGTGTGTGGGTATCTGCAGGGCATGTGCAACATAATGTGGATAAATGTGAGGTTATCCACTTTGGAAGCAATAATAGGAAGACAGATTATTGTTTGAATGAGTATAAATTGAGAGAGGTGGGTACTCAGCAAGACTTTGGAGTCCTTGTGCATCAGTTGCTGAAAGTAAGCATGCAGGTACAGCAGGCATTAAAGAAGGCAAATAGAAACATCGAAGAAAGGAGCAGGTGGAGGCTGTTCGGCCCTTCGAGCCTGCTCTGTCATTCATTACCATCATGGCTGGTTGTCCAACTCAATAACCTAATCCTGCTTTCTCCCCATAACCCTGAATCCTCAGACTGTGACCCCTGGTTCTGGACTCCCCCACCATTAGGAACATCTACCCTGTTTTGTCCTGTTAGAATTTTATAAGTCTCTATGAGATCCCCCCTCATTCGTTTGAACTCCAGTGAAAACAATCCTAATCCAGTCAATTTCTCCTCATGTATTAGTCCTGCCATCCCTGGAATCAGCCTGCTTAGATGGGGTAGATCTTGCCAATTTGTATGCTTCTTACTTGAATCTGATACTATCTCTAATTTCCCTTATAAGCCATAGTTTGGCTGCAATTTCCTTACCATTCTGGTAACTATTCAATGTTTTGGTATTAGCTACTTCCTGTGGTAATGAATTCCACAGGTTTACTACTCTTTAGGTGAAGAAATGTCTCTTCACTTCTGTCCTAAATGGTCTACCCTGTCACAGGTATCGGGTGAGAGGCAGTAGATTTAAAACTAAGATGAGAAGGACCTATTTCTCGCAGAGGGGGATAAATTTGTGGAACTCACTGCCCATAGTGTGATGGAGTCTGAATCATTGAATAATTTCAACAAGGAGATGGCCATATCTTTGATAAACAAAAAAGGGATAAGAGGATATGGGGAAAGTGGGGAGGTGGATTTGAGACGGCGAGATCGGCCAGGGTCTGATTGCATGGCGGAGCAGGCTTGAAGGGCTGAATTTTCCACTTCTGCTTCTAATCCCCATGTTCCTACGTGATCGCGTCCTCACTCGGTCTCCTCTGCTCCAAGGAAAACAACCCCAGTCGATCCAATCTCACTTCATAACTAAATTCTCCAGCTCAGGCGACATCCCGGTAAATCTCCTCAGCACAATATTATGTCGAAGATAAATGCCAACCCATATGCAAAGGTAGATGGGAGGGGAGACTGAGGGAAGACTTGAAGGAGTGGTGCATTGTATCAACCTTATTAATTGTGATACTGGCTTTGTATTGTGGTCCCTCAATTCCTTCCCATCTCTTTCGTTGCTATCCTGTCACGTTTTATGCTCCCAACTTTTCTCTGGGTCCAAAGCTCACACTCTGTGGGCAGCGCGATGGCACAGCGGTTAGCACTGTTGCCTCTAAGTGCCAGGGACCCAGGTTCAATTCCAGCCTCGGGTCACTGTCTGTGTGGAGTTTGCAAATGTTCCTTGTGTCTGCGTGGGTTTCCTCTGGGTCCTCCAGTTTCCTCCCACAGTCTAAAGATGTGCAGGTTAAATGTTTTGGCCGTGCTAAATTACCCCTTAGTGCCCAAAGATGTGTGGGTTAGGGTGGATTGGCCGTGCTAAATTGCCCCTTAGTGTCCAAAGATGTGTGGGTTAGGGGGATTGGCCATGCTAAATTGTCCCTTAGTGTCCAAAGATGTGCACGTTAGGGGGATTGGCCAAGCTAAATTGCCTCTTAGTGTTAGGGGGATTAGCAAGGGTAAATACACAGAGTTATGGATATAGGGATTGTGGTTGGCGCAGACTTGATGGACTGAAAGACGTGCTGGTTAGGGGGGAATTGCCTGCGCTAAATTCTCCCTCAGCGTACCCCGAACAGGCACCGGAATATGGCGACCAGGGGATTTTTCCAGTAACTTCAGTGCAGTGTTAATGTAAACCCGCTTGTGACATAAATAAATAAAAAATAAATACGATAATATTAAAAAATGCTCACATTGAACTCCATCCCAGTTACTTCACTTAGGGCTGTAAGTGAGTGGGTTTATTCCCACTCCTCTCCAGTCTTTGTCTACTTCTTATTACCACCAGCCCCATATCCAGCTGAATCTTGTTCCCTGTTTCTGTGCAGTTCACAGATTATCTCATGTACTTCATCCGCAAGGAGAAAGCCAAAATTAATGCGGAGAACTTTGTGCACGTGGTCCAGTTTGGCATTCTCCGGGGAGGGTACCTGGAGAGCTTGCTGAGGCACATGCTGGGCATCTACGCCCCTCAGTTCATGGAGAACCGCATGTGGCCTGAGAGCCTGAAGAACAACTTTTCCGGACACCTGCACAAGTTCCTGGCCAGCCTCACAGGTAAGCTGCTTTCCCAGATATAGAGCGCTGGCCAGCCTGGTTTCCCTTGTCGTGTCAGTCTGCAATTAGCAAGTAACTCTCTAACTCCAGCTGACTCCAGAGGTCATGGGTTTGAGCCCCTGCTCCAGAGAGCTGAGTCAAGTTGATTCTCCCATCTTCAGTGCTGGGGGAGCACCGCGCTGTCAGAGGGTCAGTGCTGAGGGAGTGCCGTGCTGTCAGAGGGTCAGTGCTGAGGGAGTGCTGCACTGTCAGAGGGTCAGTACTGAGGGAGCGCCGCCCTGTCAGAGGGTCAGTGCTGAGGGAGCGCCGCACTGTCAGAGGGTCAGTGCTGAGGGAGCGCCGCACTGTCAGAGGGTCAGTGCTGAGGGAGCGCCGCACTGTCAGAGGGTCAGTGCTGAGGGAGCGCCGCACTGTCAGAGGGTCAGCGCTGAGGGAGTGCTGCAGTGTCGGAAGGTTAGTTGGGCTGGGAGGGTGGGCACTGAGTGCTGTTGGGCCACGTAGACTCCTGGCTGGATGTGACCAGTGAACAATGTTGATTGGATTAGAGCTGGGACCCTCGTCACACATTGGCCTGCTGTCACATGGCCCACGCTACCATTCGGGGCACTGTGTAAAAGATTGATCCTGCTTTGCTCTTCCCCTGGCGTTTTCCGCAGATGCTCGCTACAAGCTGGATGGCCACACTGTCCTCTACATCCCAATTGAAAGCCTGAATCTGACACCTGAGCAGGCAGCAATGGACAAAGATCTCGTGCAGAGACTGGAAAGTATGTACAGTTTACAGCACCGTAACCATTAGACGCTCACCAATACCCTCCCCCTTCCCAAAGTGCATCACCTCACACTGTCGTGAAAAGATCCTTAATGCCACCATCAGTAGAAGTAAAGTTTTATCAGTGTCACAACGAGGCATACATTAACACTTCAATGAAGTAACTGTGAAAATCCCCTAGTCGCTACGCTCCGGTGCCTGTTCGGGTGCACTGAGGGTGAATTAGTATTTAACCAGAATGGGTTCAATCCCCCGAATGTGTGGAGCACTTTCTCCCCGTGTCTGCGTCCGGTTTTCTCTCTCAGTCTGAAAATCATGCCGGTTAGGGTGCATTGGGCTGTGTTAAATTTTCCCTCGGTGTACCCGAACAGGCGCCGGAGTGTGGCAACTAGGGGATTTTCACGATAACTTCATTGCTGTGTTAATGTTAGCCTACTTGTGACACTAATAAATAAAGTTTAGTTACTCAGAGCACGTGTTAATCCAGGAGTCCTTGCTCCAGGCAAGCAGAACGCCCAGTCATCCCCAGCCCCTCTGGGAAGAGTGGGGCTCACTGAATAGGCAGGTTATTCCATTTCATGGAAATATTTGAAAATTATTATTATTTTAAATTGGTATTGGAAAAGAGCCTGAGTTCAAGAGTAAGTGATTTGCAGGGAGAATTACAACGTGAAGAATGAATTTCAAAAACCACCCACTCACCATGGGAGGCCAGAGCTCCAGATTACACATCAGATTGGATGACGCACAGCAACAAACCATTTAGTCTCGCTGCTCTGTATCTGCTCAACTCAGCTGGTCAGCAAGCCCCAATCCACTTCCCCCCTCACTATCGTGCTTCCCCTAGCTTAACCTGGAAATGCATCTAAGGTGGGCGGTGGCACAGTGGTTAGCATTGTTGTCTTACAGCGCCAGGGACCCAGTTCGGGTCACTCGCTGTGCAGAGTATGCATGTTCTCCCCGTGTCTGCATGGATTTCCTCCGGGTGCTCTGGTTTCCTCCCACACTCTGAAAGATGTGCAGGCTCGGTGGATTGGCCATGCTAAATTGCCCCTTAGCGTCCAAAGATGTGTAGGTTAGGGGGCTTGGCCATGCTAAATTGCCCCTTTGTGTCAGACAAATTATAGGGATATTTTGGGCATGGGTGGGATTGTTGTCAGTATAGGCTCGATGAACTGAATCACTTCATTGTGCACTGTAGTGATTCTATGATTTTATTCACCTCAACCACACATAATCCAGGCAGCTCCTGGGGTGGAGCACAGTAGGAGTGCTGCACTGTCAGAACTATTGATCTTTCAGTGAGATGTTACACTTCTTGTATCTGTTCAGGTGAATGCAGATGGTTTTGAGTCATGATTCATTACTACAGTCCTACACAGCTTCTATCATTCAACTCAAAACATCCTTTGTAAAACCCTGTTATTTGGACATTCCTCTCATTGCTAGTTGTAACACTCGCTATTTGTCTTTAAATAATTCAAACATAATTCAATGGTTCCTGTGTAACAGCATTGAGAGATTAAATAGCCTCCTCCTGTTCCTCTATAACAGGTTCGATGGGGCTGAATGGACTCCTCCTGTTCCTCTGTAACAGGCTTCAGAGAAGCTGAATGGCCTCCTTCTGTTGTGTAACAGGCTCGTGAGGGGCTGAATGGCCTCCTTCTGTTCTTGTGTAACAGGCTCGTGAGGGGCTGAATGGCCTCCTGTTCTTGTGTAACAGGCTCGTGAGGGGCTGAATGGCCTCCTGTTCTTGTGTAACAGGCTCGTGAGGGGCTGAATGTCCTCCTGTTGTGTGTAACAAGCTCAAGAGGGGCTGAATGGTCTCTTCCTGTTCCTGTGTAGTGGGCTCAAGGGGCTGAATGGCCTCCTTCTGTTCTTGTGTAACTGGCTCATGGGGGCTGAATGGCCTCCTTCTGTTGTGTAACAGGCTTGTGAGGGCTGAATGGCCTCCTCCTGTTCTTGTGTAACTGGCTCATGGGGGCTGAGTGGCCTCCTCCTTTTCTGAAGATACATGGGAGCAGATTAGTTAAGGAGGGGCAATGTGAGTTGGAAGTGAATGTGCTGAGCAGGGTCTCGGTGTTAATCTGTGCATTTTATTTTAGCTGCAGTTGTTCACTGGACCCGTCAGATTAAGGATGTTCTGAGTGCCCAGGAGGCTGTGGACACAGGCGAGATTGCGGGACCACTTGATGAGGTGGAATTCTGGCGTAACCGCTGTGATGATCTGTCGGGGATCGGTTTCCAGCTGGATAAAGCTGGTGTCAAACATATCCAGGCTATCCTTGAGCTTTCCAAATCCTCTTACATTGCTCCCTTCCTCAAACTAGCCAAGCTCATCCAGGTATGTCTCAGCTCGGCTTTATATAAGGACAGTCTGATTGTTTACCGATCCTTCAGTAGATAATCGTTCTGTCGTGCTCAGTGCTTTGATTGCCAGCCTGTGTGTGACGCTGAACTCTGCTAGGGCAGTGTTTGCATTGCTGCCTGCTGATCCTCTCTAACCCTTCCACCTGCTGTCCCCCAGGCACTTCCCTGCCCAGGACACCTCCCTGCCCCCAAGATCTCCAGCTAATAATGAAGAGTGGTGTTATTGTAATGAGGAGGATGAGATTCTGATCCATTTTCTTCCTCTGTCCTGACCCTGGAATGCTGTTACTCTGCTCCTACTGATATTCCAGCTGAGAAAAGCAGCTCAACAATGGTGATGCAGTGGGACAGTGGTTAGCACTGCTGCCTTACAGCTCCAGGATTCAGGTTCAATTCCTGGCCTCAGGTCACTGTCTGTGCAGAGTCTGCACGCTCTCCCCGTGTCTGTGTGGGATTCCTCCGGTTGCTCCAGTTTCCTCCCACAGTCTGGAAGACATGTTGTTAGGTGCTAACTTCTCCCTCAGTGTAACTGAACAGGCACTGGAGTGTGGGACTGGCGGATTTTCCACAGTAACTTCATTGCAGTGTTAACGTAAGCCTACTTGTGATACTAATAAATAAACTTTAAACAAAAGCAATGTCATGTGCAGCCCTCCGCTAAGCCCAGTAAGAAGTTTCATAACACCAGGTTAAAGTCCAACAGGTTTATTTGTGACAAACATCACTAGCTTTTGGAACTGGCTGTTCCTTCATCAGGTGCATTGGAGTTCTGATCTCAAAAGGGCATATAAAGACACAAGCTCAATTTACATGAATAATAATTGGAATGTGAGTCACTACAGCTAATCAAGTATTAAAGATACAGACAGTGTGTTTGGAGAGAGCATTAAGCACAGGTTAAAGAGAAGTGTGTTGTCTCCAGACAGGACACTAAGTGAGATTTTACAAGGCCAGGCAAGTCATGGGGGTTACAGATAGTGCGACATGAACCCAAGATCCCAGTTGAGGTTGTCCTCGTGTGTGCTGATCTTGGCTATCGGTCTCTGCTCAGCGACTCTGCGCTGTCATGTGTCGTGAAGGACACCTTGGAGAATGCTTACCCAAAGATCGGAGACCAAATGCCCGTGACCGCTGAAGTGTTCGCCAACAAGAAGGGAACAGTCTTGCCTGGTGATTGTCGAGCAGTGTTCATTTATCCGTTGTCATAGCGTCTGCAGGACCTCCCCAATGTACCATGCTTCGGGACATTCTTTCCTGCAGGTAGACAATGTTGGCCGAGTTGCAAGAGTATGTACCGTGTACTTGGTGGATGGTGTTCTCACGTGAGATGATTTCACATGAGAAACCATCCCAGTCGGCTGGGCAAAACACCGTGACAATCACATCATCACAATACTCGTTTCATTAGATAGGATCAGATTGATGAGACAGTAATGTAGTCCTGATGCAAATCTTCAAATATGCAATTATAAAAATAACAAGACCATTTAAAGCTTAAACTCGCTGTGCAGCACATTAAGGTATAACTTTTAGTAAAAGGCTGGCTGAAAACTGTCAGTTGTCCCACCTCCACATTTCTCAATCCTCTTGTCAAAGCCCCCTCCCCGTCTCTTCCATCATTGCCCACCTCCGTAAAACCCTATCTCCTTCCTCGCCTACTTCTTCTTGCTACTCCTACTCTGGGTTCAATCTCCCCTCCATGTGCCATCTTGGACAGGATTGTGGCTCTACCACCATCGTGTCAGCTCCCTTCGGCGTTTTCCCCTGCCATTCTCTTTGTGTTTATCTTTACACTTTGCATTCAGGACGGACGTTCTCAGGCCCAGTCGAACCTCAGCTTCCTTACCATCCTCACCAGCCCGTGTGCAGAACTGACAAAGATGAAAGTCAAGAATATTCCGGACAAGTTGCCTCACATCCTCAGCCTCATCCGCATCATCTGGGTCAACTCCAAGTTCTACAACACCAGGGACCGCATCACCGCGCTTTTCCGCAAAGTGAGTAAAATCAGAGCAGAGAGGGTGGAGGGGGGGCCCAGGCTCACTCTCGCCTCTCGAGTCAGAAGCTCGCAGGTTGAAGCCCAAGTTCAGAGATCTGAGCAAGAAATCGGGGAAATCTCCAAACCGAGATTGACAGATTTAGATGGGTTTGGGGATTAAGGCCTGCGGAAGTCAGATAAGTAAATGGAGCTGAGATACAGATCAGCCTTGCTCTAAATGGATGGCAGAGCAGGCTTGAGGAGTCAAATAGCCACCTCTTCCTGGCTTCCAAATAAACTTCCTGCTGCATTCATAAGAACTAGGGACAGGAGAAGGCCATCTGCCCCCTTGAGCCTGCTCCGCCATTCAATAAGATCATGGCTGATCTTTTTGTGGACTCAGCTCCACTTACCTGCCAAATCACCATAACCCTTAATTCCTTTACTGTTCAAAAATTTCCCCAAGACTAATTTATTCCCATCAGTGAACTCATTCCCAGTCCCTCAAAGATCTTTGTGTTCCTTATTCTAACCTTCTTCCTGAAATCCAAAGCTTTTAGAACAGCAGCTCACCTCACTGGTCACCCCTGCCTATTTTGACCTTGGCTGCTGCCCTCGCTACTGAAGTGAGCCTGGGGTACTCAGCTGAAAGGAGATACAGAGCTGGGGTTTGAATGGGCCACTTGAACACCCATTTGTGTGTGAACTGCAAGGGCTCAGTGCTGTAAAGATAGGTCAATGCCTCTAACCCTCCCCCAGGGGCCCCCTCGGATGAGGTTGATGGGGCGGGGGGGGGGGAATGGTGGACTGGGTGTGTGAGGTGGGGAGGATAGTTAGCTTGTAAATGGTGCAAAATACAGCGGAGGCTGGAACCTGAAAAAAAACCAAAAATTGCTGGAAAATCTCTGCAGGTCTGACAGCATCTGTGGAGAGAAAATAGAGGAAATGTTTTGAGTCTGGTCAGAAGCAAAGAGCGGGAAAATCGGGCAGGATTTATACTGTGGGGGTGGGGGGGGTGTGGTCGGGGGGAACAGGGGCAGTCGGGGGGGGGTGCAGGGGCTGTAATTGACAGGGAACGGCATGGCAGAAAGACAAGGGGAATATAAATGGTGAAGATAAAGACTAGGAGTGGTGCTAAGAGAGTCCATTTAGAGATTGGAATGTGTAGATGGCAGAATGAAAGTGCAGAGTATAGGGATGCCGCAGGTGACCCCAGTAGGGTGGGGACAGGAGGGCTGAAACAAGATGTAGTGGAGCAGTAAGAATATAAAGCAATAAAAATGGACGAATCAGATGAAAAGAAGAAATGAAATAAAATAAATGGAAATGTTTTATGTGGGTTTCCTCAGGTGCTCCTATTTCCTCCCAGAGTCCAGAGATGTGCAGGTTAGGTGGATTGGCCATGCTAAATTGCCACTTAGTGTCAGGGGGACTAGCTAGGGTAAATGTGTGGGGTTACAGGAATAGGGACTGAGTGGGATTGTGGTTGGTGCAGGCTCGATGGGCCAAATGACTTCCTTCTGCACTGCAGGGATTCTATAGTGGAGTTATGATGGAGGAGAGAGTTCGCGGTCTGAAGTTGTCGAACTCAGTGTTCAGTCTGGAAGGCTGCAAAGTGCCTAATGAAGATGATGTAAGGCAGGAGTGATTAAATAACATTAGGAATGATGGTACAGGCCAGGAGATAAAGGGGCAAAGGACAAAACATAATCCAGAGGAGCAGAAATTTACCAAATGTGAATTAATGCCAATGTCACAGACTGGAGGGACTTGAATTTAAACAGCCCTGATTTCTCCTCTTAGAAACGTAGAAGATAGGAGCAGGAGGAGGCCATTCAGCCCTTCGAGCCTGCTCCACCATTCATCACCATCATGGCTGATCATCCAACTCAACAGCCTGACCTAGCTTACCATGCATCCACAAGCAGAAAATTGTTTAAATTTCCCCGTTTATTAGCAGTGATGTATACTTCTCAGCCCCTCAATTCCAGCACGATCCAATTTTTATTAATTATTCCACAACAGACTCAGGATGGGGGAAATCAGAAAGTAGACCTACTCGCGCACACACAAACACAAGAGGAGGGTTGCAACCCAGCCCTCTTTTTCACTCATGCAATGAATGTAGTGTGGGTTAGCTCTACTGCCTCACAGCGCTAGGGACCTGGGTTTGATTCCAGCCTCGTCTGTATGGAGTTTGAAAACTCCCCCCGTGTCTGCATAGATTTCCTCTCTTAGTCTTGAGATGTGCAGGTCAGGTGGATTGGCCACGCTAAATTGCCCCTTAGTGTCCTGAGATGTGCAGTATAGATGAATTGGCCATGCTAAATTGTCTCTTATTGTCCAAAGTTGTGCAGCATAGGTGGATTGGCCATGCTAAATTTGTGAGATTACGGGGAAAGGGTGGGAATCAGTTTGGGTAAGATATTCTGTCAGAGTCAGTGTAGATCTGATGGGTGAATGGCCTCCTTCTGCAATACAAGGATTCCATGATCTTGTGAAACATCCTCCTTCATTGTGAAGGGTTAAGGTTTGTGTTTTGTCCAGCTATCTTTTGAGGCTGAGAGCGACCTTTCACAAATTTTGAAATGTCCCCAGTTTAATTCACTTCCTGTGAGAAATGATGAGAGGCCACAGTGAACTGTAAAGTATGGGAGCTGTGTACTAACTGATGGGCGGCACTGCTGCCTCACAGTGCTGGGGACCCAGGTTTGATTCCCGGTTCGGGTCACTGTCTGTGCGGAGTCTGCATGTTCTCCTCCATGGGCTGCGTGGGTTTCCTCCGGTGGCTCCTGTTTCCTTCCACAGTGCAATAGTGCTGGTTAGGGTGGATTGGGCTGTGCTAAATTCTCCCTTAGTGTTACCCGAACAGGCGCTGGGAGTGTGGCGACTAGGGGATTTTCACAGTAACTTCATTGCAGTGTTAGTGTTCGCCTACTTGTGACACTGATAAAAACACCTGGGTGTTTGCTGTTCCATATCTGTTTGTACATTCTGGAGATTTAAAATTATTCTTGCTGTTCACCTTCCTAAAGCTGGGCTTTCTCCCAGTGTTAGTGTGGATATGAGAAGACAAATCAGGAATAGCTTTGCCTGCAATTTCTTCTCCCTGCGCGAGTGAAGTTTCAAAGCCTCCTGTGAGTTTCTGCCTAACATCACCCAAATAGTGGAGAGGGCAATGTTCAAATGCTTCGAGCCTTTGTTTGCTGATTAGAGAGCCAAATTTCAGGCCTTGTTAGAAATACAGAGTTAATTAGCAACGAAAGTGGAAGTACCAGATTGTGTCAATATATTATGTAAATAAAGTGTGTGAAGGAATTATGCATGATATGGAAACAGGTTGTGTACATTTTAAATGGTAATTTAGTTTGATAAATTATGCAGTGAGTGTGATTATCCCGGCTATGCACTCTAGTTTAAATAAAATTAGTTTTGCATTATTTTGTATGAATTAACGCCTCTTATAATGGTTGAAAGTACTCCACTGTGGTAGTCTTGCCCCACCTCCCCCTACCTCCATCAACCTTGTTATTCTCATCATAAAATCTTATTACAGCTCATTTGGAGTATTGGTGCAGTTCTGGTTGCCACACTACCAGAAGCATGTGGAAGCTTTGGAGAGAGTGCAGAGAAGGATGTTTCTTGGTCTTGAGGTTGAATAAACTCAGACTGTTTTCACTGGGAAAGACAGAAGCTGAGGGGAGACCTGATAGAGTCTACAAAATGATGAAAAGCACAGACTGGATGGATAATCAGAGGCTTTTTTCCCAGGGTGGAAGTGTCAATTACAAAGGGGGGGGGGGCACAGGTTCAAGGCGAGAGGGGGAAGTTTAAGGGAGATGTGCAGGGGAGGTTTTTCACACAGAGTGGTGGGTGCCTGGAACGCGCTGCCAGAGGAAGTGGTAGAAGCAGGCACATTATCAACATTTAAGAGGCATCTGGATGGGTACATGGATAGGGAGGGAATAGAGGAACATGGACCGAGTCAGGGCAGGTTTTTTTAGTTAGGGCAGCATGATCGGCGCGGGTTTGGAGGGCTGAAGGGCCTGTTACTGTGCTGTACTGTTCTTTGTTCTTGTTCATTCTGACCACAAACTGAAGACAAACTTGCTATCCTGTCTCTTTTCAGCTGAGTAACGAGATCATCCGTTTGTGCTCTGGAGAGATCTCGCTGGATCGGATATTTGACGGTCACATCAAGTTGAGTAAGATCACGCTCCACAACTGCATCGAGTGTTGCCAAGCCTGGAAGAGACATTTTGCACATGCAGCCTCCATGCACACAAGGTGAGTGAGGCCTGGTCATATCACCTGCTCACCTGCTGTCCCAGAGCTTCAACTATCAGCTGGTCTCAGATCTGGAAGGGATGGGATAGCTGAGGGAGAGGAATCCATTAAACCCAAGGGGCTTGGGAAAGGGGAAAATTAGGCAGTGATTCTTCTCCAAATTAGTGTGTGTGTGTTAGTGTGTGTGTGTTAGTGTGTGTTAGTGTGTGTTAGTGTGTGTTAGTGTGTGTTAGTGTGTGTTAGTGTGTGTTAGTGTGTGTGTGTGTTTGTGTGTGTGTGTTTGTGTGTGTGTGTTTGTGTGTGTGTGTGTTAGTGTGTGTGTGTGTGTTAGTGTGTGTGTGTTTGTGTCATTATAAATAAGAGCAGGATTAGGCCATCCAGCGCCTCGAACTTGCTCCACCATTCAGTGAGATCGTGGCTGATCTGACTGTGGCCTCAATTTTGCTTTACTGTCTGCCCCTGCACTATCCTTGGCTCCCTTGTCGATCAAAAGTGTGGGTGGGAGTATGTGTGTGCAGGAGTGGGTGTCCGTAAGGGCGTGGGGGGAGCGGAGTGTGTGTGTGCAGGTGTATGTATAAGTATGGTTGTGTGCAGTTATGTCCATGTTGCATGTTTGTGTGCCTGTGTGCACTTGTGTATGGATGTGTGCATGTCTATATTTGTTCGAGTACGTGTGTATAGTTTTATGTGTATATAGTTGTGTTTGTGTGTATGGTTGCATTTTCTTGTGTCTAGGTTTGTTTGTGTGTGTGTATCACTTTGTGTGTATACAGTTCTGCTTGCGTGTATAGTTGTGTGCAAGTGTGTCTGGGTTTGCAGGTGTGTGCATGTGTGTGTGTGTGTGTGTTGTGCACATATATGTGTGTGTGCGTGTATGCATGCACGTATGGGTGTGCATGCACACCTATGTGCATTCGCGTATGTGTCTGTTATGCACACGTGTGTGTGCGCGTGTGTGTGCGTGTGTGTGTGTGTATTGGATGGAAGCACAGGAAGCTGCCATTCTTACCCAGCTGCCCTGTGAGTGGCTCTGACCTTGTGTACAGGGTGTGTCTTTCTGCTGCATCCAGGCCCAGGCAGCAGCGCCATTTCACTGGCTGAGTAATTCTCAACATCATTCACTTTGGGAAAAGGACATCCCGGGAACAGAGTGAGTTTGATCTGACACACATGGTGCCAGTGAAACCGTCCTGCCAGGAGGGGGATTGGAACCAGATTCCAGGGAACTGGACTGAATCCTAAATGTGCTCTTCCCTCCTGCTTACAGGTTGTCAAACGTCCCCTGGATCTTGGACAACACCAGTGTCTTTGCCCAAGTGGATGCCTTCATACAGCGCTGTCGTGACCTGCTTGAGGTAAGGTTGGAAAAGCAGTTTAATACTCATCCACAGACAGGCTACAGTAAAATAAACCAAAGACAAGCACTGCAGACACTACAACTCTGAAACATAGACTGGAAATTGACAACAGTTCAGGTAGCAGCGATGGAGCAAGAGAGAGAGAGACTTAGTGTTTCCAGCTGGGGACCTTCTCATCAGAACTGGAACAACCGTGTGAGTGAGGGCGCGTGTAAATGTATGTCTTGAATTAGAAATTTACCAGTCCAGAAGGAAGCCCAGTGCCAGTGTTTAGCAGGCAAATTCCCCATTATTCTTCCCTCATTGCAACACCTTTCCCCTCTTTACTTTTGCTGGAATTGCCCCTCCACCTGTCTCCTCATAACAGCTGTGTGCCTCCTATGTGATTGGGCACTGCTGGAATATCATCTGTGGGTTAGTGACTGGTGCTCTTCCCCCCACTATCTGAGAAGAATTCAATTCCCCGAGCAGAGTCTTGAGCTGATAACTGACACTCACCTTCCAGTGACAGTGCTGAGGGAGCGCCGCACTGTCAGAGGGTCAGTGCTGAGGGAGCGCCGCACTGTCAGAGGTCAGTGCTGAGGGAGCGCCGCACTGTCAGAGGGTCTGTGCCGAGGGAGTGCCACACTGTCAGAGGGTCGGTGCTGAGGGAGTGCCGCACTGTCAGAAGGTCGGTGCTGAGGGAGCGCCGCACTGTCAGAGGGTCGGTGCTGAGGGAGCGCCGCACTGTCAGAGGGTCGGTGTTGAGGGAGCGCGCACTGTCAGAGGGTCGGTGCTGAGGGAGTGCCGCACTGTCAGAAGGTCGGTGCTGAGGGAGCGCCACACTGTCAGAGGGTCAGTACTGAGGGAGTGCCGCACTGTCAGAGGGTCAGTGCTGAGGGAGTGCCGCACTGTCAGAGGGTCAGTGCTGAGGGAGTGCCGCACTGTCAGAGGGTCAGTGCTGAGGGAGTGCCGCCCTGTCAGAGGGTCAGTGCTGAGGGAGTGCCGCACTGTCAGAGGGTCAGTGCTGAGGGAGTGCCGCACTGTCAGAGGGTCAGTGCTGAGGGAGTGCCGCACTGTCAGAGGGTCTGTCTTTCAAAGAAAACATTAAATTGTGCAGATGTAACTCCAGTGCAACAGAATAGTAGCAGTGTTATCCCTGTATACATGCATGTAGGTGTGTATGCACACATATCTGCATGCGTGTATGTGTCTGTTATGCATACGCGTGTGTGTGTTGGATGGAAGCACAGGGAAGCTGCCATTCTTACCCAGCTGCCTTGTAGGTGGCTCTGACCTTGTGTACATATATAAACCAAAAGCATGGCATCATGACAAAGAATAAAGAACAGGACAGCACAGGAACAGGCTCTTCGGCCCTCCAAGCCTGCGCTGGCCATGATCCCCCCTTAAACTAAAATGGTGTGCCCTTACAAAATCCCTATCCTTCCATTCCCATCCTACTCTTGTATCCATCTAATTAACCCTTCAATGTGGTTATCATACCTGCTCCCATCACCTCCCCAGACAGCGAGTTCCAGACCTTCACCATCCTCCATGTAAAAAAAAAACTTACCTCATGTGTCTCCTCTAAACTTTTACCCCTGCACCTTAAACCTATATCCCCTAGTACTTGACTTTTCTGCCCTAGGAAAAAGCTTCTAACTATCCACTCAGCCCATGTCCCTCATAATCTTGTAAACCTCGATCAGGACGCTCCCCCCCCCCCCCCCCCCCTCAACCTCTGTCATTCCAGTGAGAACAAATCAAGTTTCTCCAACCTGTCCTCATAGCTAATACCCTCCAGACCAGGCAACATCCTGGTAAATCTTTTCTATATCCTCTCCAAAACTTCCACATCCTTCTGGCAGTGTGGCGACCAGAACTGAATACTATATTCCAAGTGTGGCCTAACTAAGGTTGTATAAAGCTGCAACATGACTTGCCAATTTTTAAACTCAGTGCCGCAGCTGATGAAGGCAAGCATGCTGTATGCCTTCTTGACTACCTTCTCCACTTGCATTACCACTTTCAGTAATCGGTGGACTCAATACTGGTTGTGGGATTTTACAGTGTCCAAATTACTCACCATGTTTCCAATGTTACAACAATGATCAAACTTTCAGAGAAGTGTTTCATTGGCTGCGGAGACCTGAAAGGTGCCGGTGAAATGCTTGCTTTCCGACTGAGTTGGGAGATTAATGTCTGTGACAATACACGGCCAGTGGTGGGGAGAGCTGAGATTTCCCTGACTTAGTCACAGCCTCAGGGGTGGCCTGTGAAAAGCTGCTGTTCATCAATCACTCCTGCTGCAATTCTATAACATGCCACCGCTTTCCCCCCACCCCACTCCCTCGGCCTGCCCAGGTGTGTGACTGCCAGGAGTTCTTTGCCCGCTGGGAAGATGGCGAGCAGACACCACTGCCTTGTTTCGGGGGACATCGTGGACCTGATATCACCCGGAGCCTGCTGGAGATCGAGGCCACCTTTGACAAGTACCTGCAGATGCTCAAACTCATGAAAAATGAGATCCTGGATGTAAAGAACACATTCTGGCATGATGAATATAGCAGGTTAGTCTCACTGACCCCGAGGAGGTTGCTTTGAAGTACATTATCCAGTGTCAAAGCTATTTGATGGTTTAGGAGCAGACAGGGCCCACTGAGACAATGTGGCTGTGTGTTTAATCATGGCAGTTCATATCCCCTCGACCTGCATCTGTTGTCATCCCTCCACATGGGGTCAGGTATGGCACAATAGACAGTGTGCTCTCACTTCTCATCGCGCTGTGTGGACACGCTCCCACTCCGCAGCTTTGAGAACAGAATCCAGGCTGGTGTGCCCAGTGCCTCGGTATTGAGGCAATGGTGGACCCTTAGAGGGTCATTGCTGGGGGAGCGCCGCACTGTCAGAGGGTCAGTCCTGAGGGAGCACCGCACTGTCAGAGGGTCAGTGCTGAGGGAGCGCTGCACTGTTAGAGGGTCAGTGCTGAGGGAGTGCCGCATTATCAGAGGGTCAGTGCTGAGGGAGCGCCGCACCGTCAGGGGGTCAGCGCTGAGGGAGCGCCGCACTGTCAGGGGGTCATCGCTGAGGGAGCGCCGCACCGTCAGGGGGTCAGCGCTGAGGGAGCGCCGCACCGTCAGGGGGTCAGCGCTGAGGGAGCGCCGCACCGTCAGGGGGTCAGCGCTGAGGGAGCGCCGCACCGTCAGGGGGTCAGCGCTGAGGGAGCGCCGCACCGTCAGGGGGTCAGCGCTGAGGGAGCGCCGCACCGTCAGGGGGTCAGCGCTGAGGGAGCGCCGCACCGTCAGGGGGTCAGCGCTGAGGGAGCGCCGCACCGTCAGGGGGTCAGCGCTGAGGGAGCGCCGCACCGTCAGGGGGTCAGCGCTGAGGGAGCGCCGCACCGTCATGGGGTCAGCGCTGAGGGAGCGCCGCACCGTCAGGGGGTCAGCGCTGAGGGAGCGCCGCACCGTCAGGGGGTCAGCGCTGAGGGAGCGCCGCACCATCAGGGGGTCAGCGCTATGATGCCTTTACTGCTGAGTTTAACAGTGCCATGCCATCTTTTCTTTTCAGGTTTCGTTCCGCCATCAAAGATCTGGAAGTGATGATGCAGAATCTGATCTCCTCCTCGTTTGAAACCCTGACCACGGTGCAGCAAGGGGTGGAGTTCCTAGATGTTTTCCAGCCTTTTGCAAACCGTGAGGTATCTGTGATGTCTATCTGTGAGCAAGCCTGTTTTCCCAGTGTGCATATATAGCTGGATAAACTGTGTGCTGCCTGCATAGAAGGCCCTGAATTTGTGATCAGTTGAGCAGAAAGAGAGATGGTCCATTGAAGGATATAAGGTTCTTGGTTGGGGTGAGTGCTGAGAGGATTTTTGCCCCCTGGATTTAGATGGGGACACATTGGGTGTCGGGGTCACAGTATCAAGATAAAAGGTTAGTTATTTCAAAATGAGAAATTTCTTGACTCTATGTTTTGACTCTATGGAACTCCCTGCCTCAAGACTCATGGGGTGTCGCTGGCTAGGCCCAGCATTCACTGCCTATCCCTTGTCCCTTGAGAAGATGGTGGTGAACTGCCTTGTTGAACCCCCTCCAATTCATGTGGTGGAGGTACACCCACAGTGCTGTTAGGGAGGGGGCGGGTGAAACCCACAGTGATGTTAGGGAGGGGGCAGGTGAACCCCATAGTGCTGTTAGGGAGGGGGTGGGTTACACCCACAGTGCTGTTAGGGAGAGGGCGGGTTACACCCACAGTGCTGTTAGGGAGGGGGCGGGTTACACCCACAGTGCTGTTAGGGAGGGGGCGGGTTACATCCACAGTGCTGTTAGGGAGGGGGCAGGTTACACCCACAGTGCTGTTAGGGAGGGGGGGTTACATCCACAGTGCTGTTAGGGAGGGGGCGGGTTACACCCGCAGTGCCGTTAGGGAGGGGGCAGGTTACACCCACAGTGCTGTTAGGGAGGGGGCAGGTTACACCCACAGTGCTGTTAGGGAGGGGGCAGGTTACACCCACAGTGCTGTTAGGGAGGGGGGGTTACATCCACAGTGCTGTTAGGGAGGGGGCGGGTTACACCCGCAGTGCCGTTAGGGAGGGGGCGGGTTACACCCGCAGTGCCGTTAGGGAGGGGGCGGGTTACACCCGCAGTGCCGTTAGGGAGGGGAGGGGTTACACCCACAGTGCCGTTAGGGAGGGAGTTCCAGGATTTTGACCCAGTGACAGTGAAGGAATAGCCGATATATTTCCCAGTCAGCACGGTAGTGACTCAGAGGGGAACCTCCAGGTGGGGGGTGTTCCCAGGTATCTGCCGCCCTTGTCCCTCTGGATGGTGGTGGTTTTGGATTTGGAAGGTTCTATCTAAGGAGCCTTAGTGAGTTGCTGCAGTGCATCTTGTAGTTGGTACACACGGCTGCTACTGAGCATCGGTGGTGGAGGGAGTGAGTGGCACCCCATCCACAAACAATCAAGCGGGGCTGCTTTGTCCTGGATGGTGCCGAGCTTTCAAGAGCATTCACAGCACATTAATGCCAATCAATGACCATTTCCCATAAGGGAGAATCGTAAGCATTGCCCTTTGATGTTCATTGGCATTATTATCACTGAACCCCCATCCTCCCCACCTTCACCTACTATCAACATCCAGGGGTTACTATTGACTAGAAACTGAACTGGACCCAGCCATATAAATACTGTGGCTACCAGAGCAGGTCAGAGGCTGGGAATCCTGCGCAGAGTAACTCACCTCCTGACTCCATAAAGCCTGTTCACCATCTGCAAGGCACAAGTCAGGAGTGTGATAGAATACTCCCCACTTGCCTGGATGGGTGCAGTTCCAACAACACTCAAGAAGTCGACACCATCCAGATCAAAGCAGCCCCGCTTGATTGGCACCCCATCCACAAACACCATCTTCTGAAGAGATTAAAGATGGGCAACAAAAGCTGGCTTAGACAGCGAAGCCTCCATACTGTAAGTGAATAAAAAAAAATTGGATCTTTGAGGGACTCATGGGCTTTGGCGATACAACAGGAAAGTGGAATTGGGGGAGTGTAGCAGCCATAGTCTTGCTGAATGTCAGAGCAGTTTTGAGGGCCAAATGGCCTTGGCCTGCTCCTATTTCATACAGAAGGGCCCTCTTAACATGCTGTCTTACTATCTCAATACAACTACTGGCTGGGTCAGCTGCTCTCCCATTTTGAGGCAAGAACGTTATAATTTAGAGCAGATTTTTATCCAGGGAATAGCAAGATGCTACCCTCCCTCCCTATGGCAGGGGAGTTGTAAGTGAGGAGTTTGGCCCTCTTAACAGGGTGTCAGTGCCTGGCTTTGACCGAGAGTTATAATGCAGAGCATCCTGTTCTTCACAGACCATCAAGCGGACCATTGATAAGAAGACAGTGGAGGTCTACTTCCTGTTCAGTGATGAGCTCGCGAGTGTGAACAAAGACCTGAACAAGAAGGCAATATACCTGGCCCCACAGATGCCCTGCTTTGCTGGCCAGGCGCACTGGGCTCGCTCTCTCCGCCGTCGCATCGATAGGTCAATGCAGGTAAGCTACATCTTTCCAAAAGCCAACTGATTTGGCCAGGCGGAGTGCCGGGGCGGCCGGGCTGTGAACGCCTCTTAAACTGGAGAAGCAGTATGCGAGCAGGCAACTCAACATTGCAAGAACTGGTACTTGCCCCCTCCACCATCACACTTTGTGCTTCCCTGCTGGGTATCAGCTGTGTCCGGCCCACAGCTGGAACCTTCTTAGCACAGTAGCTCAGGCTGCTTCCCGCAAAACTATCTTTCACAATATCCCACAACAGGGAGCCAGGGAGAGTTGCAAGGAGATTCCCATGGTTATGTCAGGTTGGCTGTCAAATGGCGGCACATTTTTGGGTTGGTTTATTGCCCTGGAGGAATCTTCCTGACCTGCTAACTTATACCATCTGACACCACTTGAGTATAAGAACATTAAGGGATGATCTAACCCAAATGTTTAAATTGATTTGATTGGGTAATCAAAGAAAGGCTATTTCCCTTGATGGGTGGGGGTTGAGAGCAAATGGAGGTTGGGGGGGTGGTGCAGAATCTTGTGAATCAGCTGATGAAATTTCAATTCAATCTGGAATTGAACCAGTAGTTAGCACTGCTGCCTTACAGCTTCAGGGACCCAGGTTCGATCCCTGTCATGGGTCACTGTCTGTGCGGCGTCTGCACATTCTCCCCATGTCTGCATGGGTTTCCTCCGGGTGCTTTGGTTTCCTCCCAGACTCCAAAGATGTGTAGATTAGGGTGGATTGGCCGTGCTAAATTGCCCCTTAGTGTCCAAAGATGTGTAGGTTAGGGTGGATTGGCCGTGCTAAATTGTCCCTTAGTGTCCAAAGATGTGTAGGTTAAGGTGGATTGGCCATGCTAAATTGTCCCTTAGTGTCCAAAGATGTACAAGTTAGGTGGATTGACTGTGGTAAGTGTTACAGGGATAGGTTGATGGGGGGGTAGTGGCCTGGGTATGATGCTGTTTTGGAAAGTTGGTACAGACTCAATGAGCTGAATGGTCTCTCTCTGCGCTGTAGGGATTCTATGGAAGCTAATATCAGTAATGATAACCACAAAATTATCAATGAATTAAAAGCAAAATTCTACAGATTCTGGAAATCTGAAATAAAGAGTCGCACGGATTTGAAAATTTCTTCCTCCATATGTGCTGTGTTTTTCCGGCACTTTTAACTTTACAAAACTACTTTTGTTGTAAAAAGGTTCACGAATGAAGGAAAGAAATCTGCCATCCTTTCCTCGTCTGGCCCATATGTGACTCCAGGCCCAGAGCAATGTGGTTGACTTTCAACCTTTTTTTTATTCTAGAGCTTTACAGCATGGAAACTGACCCTTAGGCCTGACTTGTCCATGCCGCCCTTTTCTTGAAAACCATTAAACTGATCCCAATTGCCCACATTTGGCTCATATCCCTCTATACCCATCTTACCCGTGTAATTGTCTAAATGCTTTCTAAAATATAAAATTGTATCCGCATCGACTACCACCTCTGCCAGCTTGTGCCAGATACTCACTACCCTCTGTGTGAAAAAATTGTATCTCTCTTTTCTCATTTTAAACTTATGCCCTCTAGTTTTAGACTCCCATATCTTTGGGAAAAGATATTGACTATCTAGCTGATCTATGCCCCTGTTTCATTATTTTATTGACCTCCGTAAGATCACCCCTCAGCCTTCTATGCTCCAGAGAAAAATGTCGCATCTATCCAGCCTCTTATAATTCAAACCATTAAGTCCTGATATCATCCTAGTAAATCTTTTCTGCATTCTTTCTAGTTTAATATATTCCTTCTATAATAGTGTGGCCAGAACTGTACAGTTAATTTGATAGATTTGATTTATCATTGTCACATGTACTGGGATACAGTGAACGGTATACAGACACAGCGTACCATTCATAGAGAACTAAAGGAGAGGGTGCAGAATGTAGTGTTACAGTCATAGCTAGGGTAGCATGAAAGATCAACTTAATATAGTTTGGTCCATTCAAAAGTCTGATGGCAGCAGGGAAGAAGCTGTTCTTGAGTCGGTTGGTACATGACCTCATCTTTTCCCTGACAGAAGAGGTGGAAGACAGAATGTCCGGGGTGCGTGGGGTCCTTAATTATGCTGGCTGCTTTTCCGAGGCAGCTGGAAGTGTAGACAGAGTCAATGGATGGGAGGCTGTTTTGTGTGATGGATTGGGCTACATTCATGAACTATAGTAGTTCCTTGCGGGCTTGGGCAGAGCAGGAGCCCACATCAAGCTGTGATACAACCAGAAAGAATGCTTTCTATGGTGCATCTGTAAAAGTTGGTGAGAGCCGTAGCTGACATGCCAAATTTCCTTAATCTTCTGAGAAAGTAGAGGCATTGGTGGGGCTTTCTTAACTATAGCATCAACATGGGTGGATCAGGATAAATTGTTGGTGATCTGGACACTTAGAAACATGAAGCTCTCGACATGCAGAACAGTACAGCACAGTACAGGCCCTCCAGCCTCGATGTGCTGAGATCGTTTCTACTTCATCCCCATTGATGCAGATGGGGACATGTTCCCCTTTATGCTTCCTGCAGTCGATGGCAATTTCCTTTGTTTTGTTGACATTGAGGGAGAGATTATTGTCGACGCACCAGTTCACCAGATTTCGATCTCATTCCTGTACTCTGTCTCGTCATTGTCTGAGATCCGACCCACTACGGTGGTGTCATCAGTAAACTTGAACATCGAATTGGAGGGGAATTTGGCCACATAATCATAGGTGTATAACAAGTATAGTAGAGCTGAGGACACAGCCTTGTGGAGCACTGGTGTTGAGGATGATCGTGGAGGAGATGTTGTTGCCTCTCCTTACTGATTGTGGTCTGTGGGACAGGAAGTTCAGGATCTAGTCGCAGAGGGAGGAGCTGAAGCGCAGTTCACAGAGTTTGGAGATGAGTTTCATAGGAATAGTGGTGCTGAAGGCTGAGCTGTAATCAATAAATAGGAGTCTGACATAGGTGTCCTTGTTATCCAGGTGTTCTAGGGTTGAGTTTAGGGCCAGAGTGATGGCATCTGCTCTAGATCTGTTGCGGCGATAGGCAAACTGAAGAGGATCCAGTGTGACATGGGCATTGCTAGCTGGGCCAGCATTTACTGCCATCCCTATTTGCCCTTGTTCAGAGGACAGTTGAGAGTCAACCACATTGCTGTGGCTCTGAAGTCACATGTCGGCCAGACCAGGTAAGGACGGCAGATTTCCTTCCCTAAAGGACATTAGTGAACCAGATGGGTTTTTCAACAATGGGTCATCAATAAATTCTTAATTCCAGATATTTTTTATTGAATTCAAATTCCACCATCTGTCGTGGTGGGATTTGAGCCCGGGTCTCCAGAACATTAGTTGAGTTTCTGGATTAATAGTCTAGTGGTAATACCACTGGGCCATCGCCTCCCAACTGCCCTTCTGAAATAGCTGAGCGGGACGCTTGTTCAGGGGGAATTAGGGATGGGCAATAAATGCTGGCCTCGCCAGCGATGCCCACAAAGGAATAAAAGAAAATAATCTCTGTTTCACCACCCACAGTTCCTTGTACAAGCTACTTTCCTGCCTAAAATTGGCTTGGGTGAGGAGACGATGGCATCTTCCCAGATGCTGGAGGAGTCCCTGGATGAATTTGTGCGCAAAATGTTCACGGACTGGACGGTCAACATCGACCGTGAATGCATAAAGCGCCTGGAGAGACCTCTGATGGCCCGCAACCTCGAGGAACGGGGCAAGCTCAGCGTAAATTTCGACGTGTGAGTTTCACAAAACCTGAAATGAGGGGCCAACAAAATGTCAGCTGGTTGGAATCAAACCAATAATGCTGGATAAGTAGCTGGCAGCGTAAATCAGTGCTGTCGGCACGGGATGAGGTATGTGGGGCTATCCCTGACATACACAAAAATGGAAAGCTGCAACTGCCAAATGGACTGTAGCGAATATCCTGGTGGTATTCATATCCATTTCTTCAACGCCTCTTGTTTCTCTGTGCTTCTCATATCCCCACCTCCCCCCAGCCTTGTCTCCAGCCATCCCTCTTACTCTGTTCTGCTTTACATAAATTCTATGGTACTCTTGAGAGAAAGTTACACCAGTTGACTCCCTGGAACACTGCGCACAGTTTTAGTCTCTATACTTGAGGAAGAACGTAAGTGCATTCGAGGCAGTTCAGAGAAGGTTCACTAGGTTGATTCCAGGGATGAAGGACTTGTCTTCTGAAGCGAGATTGAGCAGTTTAAGGTCTATACTCACTGGAATTTAGAAGAATGGGAGGAGGTCTAGCTGAGGTTTATAAGATGTGAAAGGGGATTGACAGGGAATGTTTCCCCTTGGACATTCTAGAATGAGAGGCCATAGCTTTAAACTAAGGAGTGGCAGATTGTAAACACAAATGAGGAGAAATGACTTCACTTAATCTGTGGAATTCTCTACCCCAGCATGCAGTGGATGCCAGAGACTAAACAACACGAAGGGGAAGATAGAGAAGTTTTTAATTAGCAGTGGGACGAAGAGTTATTGGGAAGAGGAAGGGATGTGGGGATGGAGAGGTTTTTAATTAGTAACGGGTTTCAAGGGTTATGGGGAAGGGGCAGGGATGTGGGGATGGGGAGGTTTTTAATTAGTAACGGGTTTCAAGGGTTATGGGGAAGGGGCAGGGATGTGGAGATGGAGAGGTTTTTAATTAGTAACAGGGATGAAGGGTTATGGGGAAGGGGCAGGGATGTGGGGATGGGGAGGTTTTTAATTAGTAACGGGGATAAAGGGTGACGGGGAAGGGGCAGGGGTGTGGAGATGGAGAGGTTTTTAATTAGTAACGGGGATGAAGGGTGACGGGGAAGGGGCAGGGATGTGGAGAGCAGACCGAGATGTGATCAGCCATGATGGGATCGAGTGGTGGAGCAGGCCCAAGGGGCTGAATGACCCCACCCCTGCTCTTCACTTTGATGTTCGTTTGTTCTTTACAGGTACCTGTTGGAGCTGTTCAATGAAATCCATTACTGGGAGCGCTTGAGCTTTGAGATCCCTCACTATGTTATGGAGGTCTACCAGCGGAGGGAAGACCTGAGGATGCTCCGGGAGATTGTTTTCCTGGTGGTCTGTGATTATAACAGGTCAGTGCAGGCAGAGAGTGGAACCATTAACAGTGAGTGTCGTGGACGTGAGCCCCCCCTACACCAAGTTACAATTGACCATCCTGCCCCTGTTTATTGTTCTGTTCTGAATCCACCCTGTCCATGCCCCTCATTAGCTGGTGATCCACTTGAATCACTGGAACTCGACACAAATTGAAATCATGCTTGTTGCCTTTGGAGCTTTATGCTCATAGTGTGAGAACAAGTGCAGAACTGTGTGAAGATTGGGTCGTTCAGCGCTCTGTAACAGGCTGCTTGTAATTCTAGAATCCTTGATGAGTTGACGAAAGAGCAGCGGAACCTCTTCCGAGACAGAATCAAATTCCTGGACAAGAAAATAGCGCCAGGCCTGTCGAAGCTCCAGTGGTCAGCCAGGGTCATGTCCACTTACTTCATTGATGAATGTCGAATGCAAGCTAGACAGGTAATGTTACCATTGAGACAGTCGCTCAGCATCCAGTGAGACAGTCACTCAGCGTCCAGTGAGACGGGAGTCAGAACCACCTCTCCCATCTTCATCCATTCCAGAATGGATTCGCACCACGCTTTGTGGGAGTGAGGATAGGGTGGGGATGTCAGTGTATTTTTCTCTATGTAGTCACTACCTAACAAGTGATTTCTGCTAATATTTACAGTCTGTTAATTATATAGTATTTGGAAGGCTCCCCAGGGAGTGTGTCAGCATTTTCAGGGGGACCCGGGGAGTGTATTAGTATTTACAGGAGGGTCCTGGGGAATGTGACGGTATTTACAGGAGGGTCCTGAGGAGTGTGTCAGTATTTACAGAGGGTCCCAGGGAGTGTGTCAGTATTTACAGGTGGTCCTGGGGAGTGTGTCAGTATTTACAGGGGGTCCCCGGGGCGTGTGTCAGTATTTACAGAGGGTCCCGGAGAGTGTGTCAGTATTTACAGGGTCTCCCCGGGGAATATGTCAATATTTACAGAGGGTCCCAGGGAGTGTGTCAGTATTTACAGGAGGGGTCCCTGAGGAGTGTGTCAGTATTTGCAGGGGGTCCTGGGGGAGAGTGTCAGTATTTACAGGGGGTCTCTGGGGGGAGAGTGTCAGTATTTACAGGGGGTCCTGAGGAGTGTGTCAGTATTTACAGAGGATCCTGGGGAGTGTGTCAGTATTTACAGGGGGTCCTGGGGGAGAGTGTCAGTATTTACAGGGGGGCTCGGGGGGGAGTGTGTCAGTATTTACAGGGGGTCCCGGGGGAGAGTGTCAGTATTTACAGGGGGTCCCCGGGGAGAGTGTCAGTATTTACAGGGGGTCCCCGGGGTGTGTGTCAGTATTTACAGAGGGTCCCGGAGAGTGTGTCAGTATTTACAGGGTCTCCCCAGGGAATATGTCAGTATTTACAGAGGGTCCCAGGGAGTGTGTCAGTATTTGCAGGGGGTCCTGAGGAGCGTGTCAGTATTTACAGAGGATCCTGGGGAGTGTGTCAGTATTTACAAGGGGTCCTGGGGGAGAGTGTCAGTATTTACAGGGGGGCTCGGGGGGGAGTGTGTCAGTATTTACAGGGGGTCCCGGGGGAGAGTGTCAGTATTTACAGGGGGTCCCTGGGGAGTGTGTCAGTATTTACAGGGTCTCCCCGGGGAATATGTCTGTATTTACAGAGGGTCCCGGGGAGTGTGTCAGTAGTTACAGAGGGTCCCGGGGAGTGTGTCAGTATTTACAGAGGGTCCCGGGGAGTGTGTCAGTATTTACAGAGGGTCCCGGGGAGTGTGTCAGTATTTACAGAGGGTCCTGGGGAGTGTGTCAGTATTTACAGAGGATCCCGGGGAGTGTGTCAGTATTTACAGAGGATCCCGGGGAGTGTGTCAGTATTTACAGAGGGTCCCGGGGAGTGTGTCAGTATTTACAGAGGATCCCGGGGAGTGTGTCAGTATTTACAGAGGATCCCGGGGAGTGTGTCAGTATTTACAGAGGGTCCCGGGGAGTGTGTCAGTATTTACAGAGGGTCCCGGGGAGTGTGTCAGTATTTACAGAGGGTCCCGGGGAGTGTGTCAGTATTTACAGAGGGTCCCGGGGAGTGTGTCAGTATTTACAGAGGGTCCCAGGGAGTGTGTCAGTATTTACAGAGGGTCCCGGGGAGTGTGTCAGTATTTACAGAGGGTCCCGGGGAGTGTGTCAGTATTTACAGAGGGTCCCGGGGAGTGTGTCACTATTTACAGAGGGTCCCGGGGAGTGTGTCAGTATTTACAGAGGGTCCCGGGGAGTGTGTCAGTATTTACAGAGGGTCCCGGGGAGTGTGTCAGTATTTACAGAGGGTCCCGGGGAGTGTGTCAGTATTTACAGAGGGTCCCGGGGAGTGTGTCAGTATTTACAGAGGGTCCTGAGGAGTTTGTCAGTATTTACAGAGCGTCCCGGGGAGTGTGTCAATATTTACAGAGGGTCCTGAGGAGTGTGTCAGTATTTACAGAGGGTCCTGGGGAGTTAGTCAGTCCTTGCAGGGGGTACTTGTGAGTGTATCATTCTTTACAGGGCATTCCCAGAATACAGAAGAAGGAATTGAAGGATGTGTTGACTGCGATGGAGAGAAGCTGGAAGGAGATTTGCCAAGGGCAGTATGGTGCAGTTGGGCCAAATGGTCTGTTTGTGTGCTGTAAATTCTGTGTCAATTGAGATCTCTGAATCTTGTTACTGTGAGAGACCAGAGGTTTATTATTGTGATCTGTATCCCCAAATAGCTGCAGCTGACGCTCGATGAGTACAAAACCTCGAGCCAGTCGATTAAACAGTACGCCTACCAGATGAGCGAAATGTTGCTGGTGCTTATCGACAGCAAACGCACGTACAATGACAAGGAGTTCCGAGATGCACAGCAAGCCCACCGAGAAAGGGTCCAGACCAAACTGTTAAAACTACACAAGGAGATCATCACCATCATGCGCCAAACATATCTTGTCTTTAAGAACGATGGGTCTGAGGTGAGTCTGATGTGCTGTGATGTATTTATACAATGACTTTCTGTATCCCTCCATGGCGGCCAGGCACGTTGAAGCTGTCAGGAGGAATAGAGTCATCGAGGTTTACGGCATGGAAACAACTTGTCCATGCCATCCTTTTTTGTTAAACCCCGAAGCTAGTCCCAATTGCCAGCTTATAGGGAAGCTTATAGGATCTTGGATATATGGAGGCATTGAGTGTAAAAGCAAGGTCTTGATGCCATGTCTCTAGAACTGCTGCCTCACAGCGCCAGGGACCTGGGCTCGATTACCAGCTGGGGTCACTGTCTGTGTGGAGTCTGCATGTTCTCCCCATGTCTGTGTGGGTTTTCTCCCGGTGCTCCGGTTTCCTCCCACAGTCCGAAAGACATGCTGGTTTGGTGCTAAATTCTCCCTCAGTCTACCCAAACAGGTGCCAGAGTGTGGTGACTAGGGGATTTTCTCAGTAACTTCATAGTGGTGTTAATGTAAGCCTACTTGTGACACTAATGAATAAACTTTTTCTTTACACATCATTGGTCAGAGCATATTTTTAGTATTGTGTTCAGTTCTGGGCACCTTATTTAAAGAAGGATGTTAAAGTCCTGCAGACAGCGTAAAGGAGATTCACTAGAATGATACCAGGAATGAGGAATTCTAGATAACAAGGGAAGGTTAGAGAGATTGGGCTTATTCACCTTGGAGCAGAGAAGATGAAGAGGTGACCTTATTGAGGTACTGAAAATAGAAGTTTATAAAATGTTGAGAGGAATAGATAGGGTGGACTCTCAGAGTCTATTTCCCCGGGTTGAAATGGTCGCTACGAGAGGACACAGATTTAAGGTGCGGGGTGGGAAGTACAGAGGTGATGTTAGGGGTAAGTTTTTCACTCAGAGGGTGGTGAGTGAATGGAATCGGCTGCTGTCATCGGTGGTGGAGGCGAACTCGCTGGGGTCTTTTAAAAGACTTCTGGATGAGTATATGGGGTTTAATGGGATTGGGGGTTATAGATAGGTCTATAGATTGGTGGGGTTGATGTGATTGGCGCAACTCGAGGGCCGAAGGGCCTGTTTGTGCTGTAATGTTCTATGTTCTATGTTCTATAAAATGATGAACGATTTTGACAGGGTAAAGAAAGATATTCTGTTTCCACCAGTTGGTGCGTCAGTGGCTCATGGTCACAATTTCAAGGTGTCAGCAAGCGAGCTGGGAGGAGAAACTTCTTTACTCGGGAGAGCTGTTGGGATTTGGAATGAACTGCCTGGAAGAGGGGTGGAGACTGACTCCATAGGAGGTTTCTAAAGAGAGCTGGATACACAGAAGATGAATATAGAGGGCTACGGAGAATGGGACTAGCTTTTTCAGGAGCTGGTGCAGCCACGATGGGCCAAATGGCCTCCTTCTGTGCTGTAATAGTCTATGGTTATATCTTTTCTTTACCCTAATTGCTACCCCAGGTTCCTATCTCTCAGAGACTGTGGCTCTCACCTCACAGTTGCCCCTAATTGATGATTGTGCTGGAGATATTCAAACAAGTAAAACTTTAATGCAGGTTTTAGTTTAGTTGTAAGTGATATTCCACTTATTAAACAAACAAATGCTACAGGGACAGCACTCTGCGTGAGGTAGTGCCGTTCATACCCAAAGGAAGAGGTTCAATCGGTTCTCCATCCACTAATCGCTGCCTTATACTAATTATTCCTCCAAGTGACATGTGGCAGCTGGAAATCGCTCACTGCCAGCATCCGTTTTGAGCACTGAGGGGGTAAAAAAGCTGAAAGCTGTTTGGCTGCCTCTGTGAAGAATGGGTGTTTGGGCAAAAGATTATCACAAGCCACAATCCTAGGTATAGTTGCTTCAGACAGAATGCTGGGGGACATCCTAGATAAATATAAAAGCAGCAGGTAGCACTGCTGCCTCGCTGCACCAGGATCCGGGTTCAATTCCAGCCTTGGGTCACTGTGTGGCGTTTGCACATTCTCCCAGTTCTGCATGGGCTTCCCCCTCTGGTTTCCTCCCACAGTCCAAAGTTGTATAGGTTACCTGGATTGGCCATGCTAAATTGCCCCTTATTGTCCAAAGATGTGCAGGTTAGGGGGATTGGCCATGCTAATAACCTCCAAATCGGGCAACATCCTGGTAGACTTTTTCTGTACCCTCTCCAAAACCTCCACATCCTTCTGTTAGCGTGGTGACCAAAACTGCACACAATTTTCCAAATGTGGCCTAACTAAAGTTCTATACAGCTGCAGCATGACTTGCCAATTTCCAAACCCATGCTAAATTGCCCCTTATTCTCCAAAGATGTGCAGGTTACGTGGATTGGCCTTGCTAAATGAGTGGAGTTACAGGGATAAGGCAGAGTTGGGCCTGGCTAAGATGCTCAGTTGGAGAGTCGGTGCAGACTCGATGGGCTGAATAGCCTCCTCCTGCACTGTAGGAAGACTCTGAGTCTACGAGCAGTGGGACAGTGAGGCCATCATGCTGGTTGATGTTAATCGCACTGCCCTGAAGAAGGCCCACTCCACTCTGCTCTCTTTCTCTTTGACCTTGTGATTCTCTTCCCCTTCAAAAATGTATCCAGTTTTTTTTGTGGGAATGGCCAGCTTTGCTGGTCCAGGCAGTTTGAAGCTTGCTGTGATTTTGATGTCTAACCTCCCTTTTGATATTGCTCCCCGTGGATTTACAGGTGCAGCAGTTCTGGTTGAATTATGCCAGGAAGGTTGATCGGTTGGTGGAAGAAGCTTTCAGGCTGAACATTAAACGGTCGCTGCAGGAGCTGTCCAAGGCCATCAACGGGGATCCCAAATCCACGCCCAACCCCCTCTTCAGGGTGATGGTGATCCTTCTGGATGATATACAGGGCAGTCCGCCACGGGTAAGGCCATTTCTCCACCTGCTGCATTCAGTCTGGAGCTCTCACACTCCCGTGGTTTGTGCAATCTATGGAAGGCTGAGGATGGTCAGGTCCACATGTTTAACACAAAGAACAAAATCAGTACTGCATAGGAACAGGTCCTTCGGCCCACCAAACCTGCACCGACACATGACATTTTTCTAATCTAAAGACCTTTTGCCTTGATGTGGTCCGTATCCTCTATCCCCCTCCTATTCATGCATCTGTCAAGATGCCTCTTAAATATTGCTATTGTATCTGCTTTTACCATCTTCTCTGGCAGGCATTTACCACCCTCTGCATAAAATATTTGCAGGTTAGGGGTACTGGCTGTGCCTCTTAGTGTCAAAAGATCGTAGAAACCCTGCTTTGCAGAAAGAGGCCATTGGGCCCATTGGTTCTCCACCAACCACCCAGGCCCTAACCCCATATCCCTATATATTTACCCAGTAATCCCTATAACCTATGCATCTCAGGACACTATGGGGCAATTTTAGCATAGCCAGTCAACCTAACCCGCACATCTTTGGAGTGTGGAAGGAAACCAGACCACCTGGAGGGAACCCACGCTGACACGAGGGGAACGTGCAGTTTCCACACAGACAGTGATCGAAACCGAGAATCGAACCCAGGTCCCTGCAGCTGTGAAGCAGCAGTGCTAACCACTGTGCTACTGTGCTGCAGGTTAGGTGGATTGGCCATGCTAAATTGCCCCTTGGTGTCCAAAGATGTGCGGGTTAGGGTGATTAGCCATGCTAAATTGCCCCTTAGTGTCAGGGGAATTGGAGGGTAAATATGTGGGGTTATGGGATAAGACCTGCGTGGGATTGTTGTCAGTGCAGACTCGATGGGCCAATGGCCTTCTCCTGCGCTGTAGATTTTAATGATTTTTCTGCAAATCATTTTATATATATCACAAGACAGTGGAAGATTTGGTCGGATATACGGTTAAAGAAACGATTTCCTCTGATGGTGCTGAGGGCTGGGGATGGGGCAGGTGGTGGACAAAGCTGGGGCTGTTACTTGTCAAACTATTTTGTTTGGGGGTAAGGATATTTCTGAAAAAAGCATCAAGGCAGAGTTGACACACTGGTCCAGCACGAGCTGATCGAATGTGGAACATGCTGAAGGGGCTGAAAGGCCTCCCCGTTGCTGTCATGTGTTTGTGTTGCCGGGACAACTGCTAATCCTGCACTGAGCTGTTCCTCCCTCTCCCAGGTGGAATTCTCCCCAACTCTCTCCAGGCTTGCAAACACTGTCAACACCATCAGCTTTCAGATTAAGAACACCCTCTCCATCTTCAAGCGGATCCCAGAGCTACTGACCAGGAGGAAATCTACCCTCACTCCTGTCCACCAAAACATCGGTAAGCGGCTACTGCGTGACCCCTGAGTCAATGTCACATTAAAATCCGAGCAAGTGATACCTATCTCAAAGGTATCACATCACAAAACCATGATGTGGAGGTGTCGGCGTTGACCTGGGGTGGGCACAGTAAGAAGTTTTACAACACCAGGTTAAAGTCCAACCGGTTTATTTGGAATTATGAGCTTTCGGAGCACTGCTCCTTCATCGGGTGAGTGTTCATCAGGTTACTACATCACAAAACATCAGACCATGAAATGCCACTCTGCAACACATCTTTTTTCTTGATAGTATAGAAGTAAGCCATTCGGCCCATTGAGCCTGCACTGACCACAATCCCGCCTAGGCCCTGTCCCCTTAACCCCACATAATCCCCCTGACACTAAGGAGCAATTTAGCATGGCCAATCCACCTGAACCTGCACATCTTTGGATACTAAGGGACAGAGACACAGGCACACACACAAACATAGACATGCATACACAGGCATGTGTGTGCACATGCACATACACAGTCACGCACATACACACACGCACATACTCACAAACAGTACTACATACACACAAGCACACGCACACAAAGGCACATGCGTGCACACACACACACGTTCACATGTACGTACACTCACGCACACGCAGTACAATCCCCTGCATGGGGCTAAACGAGATTTCACCCAGCAGATGGAGCATCTTTGGGCTGCCTGTGTCAAAATGGTAGCCATGATGTGGAGATGCCGGTGTTGGACTGGGAGAGCACAGTAAGAAGTCTCTCTGCACCAGGTTAAAGTCCAACAGGTTTATTTAGTATCATGAGCTTTCAGCACTGCTTCTTCAGGTGACCGGAGACACTGGGGAGTAAGCTCATGATTCAAGATAAACCTGTTGGACTTTAACCTGATGTTGTGAGACTTCTTACTGTATCAAAATAGAAATGCTTGCTCCATCATCCCCTTCAAATTTACCCTCTGTTGCCTCCCTGTCTGGAGATGCCTTGATTTTTAAAAAAAATTCTCATAATTGTTCTCATAAATCCCTGTGTGACCTCCCCCTCTCCCGGTCTCTGCCACTCCCTCCAGCATCGAGGGTAGTCATGATGTGGAGATACCTGTGTTGGACTTGGGTAAACACAGTAAGAAGTCCCATGACACCAGGCTAAAGTCCAACAGGTAGGGGGATTGAATTTAGGAGTCGCAACGTCATGTTGCAACTGTACACAACTCTGGTGCGGCCGCACTTGGAGTACTGTGTGCAGTTCTGGTCCCCACATTACAGGAAGGATGTGGAGGCTTTGGAGAAGGTGCAGAGGAGGTTTACCAGGATGTTGCCTGGTATGGAGGGGAGGTCCTATGAGGAGAGGTTGAGGGATTTGGGGTTGTTTTCGCTGGAAAGAAGAGGCTAAGAGGGGATTTTATTGAAACATATAAGATGATTAGAGATTTAGATAGGGTGGATAGTAATAGCCTTTTTCCTCTGATGGAGAAATCTAGCACGAGGGGGCATGGCTTTAAATTAAGGGGTGGTAGTTATAGGACGGATGTTAGGGGGTAGGTTCTTTACCCAGAGGGTGGTGAGGGATTGGAATGCCCTGCCTGCTGTAGTTGTAAATGCGCCTAGTTTGGGGGCGTTTAAGAGATCCGTGGACAGGTTTGTGGACAAAAAGGGATTGGTTTAGGTTAGTGGGTCATTGTTTTTGTAACTGGTCGGTGCAACATCGTGGGCCGAAGGGCCTGTTCTGCGCTGTAATGTTCTATGTTCTATGTAACTTGCTGACTTCTTCGTATCTCCCCTTACCCCAGACAAACACCTTCCTAGCCTGCCTGATCCTATCTGTTCCAATGCAATTGTGAAGGAGATAGAATTATGGTCACCATTTCCAAGATGCTCTCCTACCGAAAGATCCATCACCTGCCCTGGTTCATTCGCCAGTACCAGGTCAAGTACAGCCTCTCCCCTCGTAGGCTTATCCACATACTATGTCAGGAAACCTTCCTGAACACACCTAACAAACTCCTCCCCATCCAAACCCCTTACCCTAGGGATATTCCAGTCGATGTTTGGGAAATTGAAGTCTCCCATCACGACAACTCTTGTTATTAAAACATTTCTCCAGATAGGTTTATGGACGAAAAGGGATTGGTTTAGATTAGTGGGTCAGTGTTTTTTTTAAAAAAAACTGGTTGGCGCAACATCGTGGGCCGAAGGGCCTGTTCTGCACTGTAATGTTCTATGTTCTATGTTCTAGGTTAATTTGGTAGTAAATGCCACTCGTGAACGTTGGACCCTTAGAGGATGAGAGGGGGGACTTAGTGGTAGGGGATGGGGAAATGGCTGAGGCCTTGAATAACTTTTTTGTTTCGGTCTTCACGGAGGAGGACGTGAATAATTTGCTGGGTGTTAGCGATGGAAAGATGGTAGGAGTGGAGGGTCTGAATGACATTATTGTTACGAGAGAGGCGGTGCTCGACAGACTGGAAGGACTGAATGTGGACAAGTCTCCAGGACCGGATGAATGCATCCAAGGGTTCTGAAAGAAATGGCGGAGGTGATAGTGGATGCCTTGGTGGTTATTTTCCAAACGTCGCTGGATTCCGGAGAAGTGGCGGAAGATTGGAAAACGGCTAATGTTACGCCATTGTTTAAGAAGGGTAGCAGGCAAAAGGCAGGGAATTATAGGCCAGTTAGTTTAACGTCTGTTGTAGGTAAAATGCTAGAATCTGTGATCAAGGAGAAAATAGCGAGGCAGAATTGTTTGATAGAGCAGCCACAGCACGGTTTCGTTAAGGGGAAGTCGTGTCTGACGAATTTATTGGAGTTCTATGAGGATGTGTCTAGGGTGGTGGATAGAGAAGAGCTGGTGGATGTGGTGTTTCTTGATTTTCAGAAGGCGTTTGACAAGGTGCCTCACAAGAGGCTATTACAGAAGATCAGGGGGCATGGAGTTGGGGGTAGGGTGTTAGCGTGGATAGAGGATTGGCTGTCAAATAGGAGGCAGAGAGTGGGGGTCAATGGGTGCTATTCGGATTGGCGGTTGGTGACTAGTGGAGTGCCCCAGGGGTCGGTGCTGGGGCCTCAGCTTTTTACCATTTATATAGATGATCTAGAGGAGGGAACCGAGTGTATGGTGTCGAAATTTGCTGATGACACCAAGATTGGTGGAATGGCAAATTGCGCGGAGGGTGTGGAGAGTCTGCAGAAGGATCTAGATAGGCTGGGTGAATGGGCCAGAAACTGGCAAATGGAATTTAATGTTGGCAAATGTGAAGTTGTCCACTTTGGTAGGAATAACGGTAGGAAGGACTATTACTTACATGGCGAAAAACTGCAGCAGGTGGCGGTGCAGAGGGACCTTGGGGTCCTTGTGCATGAGTCGCAAAAACCCAGCCTGCAGGTGCAGCCGGTGGTCAGGAAGGCGAATGGGATGCTGGCCTTCATAGCGAGGGGGATTGAATATAAAAGTAGGGAGGTCTTGCTGCAGCTATATAGGGCACTGGTGAGGTCGCAGCTGGAGTACTGTGTGCAGTTTTGGTCGCTGCACTTACTCAAGGATATTTTGGCCTTGGAGGGAATGCAGAGGAGGTTTACTAGGCTGATACCGGAGTTGAGGGTGTTGAGCTATGAGGAGAGGCTGGATAAACTAGGCTTGTACTCGTTAGAGTTTAGAAGAATGAGGGGAGATCTCATTGAGACATATAAGATGATGAATGGGATGGATAGGATAGAGGTGGAGAGGCTCTTCCTGCTCAGAAAGGACAGTAGGACAAGGGGGCACAGCCTCAAGGTAAAGGAGGAGGTGGTTTAGAACAGAGTTGAGGAGGAACTTCTTCACTCAAAGGGTGGTGAACCTCTGGAATTCTCTGCCCGTTGAAGTGGTGGAGGCTGCCTCGCTAAATATTTTTAAGACGCGGGTTGATAGGTTTTTGATAGGCAAGGGGATTGAGGGTAATGGGGAGAGGGCGGGAAAGTGGAACTGAGACACAACAGATCAGCCACGATCTTACTGAATGGCGGGGCAGGCTCAAGGGGCTAGATGGCCTACTCCTGCTCCTATTTCTTATGTTCTTTATGTTCTAGCTTTTAGGGTTTTGCCCCGTCCTCATTGCGTGACTCACCTGACGAAGGGGCAAAGCACCAAAAGCTAGTGGTGTTTGCTACCAAATAAACCTGTTGGACTTTAGCCTGGTGTTGTGAGATTTCTTACTATGTTCCCTCCAGCTCCAGAAGCTTCTGAGGTCTCTGCATTTCTCCAATTCTGCTATTTGCACATTCCTCATTTTAAACACTCCACCACTGGCGGCCGTGCCTTCAGCTGCCTGGACCCTAAACTCTGAAATTTCCTCCCTAAAACTGCCTCAGAAATGCTCTTTAAAATCTTACTAAGCGTTTGACCTCCTGTCCTGATAATGTGCTTGTTTGTCTCGGTCCATTCTCACGAAGCGCATTGGAAGGTTTTACCACATTAAAGGTACTATATCAATGCAGTTGAGATTATTGCTGCACCTTTTCTTCCTGCAGAGAATGATGAGGAGATAAAGAAGATCCAAGGCATGATCAACAGTGGCATGGCGACCAATGCTGCCAACCTGCAGAACTATTTGAAAACCTGGGACACCTACCGCGAGATCTGGGAGATCAACAAAGATTCCTTCATCCGCCGCTATCAGCGCCTCAAGCCAGCTGTGTCTTCCTTTGATGCAGACATTGCCCGGTGAGGAATATTGGGCTGGCTTTGAAATCCTGGGGTTGGGTGGCAGGGGTGCTGGAATTGAACATAAGAACGTCAGAATTAGGAGCAGGAGTAGGCCATCTGGCCCCTCGAGCCTGCTCTACCATTCAATAAGATCATGGCTGATCTTTTTGTGGACTCAGCTCCACTTACATGCCTGCTCATCATAACCCTTAACTCTTACTGTTCAAAAATCTATCTATCCTTGCCTTAAAAACATTCAATGAGGGAGCCTCAACTGCTTCACTCGGCAGGGAATTCCATAGATTCACAACCCTTTGTGTGAAGAAGTTCCTCCTCAACTTAGTCCTAAATCTGCTCTCCCTTATTCTGAGGCTATGCCCCCTAGTTCTAGTTTCATCCGCCAGTGGAAACAACTTCCCTGCTTCTATCTTATCTATTCCCTCATAATCTTAATGTGTTTCTATAAGATCTCCCCTCATTCTTCTGAATTCCAATGAGTATAGCTCCAGTCTACTCAGTCTCTCCTCATAAGCCAACCCTCTCAACTCCGGAATCAACCTAGAGAATCTCCTCTGCACCCCCTCCAGTGCCAGTATATCGTTTCTCAAGTAGGGAGACCAAAACTACACAGTAACTCCAGGTGTGGCCTCACCAGCACCTTATACAGCTGCAACATAACCTCGCTGTTTTTAAACTCCATCCCTCTAGCAATGAAGGACAAAATTCCATTTGCCTTCTTAATTACCTGCTGCACCTGCAAACCAACTCCTTGAGATTCCTGTACAAGGACACCCAGGACCCTCTGCACAGCAGCATGCTGCAATCTTTTACCATTTAAGTAATAGTCCATTTTGCTGATACTCCTACCAAAATGGATGACCTCACATTTACCAACATTGTATTCCATCTGACAGAGCCTCGCCCACTCACTTAGACTATCTATATCCCTTTGCAGATTTTCAGCATCCTCTGCTCGCTTTGAACCCCTGTTTCTAATCAGTTTTCTTTCTCTCCAGTTTATTAACCCCTTGTGCCTCTTGCGGATGTTTCTTACCCGGACACCGATCCATCCTTCCTGTTGGTCACATTGGCCTTCCTTATACCTGAAGCTGCACATTGCCACCATCAGTCCATAAGGTGCTGAAACCATCACTTATCCTTTTCTCATCCAACTCCCAACACAAGCAGCCTGGGTCACTGGAGAGGAATTAGACAGAGGAACCCAGAATCCCCTCCCAAGCCTTGGGGCAATAAGGTCCACTGTGCCACCCTACAACACTTGGAGCGCTATGCACAGTCTAATCCACATATACTTTGTTTACACCCCCCCCCTTTGGAGCGCTGCACATACCTTTCTCCCTCTACATTTTGTTTAGATCAACCGGAGGAATGAAATGGACAATTAGAGGAATTTTTTCACCCAAAGGGTTTTCAAATGTTGGAATGCTTTACAACGACGAACATTATCTCTGTAATGAAAAAGTGATGAATGATATGGAAAGGCCTAGTGTAAATAGGGATTGGGATTGAAGAGCTCCATGTGGAGACACAGTCTTCCTCTTGCCCTTCTGGCGGAACTCTCCCTAGCTCCTGAAACTGGAACTTCACTATAAATCAAGTTGGCACGGCGGCACAGTGCTTAGCATTGCAGCCTCAAAGCACCAGGGACCTTGGGTGACTGCTGGTGTGGTGTTTGCACATTCTCCCTATGCCTGCGTGGCTTTCCTCCGGGTGTTCCATTTTCCTCCCATAGTCAAAAAATGTGCAGTTGAGAGGAATTGGCCATAAATTTCTCCTTTGTGTCCAAAGATGTGCAGCTTGGGTGGATTAGCCATACTAAATTGTCCCCTAGAGGAATTAGTGGGGTAATACGTGGGGTTACAGGGATAGGACATGGATGAGCATGTTGTTGGTGCAGGCTCAATGGGTTGAGTGGCCTCCTGAACTGTCAGGATTCTATGGTTGATGAGTGAAAATAAAATCACACACTGCTGCTGTCCACTGGTGCTGTTGTCACCTTCTCCCTCAAACCTTGCTCCTTTTCTGCAGTTACACCGAGGTGGCCAACAACGTCCAGAAGGAGGAGACCATCGTTCAGATTCAGCTAGTACTCCTTGACTGCTCACCGCTGAAATTCTCCCTGGTGCAACATTGCAATGAGTGGCAAAACAAGTTCACCACCCTGCTGAGCGAGATGGCAGGTCAGATGCTACTGGACTTCTGTCAGTTTCTGGAAGAGAACAGCACCAAGTGGGTATACACTGCACTCTAGCCTGTCTTGTGGTAGAGCTCTACAGGATTATGAGGGGCATGGACAGAGTGGGTAGTCAGATGCTCTTTCCTAGGGCAGAAAAGTCAATTACAAGGGGATGTATGTTTAAGGTGCAGGGGAAAAAGTTTAGAGGAGATGTGCGAGGCAAGTTTTTTTTATACAGAAGGTGGTGAATGTTTGGGATGCGCTGCCTGGGGAGATGATGGGAGCAGGTATGATAGTTGCCTAGGGGCAACTAGCCGAATACATGAATAGGATGGGAATGGAAGGATACGGACTCTAAGTGTGTACGTTTTTAGTTTAGGCAGGCATCATGACTGGCGCAGGCTTAGAGGGCCGAAGGACCTGCTCCTGTTTGTACTGTTCTTTGTTCTTTGATTCCATTTCCCCAGGCTGAACACCTGGTCGTTCGCTCTTTCCCACCACCTTCAGTTAATCAGTGAATGGACGGGGATGTTCACTCCTTTTAAAGATAGCTCGCTGCTCTCGTGATGGCTCTCACTGTTTCCATGGCTCAATTCCAAATGGGAGACTCCTCTGCCAAAGTGCTCCAAAGCCAATGAAGTACTTTTGAGGAATGGCCACTGTTTCAATATAGGAAATTCAGCTGCTAATTTATGCACAGCAAGCTCCTGTAAACTGCAGTGGGACAATGACAAGGACACCTGCTTTTATTTCTGATAACCTAGCCTGGATGGCAAGTGCCACAGTGATTAGCATTGCTGCCTCACGGCGCCAGTATCTGTGTTCAATTTTGGCAACTGTGTGGAGTCTGCATGTTCTCCCCGTGTCTGTGTGGGTTTCTTCCAGGTGTTCTGGTTTCCTCCCACAGTCCGAAAGTTGTGCTAGTTAGGTGGATCGACCATGCTAAGTTGCTCCTTAGTGTCGGGGACTAGCAGGGTAAATAGGTGTAATTAAGAGGATAGGGCCTGGCTGAGGTTGTTGCCAGTGCAGGTTTGATGAGCTGAATGGCCTCCTTCTGCACTGTAGAGATTCTATGATTGATAAATACTGATCCTGGGTGAAATACTCTATCCTCTCTCTCTCTTTGTCTTTGTCCCATTGCTTCATTATCAGTCATTTGATTCTGTGATAGTCGAAAAAAAATCTTTAGAGAAAGACCCTTTCCCTAACCGTCCCCCAAACACAGACCACCTCAACAGCCAGCTCTCCCCAACCACCTAAAATACAGCAGAACTCACACACCCACTGCCCTTTTCCTCCAGGGGAGCGACCAACACCCTGTTTCCCATCCCATGCCCACCACCCCACACACAAAGATAATCCATTACCACACACAACAAAAAACTAACAGGAGTAGTAACAATATAAAAACAAGGAAAAGGCCCAGGAAACAAGAAGACAACAAGCCACAAGATAAAGGCAGAGCCTCACAGGGGGCAACAAGGGTTGGACCTGAGCCAAAAGAAATAAGGCGGAGCATGAAGAAAAGAGGACATGTCCTCTCTCTGTCCAAACCCAAATGCAACTATGCAAACATTGGTCCATATTGACCAAAACAGGTGACTGAAACATGTTACTTACATTGCTGTCCCTGTCATTGAGAGAGGACGATTACAGAAACACAGAAAGATTTATGACATAAAAGGCCAAGTGTATGCAGGCTAACCAAATGAGCAAAATCCTCTTTCCAGTTCTCAGTATGTAGCCCTGTAAGAACATAAAAATGTAAGAAATAGGAGCAGGAGTAGGCCATTTGGCACCTCGAGCCTGCCCCACCATTCAATAAGATCATGGTTGATCTGATAGTGGTTCAGTTCCACTTACCCGCCTGCTCCCCATAACCCTTAATTCCCTTATTGGTTAAAAATCTATCTACCTGTGACTTAAACACATTTAATGAGGTCGCCTCCACTGCTTCAATGGGCAGAGAATTCCAGAGATTCAGTACCCTCTGAGAGAAGAAGTTCTTCCTCAACTCTGTTCTAAATTAACTCCCCCTTATTTGAGGCTGTGCCCCCTAGTTCTTGTTTCCTTTCTAAGTGGAAATAATCTCACTGCCTCTACCCTGTCTAGCCCCTTCATTATCTTATACATCTCTGAAAGATCTCCCCTCAGCCTTCTAAACTCCAACGAGTACAGGCCCAATCTACTCAATTTCTCCTCATAAGCTAACCCCCTCATCTCCAGAATCAACCTGGTTAACCTTCTCTGCAGTCCCTCCAAGGCCAGTGTATCCTTTCGCAAATAAGCGGACCAAAATTGCACACACTACTCCAGCTGTGGCCTCACCAGTACCTTGCTGTAGGTCACAGTACCTTGAGTACATGTTCCAATGAGCTTGAAAAAAGCCATGAGGGTCACCATCAGACATTGTGTTCCAGACCTCCTCCGTTTTCTGGGTGAAAAAAATGATTCCCCATCACCTTTCTAATCATCAAAACATAGAAACTAGAAGCAGGAGTTGGCCATTCATCGAATTCAATGTCCTGATTTCCCCCTTAACCCATCTATCTGTCTCAATCCCTTTAGCTTCAAGAGCTAGATCTAATTTCTTAAAATCATACAACGTTTGGCTGAACTATAGAAATCCTTTGACTAATTACTTTACTAAATCCATGTCCCTGATTATTGACCTCTGCTGATGGAAGTAATTGCTCTCTTTCCTCTCTATTTTGGCCCCTCATAATCTTAGAAACTTCTACTAAATCTCCCCTGTGTTCCAAAGAGAAAGAGCCCAGTCTATCCAGTCCTTCCCCAGAGTTGCAACTCCCCATTTCTGGCCATGTCCTCGGAAATCTCTTCTTTAATTTTTAAAAATTCATTCGTGGGATCTGGGGATCGCTGGCTGGCCAGCATTTATTGTCCATCCCTTGTTGCCCTTTGAACTGAGTGGCTTGCTATGCCATTTCAGAGTTAACCACATTGGCTGTGGCTCTGGAATCACATATAAGCCAGACCAGGGTAAGGATGGCAGATTTCCTTCCCTAAAGGAAGAATGGTAGGAAGGACTATTACTTACGTGGCGAAAAACTGCAGCAGGCGACGGTGCAGAGGGACCTCGGGGTCCTTGTGCATGAGTCGCAAAAACCCAGCTTGCAGGTGCAGCAGGTGGTCAGGAAGGGATGCTGGCCTTCATAGCGAGGGGGATTGAGTATAAAAGTAGGGAGGTCTTGCTGCAGTTGTATAGGGCATTGGTGAGGCCGCAGCTGGAGTACTGTGTGCAGTTTTGGGCGCCGCACCTGCACAAGGATGTTTTGGCCTTGGAGGGAGTGCAGAGGAGGTTTACTAGGCTGATACCAGAGTTGAGGGGATTGAGCTATGAGGAGAGGCTGAATAAACTAGGCTTGTAATCGTTAGAGTTTAGAAGAATGAGGGGAGATCTCATTGAGACGTATAAGATGATGAATGGGATGGATAGGATAGAAGTGGAGAGACTCTTCCCGCTCAAAAAAGACAGTAGGACTAGGGGGCACAGCCTCAAGATAAAGGGGAGGCAGTTTAGAACAGAGTTGAGGAGGAACTTCTTCACTCAAAGGGTGGTGAATCTCTGGAATTCTCTGCCCGTTGAAGTGGTGGAGGCTGCCTCGCTAAATATTTTTAAGAAACGGGTTGATGGGTTTTTGATAAGAGAGGGGATTAAGGGTTATGGGGAGAGGGCGGGAAGGTGGAACTGAGCCACGACAGATCAGCCATGATCTTATTGAATGGCGGGGCTGGCTCGAAGGGCTAGATGGCCTACTCCTGCTCCTATTTCTTATGTTCTTAAAGGAAGCAGATGGGTTTTTCCGACAATGGGTCATCAGTAGATTCTTAATTTCAGGTATTTTTTATTGAATTCAAATTCCACCATAAGCCGTGGCGGAATTTGAACCTGGGTCCACAGAACACTAATAGTCTAGTGATAATACCACCAGGCCATCGGCTCCTCTATATGCCCTGCAGTGTGATCAGATCCTTGAGTTTACAGCCTCCTAACTTGCTCTGCGCTTGCTCTCTCTTTGTGCCATCCATTTAGAGTCAGCCATATTCCGGTGAACTTGGAAGAGCTGACCAGTGGGATCCAGCTCCTAGAGCACCTTCAGAATGAGCTGCCAAAGACAGAGGCACGCATCACCCCCATCCACGAACAGTTCAACATCCTGGAGAAATATGAGTTCCAAATTGAAGAAAGCGTAAGTGTGCAGCCCGCATTGGGGGGAGATTGGTGCATGGTGCTTACTGCACTCTTTTACCTTTTTCTATCTTCCAACCTCCCCTCCACCCAACACTTTATCTCTCTCTCTCTCTGGCAGGTCCAGCAGAGATTGGAATCGCTGAATGGTGAGTGGATGAACTACCAGCAGGCCATCGTGGAGAGTGAAGCCATGCTGAAGAAGAACAAAGAGAAATTCAGGAGTGGCCTCATCCACTCTGCGGAGGAACTGAAGAAGAAGACCCATAACGTCATTGAAGAATTTAATATGAAAGGTGAAGAGTGAAACTGACCTTTCCCACAATATTTATCCAGCACAGTTCAAGAGAGATCTTGCGTTTCTATAACACCTTTTGAAGCTCTCTTAGCATTCCAAATTACTTCACACCCCCTGAGGTACTTTAGAAATGTTTTGTAGGCGTGCAAAGTAAGATCTCACAAACACTAATGTGATAATGACCAGATCATCCATGATCTTATTGATTTTTTTTGATGCGATTATTATCGCGCAGGACACTTCTGCATGTTCATGTCCTGTGGGATAATCTGCATCCACCTGGGAGGATAGACAGAGACTCGGTTTAGGGCACGAAGGAACAATTTAGCATGGCCAATCTCCCTAACCTATACATCCTTGGACAGTGAGGGACAATTTAGCATGGCCAATCCACCTAACCTGCACATCTTTAGACAGTGAGGGGCAATTTAGCATGGCCAATCCCCCTAACCTACACATCTTTGGACACTAAGGGGCAATTTAGCATGGCCAATCCCCCAACCTACACATCTTTGGACACTAAGGGGCAATTTAGCATGGCCAATCCCCCAACCTACACATCTTTGGACAGTGAGGGGCAATTTAGCATGGCCAATTCCCCCTAACCTACACATCTTTGGACACTAAGGGGCAATTTAGCATGGCCAATCCCCCAACCTACACATCTTTGGACAGTGAGGGGCAATTTAGCATGGCCAATCCCCCTAACCTACACATCTTTGGACACTAAGGGGCAATTTAGCATGGCCAATCCCCCAACCTACACATCTTTGGACAGTGAGGGGCAATTTAGCATGGCCAATTCCCCCTAACCGGCACATCTTTGGAGTGTGGGAGGAAACCGGAGCACCTGGAGGAAACCCACGCAAATACAGGGAGAACGTGCAAATTCCACACAGACAGTGACCTGAGACCAGACCCTCTGACAGAGCAGTTCTGTGTCAGTACTGTAGTGGGAATGTCAGTCTGAATCAGGTATTTGAAGTGAGTTTGTACTTGTTACTTTATACCTCCAGTGTCAGTGCGCCCCAATCAGCCAAAACTGAGAGTTGAAACATTAAACTGAGTGCAGTGTGAGAATTACTTGATACTTTACTGACTGTGAATAGGTGATTGGTCTCCAACCAATATCTCTTGTTTGAAATTTTTGTGTAGTTTAAACACTTGTTTTATATCCAGAAACCTGGGATTTGCAGCCAGATTTTGCCATTGTACTTAAACACAGGATTAGGAGAGAGCAATCAGCAATAACTGGGGTCGTTCATAAAGAGTGAGACTGAGAGTGTCCAGTAAGGAGGCAGGAAAAGGACTGGTTTGTTACAGGATTTACGGGGAGGGATTCAGAGTCTGTTTGGTTTCTTTCCTCACTAACATTTATTCCACAAACGATGCTGGAGTTTAGAATGGAGTTTAGAACGGAGTTGAGGAGGAACTTCTTCACTCAAAGGGTGGTGAATCTCTGGAATTCTCTGCCCGTTGAAGTGGTGGAGGCTGCCTCGCTCGATATTTTTAAGACGCGAGTTGATAGGTTTTTGATAGGCAAGGGGATTAAGGGTTATGGGGAGAGGGCGGGAATGTGGAACTGAGACACGACAGATCAGCCATGATCTTATTGAATGGCGGGGCAGGCTCGAGGGGCTAGATGGCCTACTCCTGCTCCTATTTCTTATGTTCTTATGGAGGATGGGCTAAGAGCGACTGCGCACACAAGTGTATTACTGGCGTGACCCAGGACACCCCTTCAGCTTTCCTATTTTGCTGCCTTGCAGGGCCCTTCAGCAGTTCAGTGAGCACGGATGCTGCTCTGGCCGCGATCAATGAACTGCGACATAGCCTCAACCTCCTGAAGCAAGAGGAAGAAGGTATTCGGAGTGGTCTCAATGTCTTCAAAATTGACCAGCCCTTGTCGAAGGAGCTGCAGAGCCTGGAGAAGGTAAAGCAGCAATACAGAACACAACCTGTTGTGCCTGTGTGCATTGTGCCCGCGTGCGTAGTGCCCATGTGCGCTGCGCTCGTGTGCGTAGTGCTGTACCCATTGCACCTGTGTTCGTTGCGCCTTGTCTGTTTTACCAGTGTCCATTGTATCTGTGAAAGAGCTTTCCAATTAGTCCCAATCCCCTCTACTCTTTCCCCATAGCCCTGCAATTTGTCTGCTCCTCTTATCTATAAAGAACTGTCTTGAAGGGTAATGGGGAGAAGACGAGAGAATTTCACAAAGTAAATTGCTCATTTGGAGTGACACGATCGGATAAATAGGTTCCTTTTGTGCTATGACAGTTCTGTAAAATACGGTCATTTGTCTCAAATCTGTGTTGCTTCGGTTACTGATGTTCTTGCCACATTAATCTTCTCCATGTGTCACTCACAGCTCATCGTCACCTTTTGAACTTTGCTTTGGTCCCTAGGATCTTGACTACCTGCAGCAGGCGTGGGAGGTCACCAAGCAATGGGAGGATTCCTGGGCGCAATGGAAGGGAGAAAAGTTCAGCTCCTTACAGACCAATGTTATGGAGAACACCGCCATGGGCTATTTCAGAAAACTTAACAAGCTGAATCAGATCCTAAAGGTATGGAACACCACATCTCCCACTACCGCTCTGACGGGGACAGTGCCGACAACCCAGTCTCTGATGGGGACAGTGCCGACAACCCAGTCTCTGACGGGGACAGTGCCGACAACCCAGTCTCTGACGGGGACAGTGCCGACAATCCAGTCTCTGACGGTGACAGTGCCGACAACCCAGTCTCTGACGGGGACAGTGCCGACAGCCCAGTCTCTGACGGGGACAGTGCCGACAACCCAGTCTCTGACGGGGACAGTGCCGACAACCCAGTCTCTGACGGGGACAGTGCCGACAACCCAGTCTCTGACGGTGACAGTGCCGACAACCCAGTCTCTGACGGGGACAGTGCCGACAACCCAGTCTCTGACGGGGACAGTGCCGACAACCCAGTCTCTGACGGGGACAGTGCCGACAACCCAGTCTCTGACGGGGACAGTGCCGACAACCCAGTCTCTGACGGGGACAGTGCCGACAACCCAGTCTCTGACGGGGACAGTGCCGACAACCCAGTCTCTGACGGGGACAGTGCCGACAACCCAGTCTCTGACGGGGACAGTGCCGACAACCCAGTCTCTGACGGGGACAGTGCCGACAACCCAGTCTCTGACGGGGACAGTGCCGACAACCCAGTCTCTGACGGGGACAGTGCCGACAGTCCGTTATTCTAAGAATAATTGGAATGTGAGTCTTTACAACTAATCAACTTTACAACTAAACTTCTGCTCTTCAACGCTATGTCTAGTAGCGTTGAAGAGCAGAAGGATCTCGGGGTCCGGGTTCACAGGACTCTTAAATCGGCCTCGCAGGTGGAGGAGGTGGTCAAGAAGGCGTATGGTGTACTGGCCTTCATTAATCGAGGGATTGAGTTTAGGAGTCGGGAGGTAATGCTGCAACTTTACAGGACCCTCGTCAGGCCTCATTTGGAGTACTGTGCGCAGTTCTGGTCGCCTCACTATAGGAAAGACGTAGAAGCTATTGAAAGGGTGCAGAGGAGATTTACAAGGATGTTGCCTGGACTGGGAGGCATGCCTTATGAAGATAGGTTGAGGGAGCTTGGACTCTTTTCCCTGGAGAGGCGAAGGTTGAGAGGCGACCTGATAGAAGTTTATAAAATGTTGAGAGGAATAGATAGGGTGGACTCTCAGAGGCTATTTCCCCGGGTTGAAATGGTCGCTACGAGAGGACACAGATTTAAGGTGCGGGGAGGGAAGTACAGAGGTGATGTTAGGGGTAAGTTTTTCACTCAGAGGGTGGTGAGTGAATGGAATCGGCTGCCGTCGTCGGTGGTGGAGGCGAACTCGTTGGGGTCTTTTAAAAGACTTCTGGATGAGTATATGGGGTTTAATGGGATTGGGGGTTATAGATAGGTCTATAGATTGGTGGGGTTGATGCGATCGGCGCAACTCGAGGGCCGAAGGGCCTGTTTGTGCTGTAATGTTCTATGTTCTATGTTCTAAGACGTAAAGGTACAGGCAATGTGAGTGAAGAGGCAGTGAAGCACAGGTTAAAGAGATGTGTATTGTCTCCAGCCAGGACAGTTAATGAGATGTTGCAAGCCCAGGCAAGTGATGGGGGTTACCGATAGTGTGACATGAACTTAAGAGCCCTGCTGAGGCCATCCTCATGTGTGCAGGACTTGGGTATCAGTCTCTGCTCTGCGTCTGCGTTGTCGTGTGTCATGAAAGCTTTCTTGGAGAATGTTTACCCGAACATCGACACGGATGCCATCATCTCACATGAGAACACCATTCACCGGGTGCAGAGAACATACTCTTACAACTCAGCCAACGTTGTCTATCTGATACGATGCAGGAAAGGATGTCCCAAGGCTTGTACATTGGGGAGACCATGCAGACGCTACGACAACAGATAAATGAACACTGCTCAACAATCACCAGGTAAGACTGTTCCCTTCCTGTTGGTGAACACTTCAGCAGTCACGGGCATTCAGTCTCTGATCTTCGGGTAAGCGTTCTCCAAGGCAGCCTTCACAACAGCGCAGAGTCGCTGAGTAGAGACTGATAGCCAAGTTCCGCACACATGAGGACGGCCTCAACCGGGATCTTGGTTCATGTCGCACTATCTGTATGCCTGGGCTTGCAAAATCTTACTAACTGCCTTGGCTGGAGACAATACACATCTCTTTAACATGTGCTTAACCCTCTTTCCACTTATATTGTCTGTAGCTTTAAGACTTGATTAGCTGTCAAGATTCGCATTCCAACCATTATTTTACAAACTGACTTTGTGTCTTTATGTGCCCTGTCTGTGAACAGAACTCCCACTCACCTGATGGAGGAACAGCCAGTTCCGAAAGCTAGTGGCTTTTGCTACAAAATAAACCTGTTGGACTTTAACCTGGTGTTGGGAGTTTTCTTAATATGTTCTCAGCAGCAGCACATTTCTCAATCATAGTACTTGCTGAGCCCAGAAGCCCTGCTCGAGCCAGAATTGATACCGTGGGTGTAATAACAGGAAGGCTGCAAACCAAGGATACCAGGCCAGTCAGGTTTCGCCATTCCAAGAGAAAAGATAGCTAATCATGTGTTTGTGTTATTCCCGGCAGGATAAGAACTGGGAGATTATAACTGCATCAAAGAACAAGGTTCAGCAGTTCAAGAAGACAATGCCACTGATTACAGACCTGAGGAATACAGCCATGCGAGACAGGTGAGTGGGGAAAGTCACTCCCAGTCATCGCTGAGCATTACATCACTCCCTCATCGTTTGCCCGGGACAAGTTGGGACTCTGATCCAAGCTGACAAGACAGGACTCTCACCTCCTGTCTTGGGCTTGACTGACATGACCCAAGCTGTTCGGAGTAGGTGTAGCTCCACCTCCAAGGCTTGATCTAATTTGTATCTTATCCAAAAGGCCGAGTTGCCGCTTTAAAAAATTGCTTCAAATGAAGCTGAAATGTTACCTAATGACTTCAACCAAGTGTAGCATGTCAATACTACACTTGATCTTAGCCAAAAACCAGGGGTTGGCAGCCAGAGAAGGGGAAGAATCATAGCCTCCCGACAGTGCCCATCGGAGTCTGCACCAACCAGAATCCATCCACATCCTACTCTCATAACCCCACATATTTATCCTGCTAACCCCCTGACACTAAGGGGCAATTTACCTTGGCTAATTCCTCTAACCTAAGTATCCCAGGACACTAAGAGACAATTTAGCATGGCCAATCCCCATAATCTACACATCTTCGGACATTGAGGGGCAATTTAGCATAACCAATCCCCCTAGTCTGCACATCTTTGGAATGTGGGAGGAAACCGGAGCACCTGGAGGAAATCCCACAGACACAGTGACCCGAGCTGGGAATCAAACCCGGGTCCCTGGCACTGTGAGGCAGCAGTGCTAACCCACTGTGTCACCGTGCCGCTGGGATTGAACCCGGGTCCCTGGCGCTGTGAGGCAGCAGTGCTAACCCACAGTGTCACCATGCTGCTGGGATTGAACCCGGGTCCATGGCGCTATGAGGCAGCAGCACTAACCCACTGTGTCACCGTGCTGCTGGGATTGAACCCGGGTTCCTGTGAGGCAGCAGCGCTAACCCACTGTGTCACCGTGCCGCTGGGATTGAACCCGGGTCCCTGGCGCTGTGAGGCAGCAGCGCTAACCCACTGTGTCACCGTGCCGCTGGGATTGAACCCGGGTCCCTGGCGCTGTGAGGCAGCAGCGCTAACCCACTGTGTCACCGTGCCGCTGGGATTGAACCCGGGTCCCTGGCGCTGTGAGGCAGCAGCGCTAACCCACTGTGTCACCGTGCCGCTGGGATTGAACCCAGGTCCCTGACGCTGTGAGGCAGCAGCGCTAACCCACTGTGTCACCGTGCCGCTGGGATTGAACCCGGGTCCCTGGCGCTGTGAGGCAGCAGCGCTAACCCACTGTGTCACCGTGCCGCTGGGATTGAACCCGGGTCCCTGGCGCTGTGAGGCAGCAGCGCTAACCCACTGTGTCACCGTGCCGCTGGGATTGAACCCGGGTCCCTGGCGCTGTGAGGCAGCAGCGCTAACCCACTGTGTCACCGTGCCGCTGGGATTGAACCCGGGTCCCTGGCGCTGTGAGGCAGCAGCGCTAACCCACTGTGTCACCGTGCCGCTGGGATTGAACCCAGGTCCCTGACGCTGTGAGGCAGCAGCGCTAACACACTGCGTCACCGTGCCGTCCCAAGGCAGGATAGTTAGGCTGTATGCTTTTAAAGAAAAGATTTCTGGGAGAGAAACCTCACGACTCGACAAGAATGGTTCTCTGTCCTTCAGTTTAACTCGGGGCATATCTGACCCAATATTTTCTGACACGTAGTCAAGCAGCAAATGTAGAAATGTAACCCTGTGTCTGTGTATTAAACAGTAACAACTGTTCCAGAGTTGTTATTGAGAACGTGAAACTCTGCTAATCTGACAGAGAAACAGAGCATTGCCCTGGTATCCTGCTATAAAATCTTCCATCCATATTTTATACTATCTCAATCCATTAGCTCGTGTCTCTGATAAACAAAAACTAATAATTCTGCAGCAACTTTCACAACGGTCAAAGGTGCCTCACAGCAAAAAAAAAGTCTTTTGTAATGTTAGAGAAATTATGCACAGCAAGATCCCACAATCAATGTGATGATGACCAGATAAGCTGCTACATTTAAGTTGCTTTGGCTGAAATGAAATACTGGCCCAGTATCGATACCCATCGATACTCTTCTGAACATCTGACAAATAGTGCCCACCTGAGAGGGCAGATGCAGCCTCAGTTTAGTCGCTCAACAGAAACAGAGCACCTTGACAACACTGACCCTCTGACAGTGCGGCACTCCCTCAGCACTGACCCTCTGACAGTGCGTTGCTCCCTCAGCACTGACCCTCTGACAGTGCGTTGCTCCCTCAGCACTGACCCTCTGACAGTGCGGCACTCCCTCAGCACCGACCCTCTGACAGTGCGGCGCTCCCTCAGCACTGACCCTCTGACAGTGCGTTGCTCCCTCAGCACTGACCCTCTGACAGTGCGGCACTCCCTCAGCACTGACCCTCTGACAGTGCGGCACTCCCTCAGCACTGACCCTCTGACAGTGCGGTGCTCCCTCAGTTCTGCACTGGACTGTTAACCTATTTTTTAATGCTCTGATCTATGCTGTGGGTCTTTCTGATTCAGTGGACAGAGTAACATGCACTGGGCCATAATGTGGCTTTGTTTTCCAGACTGGAGCAGCTAATTCTAGTTTGGTTCATGAATTGTGCCTTCTCTTGGATTAGTTGCTCCCCCTTGCCTTTCCAAAGTTGTGCTGAAACCTGATAGAAGTCTACAAAATTATGAGGGGTACGGACAGAGTGGATAGTCTTTTTTTTTTCCCCAGGGTGGGGAGAGTCAGTTACTGGGGGGCACAGGTTTAAGGTGCGAGGGACAAGGTTTAAAGGGGATGTATGAGGTAGATTTTTTACACAGAGGGTGGTGGGTGCTTGGAACTTGCAGCTGGGGGAGATAGTGGAAGCAGATGCAATAGTGAGTTTAAGAGGTGTCTTGACAAATACGTGAATAGGATGGGAATAGAGGGATATGGTTCCCGGAAGGGTAGTGGGTTTTAGTTCAGTCGGGTAGCATGGTCGGTGCAGGCTTGGAGGTGCCGAAGGGCTTGTTCCTGCGCTATAATTTTTTTGTTCTGTTATTTGATATCCTCCCTGTAACTAACTTTCAGACACTGGAACAGCATCAAAGATGAGGTGCAGAAACTGTTTGATCACACCAGTGAAGATTTCACCCTGGAGAAAATCATTGAGCTTGGTTTGGAGCAACACGCGGAAGCAATCAGCAGCATCTCGTCTGCGGCCACAAAGGAGCTCTCCATCGAAATGGTAGGGACAGCAGCACCATGTGCCAAACGGGTGGGAGCTGTCTCAGCTTTCCTCTGCATGGGGCAGCATTAGTAATGTCCCTGCCCTCCACACTCCATCCCAGGCAGCTGAAATCCTGAGTGCTAATAATCTGTTGGTTCACTTCAGCTACAGTGCAGACAGAGGCTATTCATCCCATTGAGTCTGCACTGCATCTCCAACAGAGCATCTTACCCAAGACCTGTCCACATAAACCCACATATATGCCCTGCTAATATTCCCCTCACATCTTTGGACACTAAGGGGCAATTTAGCATGGCTAATCCTCCTAACCTGCACATCTTTGGACACTAAGGGGCAATTTAGCATGGCTAATCCTCCTAACCTGCACATCTTTGGACACTAAGGGGCAATTTCGCACAGCCAATCCACCTAACCTGCTCCAATGCCAGTATCTCCACATCATGACTCTGAGTTTAAACAGAAAACAAGGATAGTAGAACAGGCTATCTGCCCCTTATCTCCATTCAGTGATGGGTGCAAGGCCCTCCATGTGCTTATAAGTTGCCGTTTAGTGGCTAAGCTCTTTGGGAGTCCATTCTGCCCACGGCAAGTGGCTGAGTTTTCAACTTGCCCTTGGCCGTGGCCTCAGAGCCGCTTCACCATGGACTCCAGAAAGCTGCTCGTTCAGTGGTGCCAGAGTGAACAACTGGGATTGACAGGAGCAGCATGCTGGTGCCTTTAGGAGAGGAAGGGGGTAACTGCAGGAACTGGGCAGTGCCTTGGTACAGCGTGGCTGACCAGACACTGAGAACGGCCCAACTGAGCAGCTAAAGCTGAACGGACAATTGGGCTGTGGTTTTATTCATCATCTTTGACTGGATGTTAAACCGATCTTCATGTTGTCATCTCCCAACAGGCTTTGGAAGGAATAAAAAAGACATGGGAAGTTACAACTCTTGATCTTACGCCGTACAAGGACAAAGGTCATTTTAAGCTGAGGTGAGACCTTAACCACCACAACAACAACAACTTACATTTATTCGGCACCTCTAACGTTGTAAAACATCCCGAGGCTTCTGATAGGAGCTGGGCCACCTGCAGAGATATCAGGGCAGGTAACTGAAAGCAAGTAGAGAACAGGTACAGAGAGACAGAGAGGTTTCGGGAGGGAATTCCAGAGCCGGGGACCAGAAGGTTCGCTTGTCAATGCTGGGATGAAGGGGATTGTGCAGGATTGGAGGAGCATTGAGATCTGGGAGGGTTGTAGGACTGGAGGCAGAGACTAGGGGAGAGGAAGCGAGGTAGAGAGACTTGTAAACAAGGGTGAGAATTTTAAAATGGGCTTCCAGTCGAGCAACACAGGTCAACCCACAGCAAAACAGCAGCAGCAGAGAATGATGATAATGTTTTTTCTCTTTTCATTCACAGGTTTTAAGTCGGTCCACCTTGTGTCCAATGAGGGGCATACACGCAATGGGTCGTACTGGGGCTGCTCTTGGTTGTTTGAGATTGGCCTAGTGCTTCATGTTGTTAGTGTGTGCCTAAACTGGACCAGATACTGGGCAAGACGACAGCTCAGTGACTATCACTGTTTGCTGTGCAGACACATGGATTTGGGCCGGTGTCTGTGGGAGTTTGTGCATTCTCCCCGTGCTTGCGTGGGTTTTCTCCAGGTGCTCCGGTTTCCTCCCACACCCCAAAGATGTGCTGTTAGGCTGATTGGCAGGAATAAATTGTCCCTAAATCAGATTCACTCAATCTGGATGGCCATAAAACTTTTTACTGTGTTTTCGCCAGTCCAACGCCGGCATACCCACATCATAAAACATTAGACAGGGGTCGTGGGTGGATTAGGGGGACTGGTGGTGTTGAGATGGCGGCGCGGGCTCATTGGGCCGAAGGGCCTGTTTCGCGGGCTGATTTTGTTCTTTGAAAGCCTGGAGATTGCGAATCTGCTCTTCTCTCCCTTCACCCTTGGCCAGGCTGCACAGAGGCATCCCTGATACGTTTTACAGCCTGCTGTTGGAATGAGAAACTTCCCCTGAGGAGAGCAGAGGTCAGAGTCAGGAATTTCACCGCTCTGCTCGATTTAGAATCAGGTTAATGCAAGGTGTCCCTGCCACATCTGCTGAAATGAAGCTCTATCCCTGTGGTCTGTATCATGTGATCCGATCGCAAGAGGCACCTGCTGTAATGCAGGCAAAATCCTTCCGGAGAGACTGGTGAGAATGTGCAGCATGCTGCCCCAGGGGAGTGGCTGTTAGATTCGTTTCAGGAGGAAGCTCAGCAAACAGTGAGGGGGTAAGGAATTGAAGATGCTGATAGGATAGTGATGAACCATAGAACCCCTACAGTGCTGAACGAGGCCATTCGAACCATCGAGTCAGCATCGACCCTCTGACAGAGTACCTTACTCAGACCCACATCCTATCCCCGGAACCCTGTGCATTTAATCCCCCTAACCTGTACGTCTTTGGACGCTAAGGGACAATTTAGCATGGCCAATCCACCTAACCTGTACATCTTTGGACACTAAGGGACAATTTAGCACGGCCAATCCACCTAACCTACACATCTTTGGGGTGTGGGGAGGAAACCGGAGCTCCCGGAGGAAACCCATGCAGACATGGAGAGAATGTGCAGACTCCACACAGACAGTGATCCCAAGCCGGGAATTGAACCCTGGTTCAATTCCCTGGTGCTGCCAGCACCATGGTGCTGCCCCATGGTTCTAATGTAGCAGGAGTGGGAGGAGGCTTGTGAGGAGCAGAAACACCAGCAGGTAGCAGTTAGGCCCAGTGGCCTGTTTGTATTGTAGCTACTGTCCCCTGGGAGTGCATAGGGGATAGCTGGTGGGGGGAAGGTAGGAGATGGGCTGGTGTGGCGGAGGAGGTTGGAGGGGTGGATGGGGCATGGGGTGGTGAAAGTGGCAGAGAGGGAAAACAAAATAAAACCTCGGCCCTTCAGACTTTGCCTGAGCATATTGCAAAGATGGAGGCAAGCTGGCTGGTAGAATACACTGACAGCACTGTGAAGCTCCTCTCGCCCGCGTGGAAATCCCTGCTCTTGTATGGAGCTTGTTAATCTATTTAAAAACAACACAGCAGCAGCCAGAAAACACGGCTAGCAAGGCATGAGCCCGAAGGATGAAATATTAAACGCTCATACAAAGCCCAGTAACCGGTAACAGATGTTGCACTGTTGCTTTGTGTTTTGAGTTTTGCCCAGGCTGGCTGGCTGGGCTCGAATCTGTAACTTACAGTGGGCTCCTCAGATGCGTGGCACCCACTCTGATCTAATCTGTGCCATTTGTTCCCACACACTCACTGCACCAGGCCAGCACATGTACAGCCAGTGCACAGACATGGGGTGAAAGCAAATTACAGCGGAAGCTGGAATCGGAAACTAAGGAAAAATCTCAGCAGGTTTGGCAGCCTCTGTAAGGAGAGAAAACAGCTGATGTTTCAAGTCCAGATGACCCTTTACCAAAGTTAAAAGGCACAGAAAATGGGAGATAATTAATGGAAGATGGGTCATAGCCAAAGAAACCAGGGGAAAGGCTGCTAATGGCAGCCCTTAGGGAGAATGTGTCTGTTACCCCAGCTGCAATGTGTGTTGCCCCAGCTGCAGCGTGTCTGTTGCCCCAGTCGCTTGCTCCTGTTGCAGACACTGTCCGCCTGCCCGTCTGAGTAATGATGTGAAGTGTCCAATTGAGGATCCCGTGGGTGCCATGAGCTGATGTTGATCTTTAATCTCTCTGTGCAGGGGAACAGATGAAATTTTCCAGGTGCTGGAAGAAAACCAACTCACACTGTCGACCATGAAGTCCTCCCCGTATCTGAGGGCCTTTGACAAGCTGGTGGATTATTGGGAGCGGTGCCTGTCTCTAATCCTGGAAGTGATAGAAATGATCCTTACCGTACAGAGGCAGTGGCTGTATCTGGAGGTAACTGATTCCTTCACAGGTATATTACACTGAGTGACCAGACCAACCGTGCAGAGTTAACTCACTGCTTAAGCACTTTGGGAACATCCTTCTGGGCTATAGGAAACATGGCAGCCAGTTTGAGTACAGCACATTCCCACAAACAGTCCCCTGGCCATGACCAGTGAGGCTGGCTGAGACAAATATTGCCCCGGCACATAAGAGAAAAGTCCCCAGCTCTCCTTCGAAACAGGAACAGTGGGATAGTTTACAAAGAACAATCCAGCACGGGAAACAGGCCCTTCGGCCCAACGAGCCCGCGCCGCCACATCACCCTACACCTATTCTACCCTGCATATCCATGAATGGAACCCTACTCAGTCAGATTCAGGGAAGAAATAGTGTCAATTTGGTAAAAACCGATTAGCCTGAGAGCACATTTTTGGGGTGTGAGAGGAAACCGGAGCGCCCGGAGGAAACCCACGCAACCTCAAGTTCCTCCTCAACTCCGTTCTAAACCGCCCCCCCTTTATCTTGAGGCTGTGTCCCCTAGTCCTACTGTCCTTTCTGAGCGGGAAGAGTCTCTCCACCTCTATCCTATCCATCCCATTCATCATCTTATATGTCTCAATGAGATCTCCCCTCATTCTTCTAAACTCTAACGAGTACAAGCCTAGTTTATTCAGCTTCTCCTCGTAGCTCAACCCCCTCAACTCCGGTATCAGCCTAGTAAACCTCCACTGCACTCCCTCCAAGGCCAAAATATCCTTGCGTAAGTGCGGCGACCAAAACTGCACACAGTACTCCAGCAGTGGCCTCACCAATGTCCTATACAGCTGCAGCAAGACCTCCCTACTTTTATATTCAATCCCCCTCGCTATGAAGGCCAGCACCCCATTAGCCTTCCTGACCACGTGCTGCACGTGCAGGCTGGGTTTTTGCAACTCATGCACAAGGACCCCGAGGTCCCTCTGCACCGTCACTTGCTGCAGTTTTTCACCACGTAAGTAATAGTCCTTCCTACCATTATTCCTACCAAAGTGGACCACCTCGCACTTGCCAACATTAAATTCCATTTGCCATTTCCTGGCCCATTCACCCAGCCTATCTAGATCCTTCTGCAGACTCTCCAAACACTCCACCAATCTTGGTGTCATCAGCAAATTTCGACACCATACACTCGGTTCCCTCCTCCAGATCATCCTGCAAATTTTCTCTCCTTTCAATTTTAAGTCAGTTCTCCCTTTACTTCTGAAGACTAACTTCAGGATTAGAGCACATAAGTGTTGCATTCAGAGTTCCCATCTTTCAATGGGACATCAGCTTAATGGACCAGTGACATTATCTAAAGAGTAAAGTTTCCTGGACAAGGATTTCTCCCTGAACCACCACCACCAGCAGAACCAGGTCAACTGGCTATTTGTTCATTTCATTTTAGGAGATTTTCCCTCCACAAACTTGACTGTTGATTTTGCCAACATAAGTAAATGCACTCGAAATGTAATTCATTGATCGTCATGTACTCTGGAACTCCATTCGTGTGTGTGTGCGCGCGAGTGCGTGTCTCTGTGTATGGGTGTGTACACTGTGTGTGTGAGTGCGCATTCTCTATGTCTGCGTCTGTGTATGGGTGATGTGGGTATGCCGGCGTTGGACTGGCGTAAACACAGTAAAAAGTCTGATCAGAGACTGATAGCCAAGTTCCGCACACATGAGGACGGTCTCAACAGGGATCTTGGGTTCATGTCGCACTATCTGTAACCCCCGTGACTTGCCTAGGTTTGCAAAACCTCACTTACTGTACTGTCTGGAGACAATAACATCTCTTTAACCTGTGATCAGTGCTCCTTCCACTCACATTATCAGCCACTTTAAGACTTGAACAGCAGGTTAGGTGTAAGGATTCGCATTCTAATCAGCAATCTCTAAACTGTCTGTGCTTTATATGCTCTGTCTGAGGCCAGAACTCTCCATTCACCTGACGAAGAGGGTAACCTCGAAAGCTTGCTTGCTTGTGAGAATATTATCAAATAAATCGGTTGGACTAAAACCTGGTGTTGTCAGACTTTTTACTCTGTGTATGGGTGCATGCGCGCTTCAGTCTATGTGTCTATGTCTGACCTGGTACAGCAGTGAGCTTACTGCCAAGAGAAATACCATGATGTGGATATGCCAGCGTTGGACTGGAATGAACACAGCAAAAAGTCTGACAACACCAGGTTTAAGTCCAACTGATTTATTTGATAGTAAACTCACAAGCTTTCGGAGTTTGCCCCTTTGTCAGGTGAATGGAGAGTTCTGGCCTCAGACAGAGCATGGTCCTCTGCTCAGCTCTGTCGTGTGTCGTGAAGGCCGCCTTGGAGAATGCTTACCTGAAGATCAGAGACCAAATGCCTGTGACCGCTGAGCCAAGCCAAGTTCTGTACACATGAGCACGACCTCAACCGGGATCTTGAGTTCATGTTGCACTATCTGTAACCCCCATGACTTGCCTGGGCTTGCAACATCTCACTTACTATCCTGTCTGGAGACAATACACATCTCTTTAACCTGTGCTAATGCTATTTCTACTCACATTGTCTGCATCTTTAAGACTTGAATAGCAGGTTAACTGTAAAGACTTGCGAACTAATCAGTATTCTGTAAACTGTGTGTGACTTTATATGCCCTTCTCTGATCAGAACCTCCCACACACCTGACGAAGGAACACTGTTTCCGAAAGCTTGTAAGGTTGCTATCAAATAAACCGGTTGGACTTTAACCTGATGTTGTGAGACTTTGTACTGTGTTTACCCCAGTTCAGCGCTGGCATCTCCATGTCATCACTGAGCCTAGCCAGTGGGTGATGGGAGTGGTGAACCTGAGTGAACATCCCAGGCACTTGGGGAAGGGTGAGTGACAGCCTGGAGCCAGTTCTGCTGTTTAACAAACTCCCGGGGTTTTTTGTGTTGCTACAGAACATATTTCTCGGCGAGGACATCAGAAAGCAGCTGCCGCGAGAGTCAGCGGAGTTTGATAACATCGACTCACAGTGGAAGATTATCATGCTTCGCCTGGTCCAGGAACCCAATGCTCTCCGAGGAACCCATCACCCAGGTACCTTCAATTCTGGGTCCTGCATCTCAGCAGGGATGGAGAAAGATCAGAATAGGAATGGAAGAGATTGTTCAGTCCCTCCAGCCTCCTCCACCATTTAATAAGGTCATGGCTGATCTAACTCTCATTAAGTCCACTTTCCCGCCTTGTCTCTATAACCCCAATTCCCCGACACATTAAAAACCAATCAGTCTCAGCCTTGGAAATGATTCTGCCTCCACAGCTTCTTGAGTGCAAAAAAATTCCAAAGATTCATCACTCTCTGAGAGAGAAAATTCTTCCTCAAATCTTGGTGTCCTTGTGTAGCAGCTGCTGAAAGTAAACAGGTACAGCAGGCAGTAAAGAAGGCAAATGGTGTGTTGGACTTTCATAGCAAGAAGATTTGAGTTTAGCAATGGGGATACTTTGCTGCAGGGGGTACAGGGTGAGGTCACACCAGGAGTATTGTGTGCAGTTTTGGTGTCCTTACCTGAGGAAGGATGCCCTTGCTATAGAGGGAGTACAGCTATCAGACTGATTCCTGGGATGGCAAGTCTGTCAAATGAGAAGAGACTAAGTCAGTTAGGGTTATATTTACTGAAGTTTACTAGACTGAAAGGGGATCTGATAGAAACTTATAAAATTCTAACAGTGTTAGACAGGGTAGATTCAGAAAGAATGTTCCCAATGGTAGGGTGAGTCCAGAACTAGGGGTCAGGGTTTGAGGATAAGGGGTAAACCTTTTAGGACTGAGATGAGCAGAAATTTCTTCACCCAGAGGATGGTGAATGTGTGGAATTCACTCCCACAGAAAGTAGTTGAGGCCAAAACGTTGTGTGATTTTAGGAAGAAATTAGATATCGCTCTTGGGGCTAAAGGGATCGAGGGAGAGGGGAGAATCTCCTCCTCTGGCCTCCTTCTGTACTATATAGATTCTGTGATTATCCCCTTTTCCCTCAGAACGTGGGGTGAGGATATTGAATTTGATGATCAGCCAGCCATGATCTTATTGAATGACGGGGCAGGCTTGAAGGGCTGGATGGCCGACTCCTGCTTCTATTTCTTATGTTCTTATGATCATAATGAAGGGCAGAGCAGGCTCAAAGGGCTGAATGGCCTCCTCCTGCTTCCAGATTCTACATTTCTATACAAATGAGCATCTTATTCTGTGGCTATTTCGTCTGGTTCTACACTGTTCCCTGAGCGAAGACTTCCTCCCAGCAGTTACCTGATATTGGCCTTGGAGGGAGTGCCGCTGACATTCACAGCGTCAGAAGCATGGGCTCACAGGGACAAATGTAGGAGGCCAGGTTGCATAGACCAGGATTGTGATCCAACATGGATGGAAGATTTGGGGTCGATCTAATGGAGTGGTTTAAGATAATTGAAGGATTTGATGGAGGTGGTGGAGAGGGTGTATAGAACAAGAAATGAGAATGAGGCCATCAGCTAGTGATGCCATCAGCCCTGGGAGTGGACCTGAGCCAAATTGAGCGACTGTGGGAGCGAGTCCCACATTGTCCCCAGTCCCCGGACAAGCAGAGTTAGAGAAAGGTCAAACGGAATTCGCATTGCTGCGGTGGGTGACCTCATGCAGTCATGATTCTGATCAGGATGTCATTACAATGACACTGTAAGTCATGGTGAATGCAGAACTTGTCGCCCTTCGTTTAGCCATTTGGATGGCACCAGAATCTAATCATGTCCCCTGGCCCACTTTATCCTTACTCTTGTCCTATGAACTGATCTTGGCAGCCCCTTCAGCGAGTAGCTCCTGCTCCCTGTGACTCCCTACTTCAGCCTTGCCTCCTTTCTCACCCGCACTTTCAAAGTCACTGAATCCCTATAGTGCCAAAGGAGGTCGTAGAATCATAGAACCCTACAGTGCAGAAAGATGCCCTTTAGCCCATCGAGTCTGCACCGAGCATAATCCCACCCAGGCCCCATCCCCATATTCCTACATATTATATCCTCTAACCTTCACATCCCTGGACACTAAGGGGCAATTTCTTAGCATGGCCAATCAACCTAATCCGCACATCTTTGGAGTGTGGGAGGAAACCGGAGTACCCAGAGGAAATCCATGCAGACATAAGGAGAACGTGCAAACTCCACACAGACAGTGACGCAAGCCCGGAATCAAACCCAGGACCTTGGAGCTGTGAAGCAGCAGTGCTAACCACTGTGCTACCATGCCATGTCATTCAGCCCATCGAGTCTGCACTGACTCTCTGACAGAGCATTGGTAGAGACAGGCATGGTGGCACTCTTGTTAGCACTGCTGTCTCACAGCGCCAGGAACCCAGGTTCAATCCCTGGCTTGGGTCACTGTCTGTGTGGATTCTGCACATCCTCCACTTGTCTGCGTGGGTTCCTCTCAGTATTCCGGTTTCCTCCTACAGTCCAAAAGATGTGCTAGTTAGGGTGCATTAGTGCTGGAGTGTGGTTCCCAAGGGATTTTCACAGTAACTTCATTGCAGTGTCAATGTAAGCTTACTTGTAACCAATAAACAAACTTTACTCTTACCCTGGCCCCCGTAGCCCCCTGTATTTATCCCTCTAATCCATCTAACTTGCACATCTTTGGATACTAAGGGGCAATTTAAACTGGCCAATCCTCCTAACCTATACATCTTTAGACATTAAGGGGCAACTTAGCATGGCCAATCCACCTAACCTGCACATCTTTGAAGTGTGTGGAAACCAGAGTACCCAGAGGAAACCCACGCAGACACAGGCAGAATGTGCAGATTCCACACAGATATACTTCACTACCCCCACTTCCCTCCTTGCCTCCCACTGTAACTCTCTGTGTTTCCTTTCTGCTTCCTGTTTGATTCCAGCCTCTTTTCCTCGAGGGCTGTCTCTTTGAGAAGCAGTGTTGGAACATGAGGTGTTCTTGCTCCCTCAGGCCTCCTGGACACATTGAATGGCATGAATAGCAAGCTGGAGGAGATTGAGAAATCCCTGGACATGTACCTGGAGACCAAACGCCAAATCTTCCCACGCTTCTACTTCCTGTCTAATGACGATCTGCTGGAGATCTTGGGGCAGTCCCGCAACCCCCCAGCAGTGCAACCCCACATGAAGAAATGTTTTGACAACATCAAAACTCTCAAAATGCAAAAGGTAATGTCACCTGCTTCCACACTCATCCCTCAGGTAGGTGCTGACACCCTACTGATTTCATATGGGCACCCTCAGAGTGATCTTCCTGTGCAGACGTGGCTGTCAAATGTCAGTCACAGCCAAGCGCAAAGCTGTCGCTATCCATTAACCGCTTGCACACACTCACAACCTCTCTCCTGTTCTCTCTCTCAATCTCTCCCTCTCACGCACTCACACACTCTCTCCCTCTCACGCACTTGCAAACTCTCTCCCTCTCTCGCTCTGTCTCCCGCTTTTTCTCACACGCTGTCTCCCGCTTTTTCTCACACACGTCTTTACCACTCTCAGGATCTTGGCAGAGGGCAAGGGTGCATTTATTTCCCTCTTTTGGAAAGGCTTCACCGTAGCCAGCTAAGTTTCTGGAAAAGGGGGAATCAGAGCGCATTAAGAGACGGAAGCCCAACCATGTCGGGTTGGGTGGTTTGCGCCAGTAAGGAATATGAGTGAACCATTCATTCAGGTGGGTCACTGACTGGCCAGCATTTATTGCCTATCCCTAGTTACGCTTGAGAAGGCGGTGCTGAGCTGCCTTCTTGCACAACTGAGTGTCTCACTCGGCCATTTCAGAGAGGCAGTTAAGAGTCAACCCCATTGCTATGGCTCTGGAGTCACATGTAGGCCAGACTGGGGTAAGGACAGCAGATTTCCTTCTCTAAAGGAACCAGATAGGTTTTTCCAACAATGGGTCATCAGTAGATTCTTAATTCCAGATTTTTTAAATTGAATTTAAATTCCACCATCTGCTGTGGTGGGATTCAAACCCGGGTGCCCATAAACATTAGCTGAATTTGTGGATTAACCCGGTGATCTCCAGGCAGTGTAACCACACCAGCCAAGAGTACAGATCTCCGATATTGTGACCACTGACCTAACAGGTGCACTAACATGTCTCTCTAGATCGGAACCACCAACAAAATGGAAGCTGCCGGAATGTTTGCCGCTGATGGAGAGTATGTGGAGTTCAAACATCCCACTCTACTGGAGGGACCCGTGGAGGTACGGACATCTCTTGCCAGCTGATGCTGCCAGGGGCTCCAAATTAACACGATGCTGTTCCATCCCCCCGGGGTTGGGGAGATGGCCAGGGTGAATCTGCCTGTCTGCCTCAACCAACCCACTGGGATTGAACCCGGGTCTCTGGCGCTGTGAGACAGCAGTGCTAACCCCCTGTCAACGTGCCGCTGGGATTGAACCCGGGTCCCTGGCGCTGTGAGACAGCAGTGCTAACCCCCTGTCAACGTGCCGCTGGGATTGAACCCGGGTCCCTGGCGCTGTGAGGCAGCAGCACTAACCCACTGTGTCACTGTGCCGCTGGGTTTGAACCCGGGTCCCTGGCGCTGTGAGGCAGCAGCGCTAACCCACTGTGTCACCATGCTGCTGGGATTGAACCCGGGTCCCTGGCGCTGTGAGGCATCGATAGTAGTCATGATGTGGATATGCCGGCGTTGGACTGGGGTAAACACAGTAAAAAGTCTGTCAACACCAGGTTTAAATCCAACCGATTTATTTGATAGTAAACTCACAAACTTTCTGGGTTTGTCCCTTCGTCAGGTGAATGAGGCAGCAGTGCTAACCCACTGTGTCACCGTGCTGCTGGGATTGAACCCGGGTCCCTGGTGCTGTGAGACAGCAGCGCTAACCCACTGTGTCACCGTGCCGCTGGGATTGAACCCAGGTCCCTGTCGCTGTGAGGCAGCAGCGCTAACCCACTGTGTCACCGTGCCGCTGGGATTGAACCCAGGTCCCTGTCGCTGTGAGACAGCAGCGCTAACCCACTGTGTCAGCGTGCCACTCAAATCAATCTATGGTTCCACGGAGAGTACTTTTGTCAGGGGTGAAGTGACCCCATTTGTAGCCCATCACATGCCGTGTGACTGCAGCTCCTCACTCATATCACTGAGTCGTTCTGAATGTCCAGCCCTCTCCTCACTGTCCACCCCAGGGACACTAGATAAAAACTGGCTTGCTGGAACAGAGCTGGAGTATTGCTGAAAAGATACATATTGCTGAAACTTCAAAATGGCTACTCGAAGCGACGTACCTTCATACACAGGGACCCATCCTCTGCAAACAAAAGGAATGTGTCCAAGCCTTGCACCCTTTTTTATTTAATTACCTGGAAGCCAAGGAAGCTGATAGCTCCCTGTTGGTAACACCTCAACCAATCAGAGTTGCCTTTCTCCTGTAGTAGAAATTGTGACTGTTTGAAATTTGGCATTCTTGTGTTTGTCCTGAGGAGCGCTGAGCTTCAAAAAACATGGGCGGGATTCTCTAGCTGCGCTCATCACAAGGCCGCAAGTTCCTTGTCCGAGCTCCACGGACCTCTGAACGGTCTGCCGAGTTTTCCGCTTCGCCTTCTACCCTTCCCGTGGTGAGCGAGACGGGGAAGTTTCAGCCCTGGTCTCTCTCAGCAATACTCAAAATACACAGATAATTGATTAGGAGAAGTTGGAAAAGAGGTGGGATAATTGCGTAAAGGAATATGGGAACGTGGATTCAGGCATCTTTAAAAGTCAGGATACAATTTAACAAAGGTCACCAAAAATCACAATGCAGATCGTGGCATTCTCCCCAAGAGGGATTCAAGTGAAGATTAAATCTTGGTTAGATCATCCTTGCAGTACTCAGAACAGTTCTGATCTCGATATCTTTTTATAAAAAGACTGGTGAAGCACTGAGGAAGGTACAAGAAAGATATGCAAGCACTGAAACTGAATTTAAATCTTATAACCTATCAGGAAAAAGGTGAACAAGCAAAAGGAGAAAGCTGAGGGGTGACCAGATGGAGGCCTTTTAAAATTTAGGAGGGTTTCAGCACTGTTGATGTAGAGATGTTCCCACCTTTGGGGAAAAAGCAATGTGAGACTGCCACTAATAAATCCAGGAAAAAGTTCATTTTCCAGAGACTGGGGAGAATGTGGGACTCGCTCCCTCGGGGAGTGGGGGAGAATGTGGGACTCGCTCCCACGGGGAGTGGGGGAGAATGTGGGACTCGCTCCCACGGGGAGTGGGGGAGAATGTGGGACTCGCTCCCAGGGGAAGTGGGGGAGAATGTGGTACTCGCTCCCACGGGGAGTGGGGGAGAATGTGGGACTCACTCCCACGGGGAGTGGGGGAGAATGTGGGACTTGCTCCCACGGGGAGTGGGGGAGAATGTGGGACTCGCTCCCACGGGGAGTGGGGGAGAATGTGGGACTCGCTCCCACGGGGAGTGAGGGAGAATGTGGGACTCGCTCCCACGGGGAGTGGGGGAGAATGTGGGACTCGCTCCCAGGGGGAGTGGGGGAGAATGTGGGACTCGCTCCCACGGGGAGTGGGGGAGAATGTGGGACTCGCTCCCACGGGGAGTGGGGGAGAATGTGGGACTCATTCCCACGGGGAGTGGGGGAGAATGTGGGACTCGCTCCCAGGGGGAGTGGGGGAGAATGTGGGACTTGCTCCCACGGGGAGTGGGGGAGAATAGGGACTTGCTCCCATGGGGGGTAGTCAAAGTGAGTAATAACAAGATGTTTAACGGGGTAAGCTGGATAAATGCATGAGAGAGAATGGACTGGAAGGAAAGGGTGATGGGGTGAGATAGACAGGGATGGGAGGAAGCTGGCATGGAGCAAAAACACCAGCACGGAGCAGATGGGCTGAATGGCCTATCATGCTGTAAAATCCTTGTTGGTTTTTCCAGTTGATGTGATCAGCCCAGGAGGCACTGGGCAAACAATAGATGAAGGTTAAGCACTGGTGGTACCACAGTCAGTAATGACATATAGAATCAAGACATCCGTAAGAAACTATTCCCTGTCGGGCATTTCACATTCAACTGCTTAATGTCCCTTTTAAAACAGAGGAGTTCCTTTCAATATATTAACGAGTTGGAGTATACTTTGGGTTTGTTCTGGCTGGGAGTGGGTATTTGATGTTTGGGGGCTGCTGTGTTGAGCCCTATTTTGAGTCGTACTCTCAGTAAATGTTGCTTCTCTCTGGGAGCACAGATCTGTGTTTTCCCTCCTCATTGGGTAATATTCCTTGTGTAACCTCACAGCCTTAGGGTGCGATTATTCTGACTGTCACACAAAGCCAGCTGATGGAGTTAACAGATTTCTACAGCCAGCAAACAGCCCCTTGCCCATGTGTACCCTGCCCCTCCCAGCTGCTGTGTAATTTTAACCAGTTGCCTCTCATCTGGGTCCTGTTTGCCCTCCTCCCAAACCCACAGGAGGGTGCTGGTCCTTGCTCCGAATATGGCAATGGGTGAAAGCGCCCGTCACTGTTAGGCAACCCCTCAGGTCATCACAGGCAGTCCGACAGGCACCGAAGGTTCAAATCAAATCTTTTGTGCCAGTGGATCCGTAAGACATAGGAGCAGATGCCGGCCATTCAGCCCATCGGTCTGCTGCATTATTCAATGAGATTGTGACTGGTCTGATGTGATAATTGTCAACTCCACTTTCCCGCCATTATCCCCATAACCCCTCGATCCCACACAGACAGAGACTGTGTTCTTGACACATAGAAATCATAGAATTCCTACAGTGCAGAAGTGGCCCATCGAGTCTGTACAGACTCCCTGACAGAATATCTTACCCAAGACATCTCTCCTGCCCTATCCCTGTAACCCCACACATTTAGCATGGCCAAACCCCCTAACCTGCACATCTTTGAACGCTAAGGGGCAATTTAGCATGTCCAATCCACCAAACCTACACATCTTTGGCTGCTAAGGGGCAATTTAGCATGGCCAATCCACCAAACCTACACATCTTTGGCTGCTAAGGGGCAATTTAGTGCGGCCAATCCCCCTAATCCACACATCTTGGGACAATCCACCTAACCTACACGTCTTTTGGGCTGTGGGAGGAAACCAGAGCACCCAAAGCAGACATGGGGAGAACATGCAAACTTTGCAGAGAGAGTGACCCAAGGCTTGGATAGAACCTGTGTCTGTGGCACTGTGAGGCAGCAGTGCTAACCACTGCGCCATTGTGCTGCCCTGCATCCTTGCTTTCCCTTGGAGATTTTCCCCTCTTGAACACATCAACCGCTTTTGGGGAACGGCTCCTTGGAAAGCATGTGTCCTCCAGCACTTCCCCTCTCATCACCATCGTTCAAGGTAGTGAGCATTAACTACCAGTGTCATGGAGATTCTACTCAGACCAGGCATCCGCGTGCATATAGAACATAGAACATAGAACATTACAGCGCGGAACAGGCCCTTCGGCCCACGATGTTGCGCCGACCAATTACAAAAACAATGACCCACTAACCTAAACCAATCCCTTTTTGTCCATAAACCTATCCACGGATCTCTTAAATGCCCCCAAACTAGGCGCATTTACAACTGCAGCAGGCAGGGCATTCCAATCCCTCACCACCTTCTGGGTAAAGAACCTACCCCTGACATACCCGCAGCTACTCTCCTCCTGCCAGGCGAGTGAGAATTGACTGAGTGATTGAGAATAATTCATTCCTCCAGACCCCCAGGCAGATCGTAACCCTCCCAAAATCCTGACAAAGATCTATTAAAACCAACACAGACCCAGGGCGTTCCAGGTTTCTCGAGTAGATCAGCTAATGTTAGGAAGTCTAGCCAAATGCTCGGGGTTAAATAACAGGGACCTGACATCTCTTTGTCTCTTTTGTTAATGCGTTCCTGTCTCTCTCAGGCATGGCTCTGTGATGTGGAACGCACCATGCGCTTCACTCTCAAAGACTTACTGAAGGACAGTCGCTTGGCCCTGAAGAAAATGCTGACCAAACGAGACAAGTGGGTGAAGGATTGGCCTGGTCAGGTTAGTAATGGATTTTCCGGTCTGCTGGAGGGTAAACCAGCCCAAGTGTGAATGCAGTCATTTCCATTTCCCTGCTCTGCGCTTGTCAGAACGGATTTTAATACTGTACAGCACACAGCTTTTTTGAAATGTTTGAATGTTATCCCACACTGTGAATCAGGTTGGAGTGTAAGGATTGTGCTGACAAGTAGTGGCAGCCATTTACACACAGCAAGATGGCAAGAAGGCTCACACTGGCTTTGGCCAGAGAGAGTATTGTCCGGTGCAATATCACTTCACAAAGACTGCCAAAAGATACGAGGGGGGTGGGGGGGCAAGGCCACAGTTTAAGCTTCAGGTTTATTTATTAGTGTCACAGGTAGGCTTACATTAACACTGCAATGAAGTTAGTGTGAAAATCATCACACTCTGGTGCCTGTTTGGGTACAAATGGCAGCCACAGCTTTAATGTGGCACAAGATGGATCCAGGTAGCAAAGCTATTTGGCTCATCTCACAGAACATAGTTTGTGTTATTCTAGCAACCAGCTGCAGCTTTAATAATTCTGTGGGTTTGATTTTGTCTGCACTGCTCCAATTCCAAGAGTTAATCACTCTGTCTGGGCAATTCCTCACTCTGTTTTCCATGATTACCGTCCGTCCTCTCGATCCACCCAACACCCAGCCCTTCACTTCTTTACAGATGCTTATCACCTCAAGTCAGATCCAGTGGACCACGGATGTCACTAAGGCTCTGATGTCAGCCAAAGAGCAAGGCGAGAAGAAACCCATCCGGGTTGTTAAACGGAAGCAGGTAAGTCAAGCTTCTCTGCTGATTTCAGTTAGCTGAATTGTTGGAGCAGGAGAGGAAGCCGGGCACTGACTGTCCATCGGTTGGACCAGTGGGTGTTCCTCCCAGAGACCTTTTATAACGGGTGGAAAGACTACGGTGGGTGGGATGGGTATTTAAAATGATGAAGGTTTTAGATAGCTTAGACAAGGAGAAACTATTTCCAAGGATCAGGAGCCAGAGGGCACAGAATTCAGGTGATTAGCAGAATAACCCGAGGTTATGTGAGAGAGAAAGCTCTTTGGCAGTGAGTGGTTAGGATTTAGAATGCTCTGCCTGGTTAACATGATGGAAACAGAGTCAATCGTGCTTTCCAAATGGAATTGGATAAATACACAAAGGAGGAACCAGTTGCCTGGATACAGTGAAGAGGCATAGGAAAGCAAGGTACAGGAGAGTGGGACTAACTCTTCGAAAGAACTAACACTGACTTGATCGGTTGAATGGTTTCCTTTAGCAGGACGGGTTGGCCATGGGCTCCAACCACACTCAAGAAGCTTAACACCATCCAGGACAAATCAGCCCTGCTTGATTGTCACCCTATCTGCCAACATCTACTCTCTCTACCACCGATGCTCAGTAGCAGCCATGTGTACCATCTACAAGATGTACTGCAGCAACTCACCAACGCTCCTTAGGCAACACCTTTCAAACACACAACATCTCCCATCTAGTAGGACAAGGATGGCAGATACCTGGGATCACCATCACCTGGAGGTTCCCCTCTGACTCATTCACCATCCTGACTCGGAAATATATCGGCCATTCCTTCACTGTCACTCCCTAGCACCCTCCCTAACAGCACTGTGGATGTACCTACATCACACGGTGTAACCCCCCGATCAGCACGAACTGGAGACGGTGGGTTATTGTCCTGCAGGTTTCACAGTGTAACCCCCATCAGCACGAACTGGAGACGGTGGGTTGTTTCCTGCAGGTTTCACGGTGTAACCTCATCAGCACGAACTGGAGACAGTGGGTTATTGTGCAACAGGTTTCACAGTGTAACCCCCATCAGCTCGAACTGGAGACGGTGGGTTATTGTGCAACAGGTTTCACGGTGTAACCCCCATCAGCTCGAACTGGAGACGGTGGGTTATTGTCCTGCAGGCTCCACTCAGCTGCAATGCTGGTGTGAAATGTCGATGATCTCAGCATCCAAACCCCCTCCACCGTCAGACATCATCTTTCGAAATCATTACATCTCAGCATTCCCCAGTGGTCCCTGAATAAGATGGTGGTAGTGAGCTACATTCCTGACCCACTTCAGCAGAAGTTGCCCCAGCATTTTGAGACTGCCTTCTTGTTGGTTTGAGGGCAGTGGGTGAATCGATGCTGGAAGCTCCCTGGCTTTAATGATGATGGGGGGAGTGAGAGACGGTAACCCTGTTGGCAGTGGTTTCTCAGTGTGATCAGTGACTCCTTACTGTTCCGTCAATACCTCTGCAGGTTAGCATGTTACGCAAGTATTCCGAGGCCATCCGTGGAAACCTCACAAAGATCATGCGGCTGAAGATCGTGGCTTTGGTAACGGTGGAAGTCCACGCACGAGATGTCATTGACAAACTCTACAAGCTGGGGTGTATGGATGTGACTGCGTTTGATTGGCTCAGTCAGCTCCGACTCTACTGGGACAAGGTAACTATGCATTTCCACTGACCCCTCCGAGAGGAACCCCGCTTGCACCCCCTCACATTGTCTGTTACCCCCCGAGACAAATCTTGCCTCCGCCTCTTCCTCAATCTTATTACAAATATATCTGTCCCTACCACTGATGCATACAGTTCCATCATTGAATCCCTATAGTCTGCATCGACTCTGGCAAAATGTCTTATCCAGGCCCTATCCCCATAACCTCTCACATTTGCTGTGGCTAATTCTCTTTAACCCACACAATTTTGGACACTAAGGGGCAATTTAGCATGTCCAATCCACCTAACCTGCACATCTTTGGACCATGGCAGGGAACCGGAGCACCTGGAGGAAACCCATGCAGACACAGGGAGAATGTGCAGACTCCACACAGACAGTGACCCAAGCCAGGAATTGAACCCGGGTCCCTGGTGCTGTGAGGCAGTTGTGCTAACCCCTGTGCCAGCATACCACCCTGTTATGTGTTGCTGTACTTTGTGAAGCGTTACTATAGGATCACAGGATCGATGTTGCTGCAACAATAAGGGACAAAAAAACAAAGAAAATTTCAGCACATGATCAGGCCTTTCGGCCCTCCAAGCCTGCACTGATCATGCTGCCCGACTGAACTAAAACCCCCTAGCCTTCCGGGGACTATATCTTTATTCCCATCCTATTCATGTATTTGTCCAGATGCCCCTTAAAAGTCAATACCATATCCGCTCCCATTTCTTCCCCTGGTAACGAGTTCCAGGCACTCACCACCCTCTATGCAAATAAACTTGCCTTGTACTTCTCCTTTAAACCTTGCCCCTCGCACCTTAAACCCTCGCCCCCTAGTAATTGATGCTTCCACCCTGGGAAAAAGCTTTTGACTATCCATTTTGTCCATGTCCCACACAATCTTGTAGACTTCTGTCAGGTCAGTTACAATGTTAAATCACTTCCCATGGGTGTTTGTACACTGATTGACCTCGAGAGGCATCAGGACCAGCAGCATACAAACAGCATTGTCTGTGAAGGCTTGTAGAGGTTGGCCTGTCCTGATGGCCATGACATGGAGATGCCAGCGTTGGTTGGACTGAGGTAAGCACAGTAAGAAGTCTCACAACACCAGGATTATGTCCAACAGCTTTATTTGGTAGTAAACCCACAAGCTTTCGGAGCGCTGTTCCTTCATCAGGTGGAACTCCCCACTCGCCTGACAAAGGAACAATGTTCCAAAAGTTAGTGGTGTTTACTACCACATAAACCTGTTGGACTTTAACCTGGTGTTGTGAGACTTCTTACTGTCCTGATGGCCCCCTGCTAATACAGTGCAGACAGGTCTGTGCTGAGCTAGTTGAATTGAGCCAGGCTGCCACTAGCTGTACTAATGCTGGAGCAAGCTCTCTCAGCCTAATGGGATGGTAACCGTGTTAAGGCTCATAGCCCTGGCTCACTCCCTGTGCTGGAAAATACACATGGATGGCTGAGCTCAGGATCCAGAGCAGCCGCGATGCCCAATGAAGTAAAACAAATGAGCAGATTCACAGCAGTACCCAGCTAGGTAAGGCAGATGTGAGACTGGAAGGATAGTCGCAGCAGAGAACACCTTTGGGGCTGAGGGGAGAGCCAGGGTGGCTTCATTGATTGGAGCACTGAGCTGCTGTACCTGTAGCTTTTTCAGACTGCCTGCCGGGGATTGAGCTGCTCTGTAATCTCTGATGATTCTCCCCTCTACAGGATGTCGATGACTGCATCATCCGGCAAACCAACACCCATTTCCAGTATGGCTACGAATATCTGGGCAACTCGGGGCGGCTAGTAATAACTCCCCTCACAGACAGGTAGGTCACAGTGATCTCCTCAAGGCAATCAATCCCCTCACAGACAGGTAGGTCACACCAATCACCTTGAGGCAATCACTCCCCTCACAGACAGGTAGGTTTGTTCTCAGAGTCCTTACAGTGGAGATGAGGACGTTCAGTGATTCGAGACCCACCAATTCTCTGAGTATTATCTTATCCACAACCTCTCCCCTGTCTTATATCTGCAACCCCACACATTTCCTCTGGCCAATCCACCTACCCGGCACATCTTTGGACCATGGGAGGAAATTGGAGCACCTGGAGGAAACCCACACAGACATGGGGAGAACATGCAAACACCACACAGAGACCCAAGCTGGGAATCGAACCCATGTCCTTCGCGTTGTGAGGCAACAGTGTTCACGACTGTGCCACCGTGCCGCCGTAATAGGTGATACAGATGGGAGTTGAGGATCTGTAAACATGCAGTCCCCATGCTATCTCCACTTTCATATCAAAAGCTTCCCTTGGTGTCTCCTTTTCAGGTGTTACATGACATTGACGACCGCTCTCCACCTGCACCGAGGTGGATCACCCAAAGGTCCAGCAGGAACTGGGAAGACCGAGTCTGTCAAGGATCTGGGAAAGGCCCTGGGCATGTATGTGATTGTGGTGAACTGCTCTGAGGGCTTGGACTACAAATCCATGGGTCGGATGTACTCGGGTTTGGCACAGGTGAGATACGGCCTAAATAATACGTTTAATCGCTGACTTTGCCGTTGTATAAGACTGAATTAAATTCCCTTCAGCAAATTCAGTGCTGAGGGAACACCGCGCTGTCAGAGGGTCAGTGCTGAGGGAGCGCCGCACTGTCAGAGGGTCAGTGCTGAGGGATTTGTCTTTGAAATTAGAGAAGATGTGAATGCGAGAGTGTAATTTCAATTGCATTATTAACCTGTGTTGTGTCACAAGGTTTGTTTTGGGTGGTGTTGTACGGATTTAGAACTTGCTATTTCTGATGGCAGTCCCGTGTGTGTGTTTGTGCAGACTGGAGCCTGGGGTTGCTTTGATGAGTTTAACCGCATCAATATTGAGGTCCTATCTGTCGTTGCCCAACAAATCCTCTCCATCCTATCTGCGCTCTCTGCTAACCTGACCCGCTTCGTATTTGAGGGACGTGAGATTAACCTGGTCTGGTCTTGTGGCATCTTTATCACCATGAACCCAGGTAAGATTTGGGGAGGGGTGCGTATGCTACCATGAAGAAATGTTTCAACACATTTAGAAACAAATCTCGCTAGGTGTCCCGGTCACTGAAACCCAGGTTTCGTTCTGCTGAATTGGCTGAGCTTCAGGGCAGCACAATGGCACAGTACTTAGCACTGCTGCATCACAGTGCCAAGGACCCAGGTTCAATTCCCAGCTTGGGTCACTGTCTGTGTTGTACCAATCCACCTAGGTCTGTGGGAGGAAACTGGAGCACCTGGAGGAAACCCATGCCGACACAGGGAGAACATGCAGATTCCACACAGACAGTGACCTGAGTTGGGAATGGAAACCGGGCCCCTGCGCTGTGAGGCAGCAGTGCTAACCACTGTGCCAACATGCCACTGGGATTGAACCCGGGCTCCCTGGCACTGTGAGGCAACAGCACTAACCCACTGTGTCACCGTGCCGCTGGGATTGAACCCAGGTCCCTGGCGCTGTGAGGCAGCAGTGCTAACCCACTGTGTCACCATGCTGCTGGGATTGAACCCGGGTCCCTGGCGCTGTGAGGCAGCAGCGCTAACCCACTGTGTCACCGTGCCGCTGGGATTGAACTCGGGTCCCTAGCGCTGTGAGGCAGCAGCGCTAACCCACTGTGTCACCGTGCCGCTGGGATTGAACCCAGGTCCCTGGCGCTGTGAGGCAGCAGCGCTAACCCACTGTGTCACCGTGCTGCTGGGATTGAACCCGGGTCCCTAGCACTGTGAGGCAGCAGTGCTAACCCACTGTGTCACCGTGCCGCTGGGATTGAACCCGGGTCCCTGGCGCTGTGAGGCAGCAGTGCTAACCCACTGTGTCACCATGCCGAAGGATTTCAGAACAAGGGAGACAGAATGTTAAAATTAAAGACAGGCCTTTCTGGGTTGATGTCAGGGAACGCCTCCTCACACACAGGGATTAGGAATCCGAAACTCTGTCCCACCCCTTAAAGCCATAGGGACTGCTGTAAAATTCAGAACCGAGATTGATAGATTTTTCTTCTTGATGAGGATCAAGGCTTGTGGAAGCCAGAAGGCTACATGAAATTTTAATTTGATTTGATTTATTATTATCACATGTACTGGAATATAGTGAAAAGTATTGTTACTTGTGCAGTATACAGACAAAGCATACCGTTCATAGAGAAGGAGAGGAGAGGGTGTAGAATGTAGTGTTACAGTCATAGCGAGGATGTAGAGAGAGATCAACTTAATGCTAGGTAGGTCCATTCAAAAGTCTGACAGCAGCAGGAAAGAAGCTGTTCTTGAGTCGATACAGTTCAGATACAGATCAGCCATGATCTAATTAAATGGAAGAATAGGATCAAGGGGCTGAATGGCTTCCCCTTATTCCTCCATTTCTGTACACGTATGAGCTTTGGAAGAGAATAAGAGTTAGGGTTGAGTCAGGAAGGCATGATGATAATATCACTGTTGTTAATCACAGGGTACGCAGGGCGGACAGAGCTTCCAGATAACCTCAAGTCAATGTTCAGGCCCATCTCCATGGTGGTTCCTGACTCAACGCTAATCGCTGAGATAATCCTGTTTGCAGAAGGATTCAACAACTGTAAGGTGCGTCCCTCGAATTCCCACTCCGATTCCTTCCCCTTTCATCGTTATATCAAGTGTTTTTGTCTTTCCCCTCTCCTTTTGGCCTCTCAGATGGGACAGCCTGCTGCCCAGACTCAGGGCCTGTCTCCTAACCACCTCCTGAGGATTCCCAGGAGCCAGCTACGCCGTACACCACAGAATAAAGGCCAAATACTGCGCAAATCTGAAATAAAAACAAAAAATGCTGGGAACGTTCAGCAAGTCTGGAGAATCAGTGGAGAGAACATAAGAACATAAGAACATAAGAAATAGGAGCAGTAGTAGGCCATCTGGCCCTTCGAGCCTGCCCCACCATTCAATAAGATCATGGCTGATCTGTCGTGGCTCAGTTCCACATTCCGGCCCTCTCCCCATAACCCTTAATCCCCTCTCTTATCAAAAACCCATCAACCCGCTTCTTGAAAATATTTAGCGAGGCAGCCTCCACAACTTCAATGGGTAGAGAATTCCAGAGATTCACCACCCTTTGAGTGAAGAAGTTCCTCCTCAACTCCGTTCTAAAACGCCCCCCCCCCTTTATCTTGAGGCTGTGCCCCCTAGTCCTACTGTCTTTTTTGAGCGGGAAGAGTCTCTCCACCTCTATCCTATCCATCCCATTCATCATCTTATACGTCTCAATGAGATCTCCCCTCATTCTTCTAAACTCCAACGAGTACAAGCCTAGTTCATTCAGCCTCTCCTCATAGCTCAACCCCCTCAACTCCGGTATCAGCCTAGTAAACCTCCTCTGCACTCCCTCCAAGGCCAAAATATCTTTGCGCAGGTGCGGCGCCCAAAACTGCACACAGTACTCCAGCTGCGGCCTCACCAATGCCCTATACAGCTGCAGCAAGACCTCCCTACTTTTATATTCAATCCCCTTCGCTATGAAGAGGGGAACAGAGGTGAAGCTTTGAGGCTGTACAACTGATCTTCAGAACTTTAAAAGGTCGGCATGGTGGTACAGTGTTTAGCGCTGCTACCTCACAGCACCAGGGACCCGGGTTCAATTCCCGTCTTGGGTCACTGTCTGTGCGGAGTCTGCGCATTCTCCCGTGTCTACGTGGGTTTCCTCCAGGTCCACCAGTTTCCTTCCACTGTTCAAAGATGTGCAGATTAGGTGGATTGGCCATGCTAAATTGCCCGTAGTGTCCCAGGATGTGTCGGTTAAAGGGATTAGCGGGGCTGTGGGGATAGGACTTGGGGTGGGATTGTTGTCGGTGTAGACCTGATGGGCCGAATGGCCTCCTTCTGCACTATAGTGTGTCTAAATTAAAGTTTATTTATTAGTGTCACAAGTAGGCTTACATTTACACTGCAATGAAGTTACTGTGAAAATCCCCCTGGTTGCCCACACTCCGGCGCCTGTTCGGGTGACACTGAGGGTGAATTTAGCACGGCCCAATCCACCCTAACCAGCACGTCTTACAGACTGTGGGAGGAAACTGGAGCAGCCAGAGGAAACCCGTGGAGACACAGGGAGAATTGCAAGCTTCACACAGGCAGTGACCCAAGCTGGGAATTGAACCCGGGTCCCTGGCGCTGTGAGGCAGCAGTGCTAACCCACTGTGCCACACTGTCTCTGCTTCTATCAATGGTTAACTCTGTTCTCGCTCTGTGTGAAAGGAGCTTCACTTGGTCCCAACATCCCAGTACGCACTTTCCCACTATTTGGACTCTCCGGCACAGTAAAGAGCTTGCAGCTGCTTTGCCAACCGGCTTCCCAACCTCATACACCACAATTATGTTTGAACTTGCTGGAAAAAGAGAGGTATTGGTGACGCACACCTCAGGGTAAACACAAGAATGCCAAATTTCAAACAATCAAATTTACTCCACAGCAGAAAAGGCTGCTGATTGATTGACACACCAACTCTGGTTGGCCAAGACAACAGTGGGTTAGCACTGCTGCCTCACAGTGCCAGGGACCCGGGTTCAAACCCAGCTGCACGGTGACACAGTGGCTTAGCGCTGCTGCCTCACAGCGCCAGGGACCCGGGTTCAATCCCAGAGGCACGGTGACACAGTGGGTTAGCGCTGCTGCCTCACAGTGCCAGGGACCCGGGTTCAAACCCAGCTGCACGGTGACACAGTGGGTTAGCGCTGCTGCCTCACAGCACCAGGGACCTGGGTTCAATCCCAGAGGCACGGTGACACAGTGGGTTAGCGCTGCTGCCTCACAGCGCCAGGGAACCGGGTTCGATTCCCCAGCTTGGGTCACTGTCTGTGTAGCGTTTGCACGTTCTCCCCATGTCTGTGTAGGGTTTCCTCCAGGTGCTCCGGTTTCCTCCTGCAGACCAAAGATGCGTCGGTTAGATAGATTAGCCATGCTAAATTGCCCCTTAGTGTCAGGAGTTAGCAGGATAAATGTGCGGGAGTTATGGGGATAGGGCCCGGGTGGGATTGTTGTAAGTGTGGGCTTTATGGGCTGAATGGCCTCCTCTTGCACTGTAGGGATTGTCTGATTCTGGTGGAGGACTCGCTTATGTTCTGCTCACATTTCTCCCGGAGCAGCAGTGTGAAGAGCAGACTTTCACCTCACATTCAGAGCTACATTTATATCCCTGACTGGACTTGTGCCAATCTTTAGTTCCATTTGCTGGAGATATGAGGTGTGAAATCAGAGGAACTGGTTAAAGTGCAGACATGGGGAGTGACCTTGGCAGGCTGTGGTCTGTCTGGCCTCCATCCTGGCTTTCGAGTCTGTTTTGCAGTCAATGTGCTGACCGGTTCTCCTTGTCCCCTGCAGGCCCTTGCAAAGAAAGTTTACACACTCTACTCGCTGGCTGTGCAGCAACTATCCAAGCAAGATCACTATGACTTTGGCCTGAGAGCCCTCACCTCCCTACTCCGCTACGCTGGCAAGAAACGGCGGGACAAGCCTCAGCTCTCTGACGAGGAGGTAAGAACAGAACAGGGGGTTTCTGAGTGTTGGGGGGGGTTCTCTGAGCAGGGTAGGGGAGTTCTCTGAGCAGGGTAGGGGGGTTCTCTGAGCAGGGTAGGGGGGTTCTCTGAGCAGGGAGGAGGGTCTCTGAGCAGGGAGGAGGGTCTCTGAGCAGGGATGATCTTTAACCAGGATGGGGGGGGTGAGTCTCTGAGCAGAGGTGGGGGTCTCTGAACAGGGCCTCTGAGAGTAGGGGAGGGGTCTCTGAGCAGGGAGGAGCTCTGAGCACAGGGGTGGGGGGGTTTCAGAGCAAAGAGGTCTCTCTGAGCAGGGGTGGAGTATGTGAGCGGGGGGTGGGGGGGGCGTAGTTTCGGGGTTTCTGAGCAGGGAGAGGGTCTCTGAATAGGGGAGGATCTTTAAAGGCCGGGGGGGGAGTCTCTGAGTGGGGGGTTGTCTGCGTAGGGGAGGGGTCTCTGAGTAGGGAGGATCTTTAACTGGGGCGGGGGGGTTCTCTGAGCAGGGAGTCTCTCTGAGCAGGGGGTTTCTCTGAGTCGGGGGGGGTCTCTGAGTAGGAGAGGGGCCCTGAGCACAGGGGTGAGGGGGTTTCGGGGTTTTGGAGCAAGGAGGTCTCTCTGAGCAGGGAGGATCTTTAACCGGGGTAGCGGGGGTCTCTGAGCAAGGGAGGGGCTCAGCGTGGGGCTGGGGGGTTTCGGAGCAGGGAGGGTCTCTGAGCAAAAGGGGGATTTCTAAGAGGGAGGGGGGGGGGCTCTCTGAGCTGGCAGACTCTGAGCAGGGAGAGGGTCTCTGAACAGAGGGTCTGCAGCAAATCCTCTCTGACGAAGAGATAACAGTGGATTGGTGGCTTTGGAGCTGACTGGAGAGGCATGGGAAGGATGCAATTTGGAATGATCACTTTGAGGAAAGATTGAACATGCCAGAAGTGTGCTCTCCAAGCAACATGCCGAAAGAGACTCTGATAGAATAGACAAAGCAATGTGGGGGAGAGCAGAACCAGGAATCATTACTAATAAACCCACTGGGGAATTCAGGAGAAACATCCTTACCCAGAGAGTGGAGAGAATGGGGGACTTGCTCCCCCAGGCAGTGGGGGAGAATGTGGGACTCGCTCCCATGGGGAGCAGGGGAGAATGTGGTACTCGCTCCCACGGGGTGCGGGGGAGAATATGGGACTTGCTCCCACGGGGAACGGGGGAGAATGTGGGACTCGCTCCCACGGGAAGTTTGAGGTGAATAGTATTGAGGCATTTATGAAGGAGACATGAGGGGGAAGGATGGGCTGATAGGGTGAGATGGAGTGGGGGTGGAAGGAGGCTGGAGTGGGGCAGAAACACCAACACGGAGCAGAGGGGATGAATAGCCTATTCTGGTGGTGCAAGGTTTGTAAAAATAATCCTTTATGTAATTTGCGAGCTAGTTAAAAGCTGTGAGGGATTGCGTGGTTCTGGGGGAATGCCTTTATTGAGTTGCACACCTTATTTTATGATTGAGTGTTTCTGTTCTCCAGATCCTTCTGCTGTCTATGAAGGATATGAATATGGCCAAGTTAACCTCCATTGACCTGCCGCTGTTCAGTGCCATTGTCCAGGACCTTTTCCCTGGAGTGGAAACCCCAGTGCTGGATTATGGGAAGGTAGGCAGACACTGAGTGTGTGCATGCTTGTTTTTCAGTCACTATCTTGCCTGTGTATTCATGTTTTCAGTAATAAAGGGCTCTCCCATCATCTTGCTGATGGACAGGATGCACGATGAGCTGGAAATGTGCCAGCTGACCTGTTGGTAAAGGCCAACAAATAGGCATGCAGTGCCCACATCTTTGCAGATGAAGACCAGGGGACCTAATGCCCTGTTTGTGACCCTCGATGGGTTCTGGCTACACTTAAAAGTAGCACACGTGCTCCTTTTCCAAACGTCTCCTTGGATCACAGTTCCAGGAGGGTGTTGTCCTCGGGCTTTGCAAGGTTTTGTTTATTTATCCGTGGGACATGGACGTTGTTGGCTGGGCCAGCATTTATTGTCCATCCCTAGTTGCCCCTTGAGAAGGTGGTGGTGAGCTGTTTTCTTGAATCTCTGCAGTTCACGTGCTGTGGGTTGACCCACAATGCTGTAAGGGAGGGAATTCCAAGATTTTGAGCCAGCAACAGTGAAGGAAAGGCCAATATATTTCCAAATCAGAATGGGGAGTGACTTGGAGGGGAATCTCCAGGTGATGGTGTTCCCAGGTATCTGATGCCGTTGTCCTTTTCGATGGAAGCAGTTGTGGGTTTGGAAAGTGCTATCTAAGGAGCCTTGGTGAGTTGCTAATGGGTGTGAGCAAGGTCTGTGACCCAACCTGGCGATGCCTGCACTCTGTGCCCAACCAGCATATTTGGGTAATGATGAGGAGTGTGGACCCTGTCTGATTATTTCTCCTCTCAAGACTAGGGGATATCATGGCTGATTACACTGACCCCCACACTGCTCCTCCTGACCCCTGCTACACTGTTCTCCCTGAGCCCCAGCACATCCAGGACAAAGCAGCCTCTGCTTGATTGGCACCCCTTCCACAAACATTCACTCCCTCCACCATCAGCACTCAGTAGCAGCCATGAGTACCATCTACAAGACACACTGCAGTGACTCCCCAAGGCTCTAGGACAGCACCTTCCAAACCCACAACCACTTTTACCTAGAGGGACAAGGGCAGCAGATACAAAGAGAACAAAAAAAATTCCAGCACAGGAACAGGCCCTTCGGCCCCTCCGAGCCTGCACTGACCATGCTGCCACGACTGAACTAAAACCTCCTACCCTTCCGGGGACCATGGCCCTCTATTCCCATCCCTTTCATGTATTTGTCTAGACGCCCCTTAAAAGTCACTACCATATCTGCTTCCACTAGCTCCCCCGGCAGCGGTTCCAGGCACCCACCACCCTCTATGTAAAAAAAATCTGCCTTGTGCATCTCCTTTAAATCTGTGCCCTTCAGTAATTGACTCTTCCACCCTGGGAAAAAGCTTCTGACTATCCACTCTGTCCGTGCCTCTCATAATCTTGTAAACTTCTATCAGGTCATTCCTCAGTTCCCATCGTTTCAGTGAGATCATCACCACCTGCAAGTTCCCCCCAGAACCATTCTGATTTGGAAATATATTGGCCGTTCCTTCACTGTTGCTGGGTCAGAATTCTGGAATTCCCTCCCTAATGGCATTGTGGGTCAGCCCACAGCATGTGGACTGCAGCGATTCAAGAAGACAGCTCACCACCACCTTCTCAAGGGCAGCTAGGGATGAGTAATAAATGCTGGCCCAGCCAACAACGTCCATGTCCCATACCTGATTGTTAAAAACTGACTGGGGATATTGGGGAAGCTGAACCATGGTGTGAGTGCTGGGTTTGGGAGGCTGAACCATGGCGTGAGTGCTGGGTTTGGGGAGGGTGAACCATGGTCTGACTGCTGGGTTTGGGGAAGGTGAACCATGGCGTGACTGCTGGGTTTGGGGAGGGTGAACCATGGTGTGAGTGCTGGGTTTGGGGAGGGTGAACCATGGCGTGAGTGCTGGGTTTGGGGAGGGTGAACCATGGTGTGAGTGCTGGGTTTGGGAAGGGTGAACCATGGCGTGAGTGCTGGGTTTGGGGAGGGTGAACCATGGCGTGAGTGCTGGTTGTTGCTCGACAGACTGGAGGGGCTGATTGTGGACAAGTCCCCAGGACCGGATGGAATGCATCCGAGGGTTCTGAAAGAAATGGCAGAGGTTATAGTGGATGCATTGGTGGTTATTTTCCAGACGTCGCTGGATTCCGGGGAAGTGCCGGAAGATTGGAAAACGGCTAATGTTACGCCGTTGTTTAAGAAGGGTGCCAGGCAAAAGGCAGGGAATTATAGGCCGGTTAGTTTAACGTCTGTGGTAGGTAAAATGTTAGAATCCGTCATTAAAGAGGAAATTGCAAGGCATCTTGAAGGGAATTGCTTGATAGAGCAGACGCAGCACGGTTTCATTAAAGGGAAGTCGTGTCTGACAAATTTACTGGAGTTCTATGAGGATGTGTCTAGGCGGTGGATAGAGGAGAGCCGGTGGATGTGGTCTTTCTAGATTTTCAGAAGGCGTTTGACAAAGTACCTCATAAGAGGTTATTGCAGAAGGTCAGGGGACTTGGAGTTGGGGGTAGGGTGTTAGCGTGGATAGAGGATTGGTTGTCAAATAGGAGGCAGAGAGTGGGGGTCAACGGGTGCTATTCGGATTGGCGGATGGTGACTAGTGGAGTGCCCCAGGGGTCGGTGCTGGGGCCTCAGCTTTTTACCATTTATATAGATGATCTGGAGGAGGGAACCGAGTGTAGGGTGTCGAAATTTGCGGATGATACCAAGATTGGGGGAACGGCAAATTGTACGGAGGGTGTGGCGAGTCTGCAGAAGGATCTAGATAGGCTGGGCGAATGGGCCAGGAAATGGCAAATGGAATTTAATGTTGGCAAGTGTGAGGTGGTCCACTTTGGAAGGAATAATGGTAGGAAGGACTATTACTTACGGGGCGAAAAACTGCAGCAGGCGACGGTGCAGAGGGACCTCGGGGTCCTTGTGCATGAGTCGCAAAAACCCAGCTTGCAGGTGCAGCAGGTGGTCAGGAAGGCGAATGGGATGCTGGCCTTCATAGCGAAGGGGATTGAATATAAAAGTAGGGAGGTCTTGTTGCGGCTGTATAGGGCATTGGTGAGGCCGCAGCTGGAGTACTGTGTGCAGTTTTGGGCGCCGCACCTGGCAAAGATATTTTGGCCTTGGAGGGAGTGCAGAGGAGGTTTACTAGGCTGATACCGGAGTTGAGGGGATTGAGCTATGAGGAGAGGCTGAATGAACTAGGCTTGTACTCGTTGGAGTTTAGAAGAATGAGGGGAGATCTCATTGAGACGTATAAGATGATGAATGGGATGGATAGGATAGAGGTGGAGAGACTCTTCCCGCTCAAAAAAGACAGTAGGACTAGGGGGCACAGCCTCAAGATAAAGGGGGGAGGCGTTTTAGAACGGAGTTGAGGAGGAACTTCTTCACTCAAAGGGTGGTGAATCTCTGGAATTCTCTGCCCGTTGAAGTGGTGGAGGCTGCCTCGCTAAATATTTTCAAGAAGCGGGTTGATGGGTTTTTGATAAGAGAGGGGATTAAGGGTTATGGGGAGAGGGCGGGAATGTGGAACTGAGCCACGACAGATCAGCCATGATCTTATTGAATGGCGGGGCAGGCTCGAGGGGCCAGATGACCGCCTCCTGCTCCTGTTTCTTATGTTTGGGGAGGGTGAACCATGGTGTGAGTGCTGGGTTTGGGGAGGGTGAACCATGGTGTGAGTGCTGGGTTTGGGGAGGTAAACCATGGTGTGATTGCTGGGTTTGGGGAGGGTGAACCATGGTGTGAGTGCTGGGTTTGGGGAGGGTGAACCATGGTGTGAGTGCTGGGTTTGGGGAGGGTGAACCATAGCGTGACTGGTGGGTTTGCTTTGTTCTCTCCTTGCGATGCAGCTGAAGGAAGCTATTGAGACGGAGTTGATTGATATGGGGTACGTGGTAACTGAGTTCACCATGGACAAAGTCATTCAGCTGCATGAGACCAAGAGCTCCCGGCATTCTGTCATGATCGTTGGAAAGACAGGCAGTGGCAAGACCGTTGTGTGGCGCACCTTACAGGGGGCCCTGTCAGCCCTCCATAAGGGTGGTGACACCAACTACAATTTGGTCAAGGTTAGTAAATAGGCAAGGCACCAGGAAAGGTCCTTGTTTACTCTGACACTGCTCAGTATTGACTTAGGACAGAGAGGGGCTGGAAGAGATGGGCAGAGTGGGTGAGGTGCTGCAATGGAGGATAGGAGGGCAGGGAATGCAGGACTGAGCAAGAGGGACTGGGTGTGGAACAAAAGAGGGGAAAGGTGGGGAAGGGGAGAATAGGGAGAGGGGGAGAAGGGAGAGAATGGAGAGGGGGAGGGAGGGGAGGAGGGGGAATAAGGCGAGAGAGGGAGAAGAAGTGGAGGGGAAAATGGGGAGGGGGAGGGAGAGAAGGGGGAATGGAGAGAATGGGGAGGGAGAGGCGGGAATAAAGGAAGAATGGGGTGGGAGAGGAAGGGGGAAGGGGGGGTGGGGCAGGGGTAGAGGTAGGGAAGGAGCGGTAGTGGGGGTTTAGGGGCTGAAGCATAGCCATTAATTTTAGAGCAATTAATTTGGGGATTTGCAGCAGATCAGAATGGGAGGAGCACAGAGATCTTGGAGGATTAAGGGACCGGAGGAGGTTCTGAGGTGGGACTCGGTAATAAGAGAGAGAATTGTTAAAAATTGAGGAATCTGAGAGGGTGCAGAGAGTGGATGGTTGATGTGGAGAGAAACACTGGCACAGAATCGATGGGCCGAACGTCCACCATTTTAAAACATATTTAGAGAAACGTTCAACACAAAATGTGCCTAATCTTTGTGAATATTGACATTTCCTCAGCGATAATGTCTCTCATTCTGAATTATTCTGCTTCTCTTTCTGTTTTGATCTCTGATGGCGGGACTTTGCCAATAGGATTATCCTCTGAACCCAAAAGCAGTGTCGCTGGGTGAGCTTTACGGAGAGTACAACCTGTCGACAAATGAATGGACAGACGGTGTGCTGTCCAGTCTGATGAGGACGGCCTGTGCAGGTACATCGATGCGGGTAAAAACAACACAGCATGAGCTCTGCCTCAGGTACAGGCAACTTGGATAATTGTGCACAGTTTTGGTCACCCTGTTTAGGAAAGATACTGATAAACTAGAAAGAGTGCAGAGATTTACCAGGATGGTACCAGGACTTGTGGCCCTGAGTTATATAGAACATAGAACATAGAACATTACAGCACAAACAGGCCCTTCGGCCCTCGATTTGCGCCGATCGCATCAACCCCACCAATCTATAGACCTATCTATAACCCCCAATCCCATTAAACCCCATATACTCATCCAGAAGTCTTTTAAAAGACCCCAGCGAGTTCGCCTCTACCACCGACGACGGCAGCCGATTCCAATCACTCACTACCCTCTGAGTGAAAAACTTACCCCTAACATCACCTCTGTACTTCCCTCCCCGCACCTTAAATCTGTGTCCTCTCGTAGCGACCATTTCAACCCGGGGAAATAGCCTCTGAGAGTCCACCCTATCTATTCCTCTCAACATTTTATAAACTTCTATCAGGTCGCCTCTCAACCTTCGCCTCTCCAGGAAAAGAGTCCCAGCTCCCTCAACCTATCTTCATAAGGCATGCCTCCCAGTCCAGGCAACATCCTTGTAAATCTCCTCTGCACCCTTTCAATAGCTTCTATGTCTTTCCTATAGTGAGGCGACCAGAACTGCGCACAGTACTCCAAATGAGGCCTGACGAGGGTCCTGTAAAGTTGCAGCATTACCTCCCGACTCCTAAACTCAATCCCTCGATTAATGAAGGCCAGTACACCATACACCTTCTTGACCACCTCCTCCACCTGCGAGGCCGATTTAAGAGTCCTGTGAACCCGGACCCCGAGATCCTTCTGCTCTTCAACGCTACTAAGACCCCTGCCCTTAATAGTGTACTCGTTCATCCCGTTGGTTCTGCCGAAATGGACTACTACACATTTATCCGCGTTGAAGTCCATCTGCCACTTCTCCGCCCATTCCTGCATCCTATCTATGTCCTGCTGCAACTTTTGACATCCTTCCAGACCATCCACAACACCGCCGACCTTCGTGTCATCATTTATGAAAATGACAAACAACAAGGGTCCCAGAACAGATCCCTGGGGCACCCCACTGGTGACTGACCTCCATTCCGAAAAAGACCCATCCACAACCACTCTCTGCCTTCTGCAGGCAAGCCAGTTCTGGATCCACAAGGCCAAAGGCCCTTGGATCCCATGCCCTCTCACCTTCTCAAGAAGTCTTGCATGGGGGACCTTATCAAAAGCCTTGCTGAAGTCCATGTACACTACGTCCACGGCACTTCCTTCGTCAATGTGTTCAGTCACATTATCGAAGAACTCAACTAGGCTCGTAAGGCACGACCTGCCCTTGACAAACCCATGCTGACTATTCCTGATCATGTCAAACCTCTCCAAATGCTCGTAAATCTTGTCCCTCAGAAGCCTCTCCATCAGCTTACCAACCACTGAGGTCAGACTCACCGGGCGGTAATTTCCTGGGCTATCTCTGTTCCCTTTCTTGAAAATAGGGACTACATCCGCAATCCTCCAATCTTCCGGAACCTCTCCCGTCTCCATTGACGACGCAAAGATCATCGCCAAGGGCTCTGCAATCACTTCCCTGGCCTCCCACAGTATCCTGGGGTACATCCCATCTGGTCCCGGCGACTTATCTACCTTGATAGAATTCAAAAGTTCTAACACATCCTCCTCCTTAATGTCCACGTACTCAATCTTTTCCACCTGCTGCAAGTCCATAGCAAGATCTCCCAAATCAGCTTCCACTGTGAATACTGATACAAAGTACTCATTAAGCACCTCCGCCATTTCTTCTGGTTCTACACAGACCTTTCCCCCTTCATCTTTTATAGGTCCTATCCTTTCCCTTCTCACCCTTTTACCTTTCACATACTTATAGAAGGCCTTGGGATTTTCCTTAATCTTACCCGCCAAGGTCTTCTCATGACCCCTTCTGGCTCTCCTAATTTCCCTTTTAACCTCCTTTCTACAGTCCTTATATTCTTCAAGATCCTTAACCTCTCCTAATTCCCTGAACCTTTTGTACACCTTCCTTTTCCTCCTGACTAGGTTCAACACAGCCTTCGTGCACCACGGTTCCCGCGACCTACCAAAACCCCCTTGCCTTATCGGAACATTGTCATGCAGAGCGCCAGACAAACATTCCTTGAATATCCGCCACCTTCCTTCGGTACTCTTCCCTAAGAATGCCTCCTTCCAGTTTATTTGTCCAAGTAACTTCCTGACTTCTTCGTATCTCCCCTTACTCCAGACAAACACCTTCCTAGCCTGTCTGATCCTATCTCGTTCCAATGCAATTGGGAGAGCTCAGCCAGGCTAGGACTTTATTCCTTGGAACGTAGGAGAATGAGGGGGGACCTTATTGAGGTAGATAAAATCATGAGGGGCATCGATAGGAGGAACACGCATAGTCCTTTTCCCTACGAAAAGGGAATTGAAAACACGTGAGCATAGGTTAAAGGTGAGAGGGGAAAAGTTTAAAAGGGACGTGAAGGGCAACTTCTCCACACAGAGGGCGGTGTGTATATGGAATGAGCTGCCAGAGAAAGTGGCAGGTTCAATAGCAACATTTAAAAAGTATTTGGATAAGTAGGTGGAAAGGATCAGAGGGATATGGGCCAAACACAGGCAATTGGGACCAGCTGGGAGGGCAGCATGGACCTGTTGGGCAGAAGGGCCTGTTTCCATGCTGTATTGCTCTATGATTCTATGACATTATTGGGGTGATGATGTGGGTATGCCGGCGTTGGACTGGCGTAAACATAGTAGAAAGTCTGACAACACCAGGTTTTAGTCCAACCTATTTATTTGATAATATACTCACAAGCTTTCGGGGTTAGCCCCTTCGGATTCGCATTCTAATCAGTAATCTCTAAACATAGAACATAGAAAAACAAAACAAATCTATTTGGCCTAACATACCCATGTTAGTGCTTTTACAGAACTGTCTAATCTTTGCCACTCCTCCTGCTCTTTTCTCCAATCAGCTGTGGGTCAGGCAGTAACTCACTCACCTCTGGATCACAAAATCTGCCCTCAAGTCCCACTCTCGGGCTTGGACACCAAAGTGAAGGCTGATGTTCCAGTGTAATGTTAAGGGAGTTCTGCACTGTTGAAGGCTCTCTCTTTTGGATAAGCCACTAAATCCAGTCTCCAGCTGCCTGCCTCAGGTGATTTACATGAGATTCCATGCCACTAGGAGAGCTGGGAAGTTATCACTGGTGGTCTGGTCGAAATATATCTATCCATCCATCAACTTCAGCGAAAACAGATCATCTGGTCATTATCACCAGACAGTGCAGCACTCCCTTGGAACTACACCGAAACATCAGCCTTCATTCTGCTGCCCAACCTGGGGAGTGGGACATGAAGCGGGAACACTTGTGATTCAGAGGCAAGTGGGCTGCCAAGAGGGGTGGGCAGATTGGTGGCAGATAAAGTACAATGTGGAGAAGTGTGAGGTAATGCAAGGGACAATATTAATTAAGGGGTACTATTGTTCAGGGGGTGCAGAAGCAGAGGCAGCTGAGCGTATATGTGTATCGGAAGGTGGAAAGGTAAGTTGCGAGAGGGATACAAATAGTTTACAAAGAGATATTGTTAGGTAAAGCAAGGTGGAAAAAAACTGGCAAATGGTGTATAACCTGGGAAAATGTGAAGTTGTTGGTTTTGGAAGGGAGATCAAAAGAAGAAAATATTATTCAAATGGAGAAAAACCGCAGTAAATTGCGACACAAAGGGACTTGAGATGGAGGGTCCTGGTGCACAAAACATAGAAAGTTAGCACACAGGTATAGCAGGGAATTGGGAAAGGTAATGGAATGTTGGCTCTTATTTGAGGGTAGGAATATCAGAGTCAGAAAAGCCTGTACAAGGGACTAGGGAGAACACATCTGGAGCACGCGGTGAGGCCACATCTGGAGCACTGTAGGTAGTTTTAGTCCGTTTATTAAAGGATAGATATTGTGTCATTGGAGGCAGCTCAGAGGAGGTTCCCTCGGATAATTATTAGGATAATTCCTAATAAGGAAAGGTTAAATAGGTTGGAACTGATTGGAGTTGAGAAGATTGAGAAGTGATCTCATTGAAAGGAAAGGGGCTCAACAGGGGAAATGCTGAGAGGATGTTCTCCCTCATGGGACAGTCCAGGACCAGAGAGCAGGCTCTCAGATTAAAGGGACATCAATTTAAGACTGAGATATGGAGGAATTTCTTGTCTGAGGGTTTGAGTGTCTTTGGAACTCCTTGGCACAGGGAGCTGTGGGCGTGGTGGGGTGGTGGGCAGAGTCTGTGTGTGTATTTAAGGCTGTGATAGGTAGATTTCTGATCAGTGACCGGGGGAAGGGCAGGAAAGTGGGCCTGAGGAATGTCGCAGCAGACATGATGCTATTGAATAGCGAATAGGCTCAAGGGGCTGAATGGCCTACTCCAGTCCCTGTTTCTTATGGTCTTAGGACAGGTCTAGTGGAAAGGGCAGTTAATAAAACATACAGTATCCTGGGCTTCATTAGTCGGGAATAGAGTGCAAGAGCAAGGAGGTCACATGGAATTCATATACTAAAGTTAGGGATTTCTCCAATTCCCTTCAGAAAGTTCCTGATGAATCTGCTTCCGCCGCCCTTTCAGGCAATGCCTTCCAGATCACAACAACTCGCTGCCTTTAGAAAAAACCCTTCTCCTCCCCTCTCCCCCATCCGTGGTTCCTTTCCTGATTCTCTTCAATCTGTCCTGCTCTGGTTACCTGCCCTCTCACAGTGATGGTAAAAGGCCAATGCAAAAAGGCAAACTCCTTCCTTCCTTGCTCGTGGTTGATTCTCTCCTCTCCACTTTCCGGGAGCAGCTCAGCTCCCATCCTCGTTGATTCAGGGTCCAATTCCAGCTTTTAAGCGTTTAGCAGCAGGAAGATAAAGCAGCTTCGGGGAACGTGGAGCTGGGAGTAAGTGAATGAAGACGTGAGTAAGCAGCGTTGGGTACCCAGAGGGGATACGACATCTCATTTACAGGAAGCATAGATCAGGGAGATTCATGGTCATTGTCAGTGCTCAGCTACTTGCCGCAGGGTCCCAAATGTCTCTGCTCCTGAACATAGGCCATCGCTGGAAGCAGGACACCTAACCGAGCAATTGTACATTGCAGTATTGTTGGCAAAGAATTGCAAATATTTCTCATCTGGTAATGAAAGTTCTGCAGATTATTTGCCTCACAACAGAGGTGAAAATTGAGATGCTTTCAGGCCTAGAAATGGAAATGGGGACTTGTCAGCCACAAATGCGATTAAAGGCGACTATTAAAGGAATTGCCTGGGAACTGAATTGCCCTGTGGATCTTTACTCAATAATAGAGGAAGCCATGATGGATAGAGAAATGTCAGCCGAGCATGCTGCTAATTTGAAAAAACATTCTGGAGTTTGAATCCCTATCACTCACGCTCACGATGTGAATGTTGCCAGCACTGTCTCTCGCCTATTTATCACCCAGGCCAGCAGGCAGCCCTCTTTGCATCAGTGAACTGACCCTGCTAGAAGCACCTCTTCGGAAATGGGGAACAAGCACGCAAAGTGATGTCCCCGTAGCTTCAGAGACAGCTCACAAAGCACACCCTGCAAGGCCGATTTCAACTATGAACCTCAGGACAAACATAGCACAGGAACAGGCCCTTTGGCTCACCAAGCCTGTGTTTCTAAACTAAATATCTTTTTCCTCTATGCAGTCCCTATCTCTCTATTCACAGCCTATCCATGTAAAGGTCAAGGTACCTCTTAAACGTTGCTATTTTATCTGCTTGTACCACCTCCTCTGGCAGTGCATTCCTGGCACTTATCACTCTCTGTGTAAAATATTTGCCTCTCACATCTCCTTTAGACTTTCCCCTTTTACCTTAAACCTATGTCCCTTAGTAATCAACACTTCTACTCTGGGTAAAAGACTCGAATTATCCATTTTATCCATGCCTCTCATCAGTTTGTAAACCTCTATCAGATCACCCCTCAGCCTCTGACGTTCAAGTGGAAACAAATCCAAGTTTGTCCAATCTGTCCTCATAGTTAATACCCTCCAAATCAGGCAACATCCTGGTAAACCTTTTCTGCTGTCTCTCCAAAACCTCCACATCCTTCTGGTAGTGTGGTGACCAGAACTGTACACAAAATTCCAAATGTTAGTATATATTTAGCTGATTTTTCTCTGCAGCCTACCTGTGATTGCAATGCTATATTCTGTACCCCTCTCCCTTCATCACCCTTATGTACTCTGTGAATGGTATGCTTTGTCTGTGTAGCACGCAAGAAACAACACTTCTCACTGTATCCCATGTGGCAATAATAAATCAAACTAAATCAAAATGTGGCCAAAGTAAAGTTCTCTGCAACATGGCTTGTCAATTTTTATACCCTATGCCCCAACTGATGAAGGCAAGCTTGCCATACACCTTCTTGACTACCTTATCCATGGTAGCAACATTTAAGAGGCATTTTGACAGATACATCAAATGACAGGGAATAGAGGGATAGGGACCGCGTAGAGGCAAAAGATTTTTCATTTAGAATGATGTCATATGTCAGTGCAGGTTTGGTGGGCCGATGGGCCTATTCCTGTGCTGTTCTTTGTTCCTGTTTCCAAGTCGGTATTGAATGGCCAGGGGACTATTTACATATCACACAGCGATAACCTCAAGTTGGTTATGAAACAGTGAATTATTTATTTAATTTCCAGTTGACCAGTCAGGCAGTCTCACACAATGAATTATTTATCCTGGAAATTATCTGGCACATCTGCCTCCCTACTTTTAATTTTGCATCGACACACCTCACGTTCCTGCCATGCAGTGTGAGGGAATCCGTGCAGCTCACACGGAAATCAAGCCTGGAGGAGTTCATGGATGAATTGCTCACTTCATCTTTTGCTTAACTTTGGCTAACAGGATGGGCTGCAGCATTCAAAAAATGATTTATTTTTATCTTGAACCTCTTGAGGCTGGGATCTCGTTCAATTTGACATTCCACACGCACAGCCAGCACCTGGAATCCGCATGCACCTTCAGCACAAGCATCGTTTAACCTTCAACCCATCACTTGTCTGTCTCCTCATGTCCAATTATTCTCCCATCGGTGGCCACTTACAGGAATTATCTTCTCCAAGCAGATCGATTTGTTCAGAACTGAACAGATCAGAATTGAGGAGTTTCAGTCCACACGGACAGACACCTGAGGCTAGAATATGGTAGCACAGTGGATTAGCACTGCTGCCTTACAGCGCCAGGGACCCAGGTTCAATCCCAGCGGCACAGTGACACAGTGGGTTAGCACTGCTGCCTCACAGCGCTAGCGACCGGGTTCAATCCCAGCGGCAAGGTGACACAGTGGGTTAGCACTGCTGCTTCACAGCGCCAGGGACCGGGTTCAATCCCAGCGGCACGGTGACACAGTGGGTTAGCACTGCTGCCTCACAGCGCCAGGAGCCCAGGTTCGATTCTAGCTTTGGTCACTGTGTGGAGTTTGCATGTTCTCCCCTTGTCTACACAATTTTTCTCTGATTGCTCCGGTTTCCTTTCACACTCCAAAATGTGTGCAGTTTAGGTGGATTGGCCGTGCTAAATTGCCACTTTGTGACCAAAGATGAACAGATTAAGTGGATTGGCCATGCTAAATTGCCCCTTACTATCCAAAAATGTGTAGGTTAGGAGGATTAGTGGGGCGAGAACAAAGAACAACCCAGCACGGGAAACAGGCCCTTCGGCCCAACGAGCCCGCGCTGCTGCATCCTCCTACACCTACCCTGCCCTGTGTGTATGCAACTGGAACCCCTAACTTAGCCTGATTCAGGGGAGAATAGTGTCAATTTAGTATACCAATCAGCCTAAGAGCACATCTTTGGGGTGTGGGAGGAAACCGGAGAGCCCGGAAGAAACCCACGCAACCACGGGGAGAATGCGCAAACTCCCACAGACACAGGCTCAAATCCATGTATCTGCACAGCTCGCAGTGCTAGTCACTGAGCTGTTGCGGCGCCCGTCTACCGGTCCAGGATCAAGCACACACACCGACACAAAGTACTAGGCCACTCCCGGAAGTACATGGAGTTACGGGGATCAGACTGGGTAATATACTCTGTCAGGGTTTGGTGTAGACTTGAATGGCCTCCTTCTTTACTGTAGGGATTCTATGACCGTGTAAAATTCAGGTCCCTGGCACTGTGAGGCAGCAGTGCTAACCACTGTGTCATCGTGCAGCTCCTTTAGGGGATGGAAGCCATTTTACAAGCCAATCTACGGAATTTTCCCTCACGAATTATAGCTAATGAACCGCTGGATGTGCTGATTTACAGATCACATCCTGGGGAAGAGCAGCTGCTTTATAGGAACAGTCTGTACTAAAACACATCCTGTCCCTCAATCCACTGAGGTACAATGGTGTGCAATGACCTGCTGACTAGATAAGAACTGTCACTGCCAGGCTATCAGAGTCTTCCCAATAACAACACCTGTACTAAAATCACATTCTGAAAGCTCAGAGTTGAGTAGAAAATTGATTTCCAGATTAATGATGAAAGCCCAAGTGACCTAACACAGGCGTTGACCCTTCTAAGAAGTGGCTGAGAGAGCTGCCTTTCCTTCAGCCCTCACATCAATGCACAGGGTTTAACATCTGCCCCACACTCGTTATTTGTGGTCGCCTCCACTGAGATTCCAGTTGCCAATTTGACTTTTTTTCTGCACTTGCAGACGAGAAGCCAGATGAGAAGTGGATCCTGTTTGACGGGCCTGTGGACACACTGTGGATTGAGAGCATGAACTCGGTCATGGATGACAATAAGGTGCTGACGCTGATTAACGGGGAACGGATATCCATGCCAGATCAGGTAGGCAGCCCTGTGCACCTGATATCTGCAGTAGGACACCAGCACAGAATGCCAAGGTTTAGAGTTTCATTTCATCCCTTCCCTTCCCACTTCCCATCTGTCCAGCAAATATGGCACAGTCTGGGATGTTGTTTCCTCAGGCTAGGAAGGAAGGGGATTGTCTCGAACAAGGGGTCACAGTCTCAGGATTCAGAGTCTGTCATTTAGCACTGAGGTGAGGCGAAATCTCTTCACTCCGAGGGTGCTAAAGCTGTGGAATTCTCTACCTCAGAAGGCTGCGGAGGCCAAATTACTGAGTATATTGAAGGAGGAAACAGATGGATTTCTAGACTCTAAAGGTGTCAGGGGGTATGGAGAGAGTGGGAGTATGGCATTGAGACAGAGGATCAGCCATGATTAGATCGAATGGTAGAGCAGGCTCAAAGGGCCAAATGGTCTACTGCTGCTCCTAATTTCTCAGTTTCTGGTAACCTGTCTTCGCTCTTCACTGATGTTAAGAAACTGCATCACTTGTTTTTATTCCAGAGTGCCAGGATTTGAAATGTGTGATTTCACGAAGGAATTAGATACAGCTCCGGGTGCTAAAGGGATTGAGGGATATGGGAGGGAAGGGGGATCAGGATATTGAATTTGATGATCAGCCATGATCAAAATAAATGGTGTAGCAGGCCCGAAGGGCCAAATTGCCTCCTCCTGCTTCTTGTTTCTATGTCAAGCATCATCCTGTCAAATCCAGCACTGGGATTCCCAGTGCTGCTTAAGTCTAAGTGAGAAAACAGGAACTGAGCTTTCTGGATGGCTCAATGTCCTGACAGTGAGCAGAGCAAGATCTATGGAGCGCAAAGGTTAGTCAGGGCAGTTCATTGATTCATGTTAGAAAGGGTGAAGGGAACATTGGCCCTGGCTCTGATCAAGCCCAGCTCTGTCCCCGTGTTAGAAAGGGTGAAGGAAACATTGGCCCTGGCTCTGATCAAGCCCAGCTCTGTCCCCGTGTTAGAAAGGGTGAAGGGAACATTGGCCCTGGCTCTGATCAAGCCCAGCTCTGTCCCTGTGTTAGAAAGGGTGAAGGGAACATTGGCCCTGGCTCTGATCAAGCCCAGCTCTGTCCCATGTTAGAAAGGGTGAAGGGAACATTGGCCCTGGCTCTGAACCAGCCCAGCTCTGTCCCCGTGTTAGAAAGGGTGAAGGGAACATTGGCCCTGGCTCTGATCAAGCCCAGCTCTGTCCCCGTGTTAGAAAGGGTGAAGGGAACATTAGCCCTGGCTCTGATCAAGCCCAGCTCTGTCCCCATGTTAGAAAGGATGGAGGGAACATTGGTCCTGGCTCTGAACAAGCCCAGCTCTGTCCCCATGTTAGAAAGGGTGAAGGGAACATTGGCCCTGGCTCTGAACAAGCCCAGCTCCACTCCCTGCCCAACTCACCATGTCCATTCCTCTTCCATGCTCACTCATGCACAATGTCCAGGTGGAATAAGGCATGGGATGTCCAAAACTAGGTGCCACCAAAGCCCATGTGACAGGTAGAGGAGGCTAGAGCAGGTATTTCAGCATAAACTAGCCTGGGAACTCCCACAAATGATTCTTGTTGAGCCACTTTAGTTTCTGACAGCATGTTTTGGTCTTCCTCCACAGGTTTCGCTGCTCTTTGAGGTAGAGAACTTGGCAGTGGCATCCCCTGCCACCGTCTCTCGCTGTGGAATGGTTTACAATGACTATGCAGACCTGGGCTGGAAGCCATATGTTGAATCCTGGCTGAACAAGCGAACCAAGGTACATTTCAGATACACTTTGAGGGGGTGCCAGACCTCCCTTCACAAACACATAGAAACTTGCAACACTGTCAGTGTTACTTCAGAAAGCTTCTTCATTCTGATTGTTCTGCTGTAAATTTCATAACTTACCCGAGCCCTTCTATCATCTTTTAACTGATTTTCAATCCCCTCATCCAGGGCAGCTTGGGTGAGGCAGTACATGTCAAACTCACCAGCAAGGCTCATCGAGAATGACCATAGAATCCCTACAGTGCAGAGAGAGGCCATTCGGCCCATCAAGACTGCGTTAACTCTCTGAAAACACATCCCACCAAGGCCCTCCTTCCGCCCTATCCCTCTAACTCCGTGCATTTATCATGGCCAATTCACCTTACCTGCACATCTTTGGACACTAAGGGGTAATTTAGCATGGCCAATCCACCTAACCTGCACACCTTTGGATACTAAGGGACAATTTAGCATGGCCAATCCCCCTAACCTACACATCTTTGGACACTAAGGGACAATTTAGCATGGCCAATCCACCCTAACCTACACATCTTTGGACACTAAGGGACAATTTAGCATGGCCAATCCACCGAACCTACATATCTTTGGACAGTAAGGGACAATTTAGCATGGCCAATCCACCCTAACCTACACATCTTTGGACACTAAGCGACAATTTAGCACAGCTAATCCACCCTATCCTGCACATCTTTGGACACTAAGGGACAATTTAGCATGGCCAATCCACCTAACCTGCACATCTTCAGAATGTGTGGGGAAACTGGGGCACCCGGAGGAAACCCACGCAGACACAGGGAGAATGTGCAGACTCCACACAGACAGTGGCCACCCAAGGTGGAAATTGTACCCGGATCCCTGGCGCTGACAAGCAGCAGTGCTTACCATTGTGCCCCCGTGCATCTGGAGGATGAAGGTGTAAGAGACGCTGCTGGCAATTAGCAGTGGATGAATAGGGCACGGCAGGCTCATGGTGGGAAGTTTCCCCATACCCCGTGTACGCAGCGAGTGCTGAAACAGAAACTCTTCCCTCTTGTGGTGTGGAGCAACATTCAAGAAAGGAATGCAGGAAAGGAGGGACCATTCAGCCCCTCCATACTGTCCCGCTATTCACTGTACTCCTGTTCCATTCACCTGCCTTTGTTTCACATCCCTGAAATCTTTACCCACAGCTAACCTTCTCACTAAGACATTACTGAACAGATGAGGGAATAATAACGCAGCAACAGAACACTCAGACATTCCCGTCAAACTTCCCTTTGCTGCTTAAAATAACTGGGCTAATGCTTCCATTAAGGAAATGCAGGGAGTAATGATCCTGCACATCATTGAGATTTCTGTCCTGTGGCAAATATGTTGAGGGAAAGCATTAAAGGGTAATGTTCTGCTTGGGGGAATTCACATGTAGACTCTTAGCCTGTTCAGGAGTTAAATCGCAGCTTACAGTCAGTGGGATTTACCTTTCTAAATGCCTGGATGAACATCGATGTATCACAGCTTGGTATGGCTCCTGCTCTGACCAAAACCGCAAGAAGCCCAATCCATCGCACAAACCAGCCTCCCATCCATTGGCTCTGTCTACACTTGCCGCTGCCTTGACATATCAGCCAGCATAATCAAGGACCCCACACATCCTGGACATTCACTTTTCCACCTCCTTCCATCAGGAAAAAGATACAAAAGTCTGAGGCCACATACCAACCAACTCAAGAACAGCTTCCTCCCTGCTGCCGTCGGTCTTTTGAATGGACTTACCTCTTATTCAGTTGACCTTGCTATGCATCCTAGCTATGACTGTAATGCTACAATCTGCACTGTCTCCTTTTCTTCTCTATGAACAGTATGCTTTGTATAGCATGCAAGAAACAATACTTTTCACTGTGTACTAATACATATAATAATAACTCAAATCTGTGTACTCTATGAAGGATATGCTTTGTCTGTACAGCATGCAAGAAACAATGCTTTTCACTGTATCCCAGGTCGTGACAATAATAAATCAAATCAAAAATAGAATCAGAACAGCTGAAGGAGGTACTGGGGACATAGTTGGAAAATCTACACCAAATCCAAACAGAGATCTTTAGAAATGAAGAGAAGGGAAGGGGGATGTGGTTGAGGTGTATAAGTTCCTGAGGGGTAGGGACAGGGTGAGTAGGAGCAGCTGTTCCCCTGGGTTGAGGGGTCAGTTACGAGGGGGTGGAGTTTTAGGGTGAGGGGCAGGAGATTGAGGGGATTTGAGAAAAGTTTTTTTCACCCAGAATCTGGATATTCTGCCTGGGAAGGTTGTGGAGGCTGGAAACCTTATAACCCTTAAAAAATATTAAATAGCGCTTGAAATTTCATAAAATTCAGGGGTATGGGGCAAGTGCGGAAAATGGGATTCGTGTGACTTTGTTGATGGTTATTGATGGTGCAGATTCGATGGGCTGATGGGCCTTTTCTGCATTGTGTGAATCTATGACCATCTTGCTGATTGTTTAACTCAGTTTATGAGTTTGTTTGCAACACCCCCCCCCACTCCACCCCACCCACTGTCCATTGATTAGGTTTCTGATGCTCCTGTCTGTTGTTACTCGACGCGATGCTCTCTCTGTATTTGCTGCCGTTTGACCCAGGTCTCTGTTTTGCAGGAGGAACAAGAGCATCTTCAGGAAATGTTCCAGAAGAGTGTGGAGAAGACGCTGCAGTACAAGAAGCACAACTGTAAAGAGCTGATCCCCATTGCTGAGCACAGCGGCGTGGTCTCTCTCTGCAACCTGTACCAGACCTTGGCAACAGTGGAGAATGGGGTAATTCAATATCTGGCTCCAACCTAGGGCAACAATTGTGCCAGGGCATTGAATCAGATACATAGGGAGTAGGTTACAGGCTGGAATCTAACTGAAGGGTTTGGGGTGGTTTATATACAGAATAACAGATGCCCGGGAGTGAGTTACAGACTGAAACCGAATCGAGGGGTTCTGGGTGATTTATATAAGAATAACAGACACAGTGACTTCACTGCAAAAAATGTACCTCACTTATTGTGAAATGCCATGATGTGGAGATGCCAGCATTGGACTGGGGTAAACACAGTAATAAGTCTCACAACACCAGGTTAAAGTCCAACAGGCGTTTTTGGTATCATGAGCTTTTGGAGAGTTGCCCCTTCTTCAGGTGGGTGATGCAGTGCTCCGGAAGCTCGTGATATCAAATAAACCTACTGGACTTTAACGTGGTGTTGTGAGATTTCCTGTTGGCTGTGAAGTGCTCTGGGATATCCCGAGGTCGTGCAAGACACTTTGGAAGTGCGAGGTGCCTTGTTTTTTAGGCAGTGTCTGTCAGTGGCGACCCGCTCTCAGTGGAAGTGATGTTTCTTTCAGGTGAACCCGGCTGACCCTGACAACTACATGCACATGATTGGGATGGTCTTCACATTCAGCTTAATCTGGTCCGTTTGCGCAGCTGTGGACGAGGACGGACGGAAGAAGATGGACAACTTCCTGCGGGAGATGGATGGTAGCTTCCCCAGCAAGGTGGGGCTATTCCTGAGGAATGGCACGCTCAAGGACAAACATTCAAAATATCTCTTTCACACTGGAGTTGAGCAGAGGGTGGGACGCTCAAGTCCAGTGCAAATAGTCAGAGCAAAAAGGAAATTGGATGTATCTGTGTGGAAAAGGAGAAATTTTCATGGCTGTAGGGGAGTACAGGGGAATAGGAATAATTAGCCCGTTGACTGGTTCAGGTGGGGAGGTTTGTGTCAGTGCTGTCTATAACCTGCAAAATGCTGCAAATGGGACGGGCACAAACTTACCTTTCTACATATGGAACACTGGGTGGCACGGTGGCACAGTGGGTTAACACTGCTGCCTCACAGCGCCAGGGACCCAGGTTTGATTCCCGGTTTGGGTCACTGTCTGTGTGGAGTCTGCATGTTCTCCCCGTGTCTGCGTGGGTTTCCTCCGGGTGCTTGGTTTCCTCCCACAGTCCAAAAGATATCCAGGTTAGGTGGATTGGCCGTGCTAAATTGCCCCTTAGTGTCCAAAGATGTGCAGGTTAGAAATCATAGAAACCCTGCAGTGCAAAAAGAGGCCATTTGCCGTTGAGTCTGCACCAATCACAATCCCACCCAGGCCCTACCCCATATGCCTACATGTTTACCCACTGATCCCTCTAAGCTACGCATGTCAGGACACTAAGGGGCAATTTTTAGCATGGCCAGTTGACCTAATCTGTGCATTTTTGGACTGTGGGAGGAAACCAGAACACCTGGAGGAAACCCATGCAAACACAGGGAGAATGTGCAAACTTCACACAGACAATGACTCAAGCCGGGAATTGAACCCGGGTCCCTGGAATTGTGAAACAACAGTGCTAACCTCTGAGCTACTGTACTGCCCAGGTGGATTGGCCATGTTAAATTGCCCCTTAGTCTCCAAAGATGTGCAGGTTAGGTGGATTTGTGGGGTTAATATGTGCAGTTGGGGGGGAATAGTTGGAGAGGGAAGTTCTGTCCGAAAGTTGTACGGACTCCATGGGCCGAATGGCCTGTCTCTGCACTCTGGGGATTCTCTGATTCTGTGACGTGTTTTGAACAGTTCAGGTGGAATTCCTCCAGCCTGGGAGAATGAGTGGGACGGATTGCCCTGAAAGTGGCAGTGGCCGACGTCTTCCACTGAAACTGAGGCGTATGTGAAAAATGCTGGTGACGGGACGGTGCAAATCAATTCAAACTGTGGGCTCCACTGCGGGTCAGCACTGCTGCATCCTCCAGTCTCCCTGTCACTCAGACAAGCTGCTGTGCACTGAATCTTCCCACTAATGGCTCTGCTGTTTTGCACAGGAAACTGTCTATGAATATTATGTAGACCCAAAGACCAAGGTCTGGACCTCCTTTGAGGAAAAGCTGACAAAGTCATGGCGATATCCCAGCAAGTAAGGCAACTCTTTCAGCCTGTTTAATGTTAACTTTATTAACTTTTCAGTGACAGCCAGGAAATCCAAGAGGCACATTTATATATTACCACGTCTCTAAACACTTCGCACCCAGTGAATTACTGGGAAACACAATCAACATTCTCTCTGTTTAGCACACAGCAAGACAAAAACAGACATAGAAACATCGAAAATAGGAGCAGGAGGAGGCCATTCGGCCCTTTGAGCCTGCTCCACCATCCATTGCGATCATGACCGATTATCCAACTCAATAGCCTAATCCCGCCTTCCCTCCTCCCATCTCCTTTGATTGCCTTCTCCTCAAGAGCTGCATCTAATTGTTTCTTGAAAATATTCAGTTTAAAGTTTATTTATTAGTCACAAGTAAGACTTACATTAACATTGTAATGAAACTATTGTTAAAATCCCCTAGTCACCACACTCTGGACCTGTTCAGGTACACTGAGGGAGAAGTTAACACGGTCAATGCACCCTAACCAGCATGTCTTTTGGACTGTGGGAGGAAACCGGAGCACCCAGAGGAAACCCATGCAGATACTAGATACAGATACACCCATGCAGGTGTTATCATGGATAGAGAATTGGTTGTCTAATAATAGGAAGCAGAGAGTTGGTATCAACAGGTGCTATTCTGATTGGTGGCTCATGACTAGTGGAGTGCCGCAGGGATCGGTGCTGGGGCCTCAGCTATTTACCATTTATATAGATGACCTGGAGGAGGGAGCTGAGTGTAGGGTGACGAAATTTGCTGTTGACATGAAGATGAGTGGAAAAGCAAATTGTGTGGAGGATGTGGAAAGTCTGCAGAGGGATCTAGATAGGCTGAGCGAGCGGGCGAGGACCTGGCAGATGGAGTATAATGTTAGCAAGTGTGAGGTTATCCACTTTGGCAATTACAATTTAAAGGGCGAAAAGCTGCAGCATGCTACGGCGCAGAGGGACCTGGAGGTCCTTGTGCACGAGTCGCAAAAACCCTGTCTGCAGGTGCAGCAGGTGATCAAGAAGGCGAATGGGATGCTGGCCTTTATAGCGAGGGGGATAGAATATAAAAGCAGGGAGGTCTTGCTGCAACTGTACAGGGCACTGGTGAGGCCGCAGCTGGAGTACTGTGTGCAGTTTTGGTCGCTGCAGTTGCTCAAGGATATTTTGGCCTTGGAGGGAGTGCAGAGGAGGTTCACTCGGTTGATACCGGAGATGAGGGGGTTGGACTGTGAAGAGAGGCTGAATAGACTGGGTCTGTACTTGTTGGAGTTTAGAAGGATGAGGGGGGATCTTATAGAGACGTATAAGATAATGAAAGGGATGGATAGGGTAGAGGTAGAGAGATTCTTCCTGCTTAGAAAGGACAGCAGGACTAGGGGGCACAGCCTCAAGATAAGGGGGGTGCAGTTTAGATCGGAGTTGAGGAGGAACTTCTTCACTCAAAGGGTGGTGAATCTCTGGAATTCTCTGCCCGTTGAAGTGATGGAGGCTGCCTCGCTAAATATTTTTAAGTCACGGGTAGATAGGTTTTTGACAGACAAGGGAATTAAGGGTTATGGGGAGAGAGCGGGAAAGTGGAACTGATCCACTTCAGATCAGCCATGATCTTATTGAATGGCGGGGCAGGCTCGAAGGGCTAGATGGCCGACTCCTGCTCGTATTTCTTGTGTTCTTATGTTCTTATACAGGGAGAACGTGCAAGCTTCACACACACACAGTGACCTGAGCTGGGAATTGAACCCGGATCACTGGCACTGTGAGGCAGCAGTGCTAACCACTGTGCCACCCCATTCAATGTTTCGGCATCAACTACTTCCTGTGGTAATGAATTCCGCAGGCTCACCTGAAGTGAAGAAATGTCTCTGTTGACATGAGACATTGACAAAAAATGAGCTATTGGGTGAAGAAATGTTTCCTCACCTCAGTCCTAAATGGTCCATCCTGAATCCTCAGACTGTGACCCCTGGTTCTGGACTCCCCCCACCATCAGGAACATCCTCCCTGCATCTACCCTGAAAGGTCCATCCCATAAACAGCAGCAAGGTGGCTTGTGTTTGGCCACACTGATAGACACATGCTGTAAGATCCCACAGCAGCAATGAGCACACCATTCAGTCTGGTGCTGAGGGATAAATACTGGCCCCGGTCACTCCTGTTTGTCTCTGGAATCTGTTATATCCACCTGAGGCTGCTTTAATTAACAGGCGGTTCAAAAGACAGCACCTTACTACAGTCCTGCACTCCCTCAGCCCAGTCTCCCAGAGTGAGGCTTTCCCTGCTTGTATTATATTTAGTGCCCCCATGAATTGGAATGCAAAGTGCTAGCTGGTGATGTGATTGTGTGCTACAATGACACCTTCTCTTGCTGTTGCAGCATGCCATTTTACAAAATCATCGTGCCCACGGTGGATACAGCGCGGTACAACTTTCTGGTGAGCAGCTTAGTATCCAATCAGTGTCCCGTGCTGCTGGTGGGGCCGGTTGGGACTGGGAAGACTTCTGTCGGTCAGAATGCCCTACAGACCCTTGACCCTGTCAAGTGGTCAGTACTGACGGTCAACATGTCGGCCCAGGTAAGAAATCCTGACTGCTAATGGTTAACAAGCTTGCTCCAGAAGCAGACAGAGACTGTGGTTGCTCCGAAGTCTGAACAATCTGACTATCGCACACTTGTTCAGTCAGTCTAAACCTGTCCATAGAGGTTGGATTTGCAAATATAAGAACAAAGAACAACACAGCACGGGAAACAGGCCCTTTGGCCCAACGAGCCCGCGCCGCCATTTTAACATTGTGCGTTTCCTCTTCCACCATGCTTATGGCACCCACATTGGAAACCAGATTGAGGGGAGAATAATTTAGGGACAATTTGTTACACCAATCAGCCTAAGAGCACATCTTTGGGGTATGGGAGGAAACCGGAGCACCCGGAGGAAACCCACGCAACCACGGGGAGAATGCGCAAACTCTCACAGACACTGGCCCAAATCCATGCATCTGCACAGCAAACAGTGATAGTCACTGAGCTGTTGTGATGCCCATCTACTGGTCCAGTTTAAGCGTACACAAACAACGCGAAGTACTAGGCTACTCTCAAAACATCCAAGAGCAGCCCACACACGACCCACCGTGTGTATGCCCCTCATTAGACAACAAGGTGGACCGACGCATCTGTGGAGTAAAAGAGAAAAATACCAACACATGTAACATTGATTTCCAGGAATGTCCCGAGGCTCTGATCCTTATTAAAAGCAGTCTTCTATATCCTCCATCCCTATTTCACTCATATGTCTATCTAAGTACACCTTAAACAAGTCCAGAGTGCCTGTCTCCACCATCTTACTTGGTAGTGCATTCCATACCCCCACAACCCTCTGTGTGAAAAACCTCCCTCTAGCATCCAAATTATACCTCGCCCCCCCTCACCCTAAGCCCGTGGCCCCTCGTGATATTTGTCTCCAATCTAGGAAAAAGCCTGCCACTGTTTACTCTATCTATTCCTTTCATAATCTTATACACTTCTATTAGATCCCCCTTCAATCTCCATCTTTCTAAGGAAAACAGCCCCAATTTATCCAATCTTTCCTCATAACCCAGTCCTTCCATACCAGGCAGCATCCTGGTAAAACTCCTCTGCACTCTCTCCAGGTTCTCCACGCCCTTCCGGAAGTAAGAACTGGACGCCATACTCCAAATGCGGTCTAACCAACGTTCTGTACAACTGCAGCATTAGACGCCAGCTCTTGTACTCTATACCCCTTCTTTTTAAGGCTAGCATTCCATAAGCTTTCTTTGCAACCTTCTCCACCTATGTTGCCACCTTCAAAGATTTGTGCACCTGCACCCCCAGGTCCTTCTGCATTTCTATACCCTTTATCATATAACTCCCCTCTGCATTATTCCTTCCAAAATGCATCACCTCGCATTTATCAGGATTAAATTCCATCTGCCATTTATCTGCCCAATATACCAGCTTATCTGTATCCTGCTGTGTTACCTGACACTCCTCCTCACTGTCCGCCAATCCTGCCATCTTTGTGTCTCTACAAACTTGCTGATCACACCATGTAAAATGCCTTTGGATTTTCCTTAATCCTATCCGCCAAAGCCATTTCAAGCCCCCTTTTTGCCCTTCTAACTCCCCTTTTGAGCTCTCTCGCACTCTCTCTATATTCCTCCAGTGCTCTCTCCATTCCCAGTTGCTTAGACCTAACATATGCTTCTCTCTTCTTCCTGACCAAGTCCTCAAAATCCCCTGGAATCCATGGCTTTCTAATCCTATCCTTCCCATTCTTCCTCTTAACTGGCACATGTCTTTCCTGCAACCCTTTCAGTATTCCCTTGAAAGCATCCCACTTGCTGAATGTGGACTTACCTGCAAACAACCTCTCCCAATCAGTATCCATTAGCTCATGCCTAATCTGGCTGTAACTTGCCTTCCCCCAGTTTAGCACCCTCCCCCTCGGACAGCACTCGCCTTTTTCCATTATTATCCTAAAGTAGACAGAATTGTGGTCACTGTTAGCCACTGTTCACCTACTGCAACCTCAACCACCTGACCTGGCTCATTACCCAGAACTAAATCCAGTATATAGAACATAGAACATAGAACATTACAGCACAAACAGGCCCTTCGGCCCTCGAGTTGCGCCGATCGCATCAACCCCACCAATCTATAGACCTATCTATAACCCCCAATCCCATTAAACCCCATATACTCATCCAGAAGTCTTTTAAAAGACCCCAGCGAGTTCGCCTCCACCACCGACGACGGCAGCCGATTCCAATCACTCACTACCCTCTGAGTGAAAAACTTACCCCTAACATCACCTCTGTACTTCCCTCCCCGCACCTTAAATCTGTGTCCTCTCGTAGCGACCATTTCAACCCGGGGAAATAGCCTCTGAGAGTCCACCCTATCTATTCCTCTCAACATTTTATAAACTTCTATCAGGTCGCCTCTCAACCTTCGCCTCTCCAGGGAAAAGAGTCCCAGCTCCCTCAACCTATCTTCATAAGGCATGCCTCCCAGTCCAGGCAACATCCTTGTAAATCTCCTCTGCACCCTTTCAATAGCTTCTACGTCTTTCCTATAGTGAGGCGACCAGAACTGCGCACAGTACTCCAAATGAGGCCTGACGAGGGTCCTGTAAAGTTGCAGCATTACCTCCCGACTCTTAAACTCAATCCCTCGATTAATGAAGGCCAGTACACCATACGCCTTCTTGACCACCTCCTCCACCTGTATAGCCCCCTCCCTAGGCGGGCTAGTTACATACTGCTCCAAGGACCCTTCCAGTACACATTTGACAAATTCCTCCCCATCTGAACCCCCAGCTCTAGGCACTTTCAATCCACCCCAGGAAGATTAAAATCTCCCACTACAACAACCCTATTCTTTTTGCACCTATCCAAAATGTCTTTACATATACCCTCTTCCACTGCCCCTAGGCTGTTGGGTGGCCTATAGTACACCCCTAGCATAGTAATCGCTCCCTTCCTATTCCTCAATTCCACCCACAGCGACTCAATCCCTAATTCCTCTATATTATCCTCCCTCTGCACCGCTCTGATGTGCTCCTTAACTAACAACGCCACCTCACCACCTCTCTTCAACCTTCCTTTGTCACGCCTAAAACACTTATATCCGGGAATATTTAGCTGCCAGTGCTGCCCTTCCTTTAACCACGTCTCCGTCACTGCCACCACATGTAAATTCCGCGAACATTAAGGCCTTAAGTTCATCCGTTTTACCTGTTACACTCCTTGCATTAAAACAGACGCAATCCAAACCTCAAGGCCCTCTCAGATCCTCCTTCCCCTGGATGGTTTTCCTCTCAACCAAACCTACCCTGTCACCCAATTCGCTCCCAATCCCAGTGCCTGCTGAGCTATCGGTCTCATCCCCACCCCACTTCCATATTAGTTTAAACCCTGCCGAAACACTCCAGCTAACCTCCCAGCTAGGATATTCGTGCCCTTCCCATTTAAATGTTTGCCATCCCTCCTGTACAGGTACCCTTCTCTCACAAATACTTCTCAACGATTGACAAAATCTACCTTGCACCAATCGTTCAGCCACGCATTCAGCTGTAGGATCTCATTATTCCTAGCCCCACTGTTACTAGGCAGCAGCCCAGAGAATGCCACCCTGGAGGCCCTGCTCTTCAGCCTGGCCCCCAACTCCCTGAATTGCCTACGTACATCCCCCCTGCTCTTCCTTCCTACGTCCTTCTCTCCTATATGTAAAATTACATCAGCCTGGGTCCCTTCACCCTTCAAAATTCCCTCTATCCACTCTGAAACGTCCTGTACTCCTGCTCCAGGGAAGCAGACTACCATTCTGGAGTCATGCTTTCATCCACAGAACTGCCTATCTATTCCTTTAACCCTCCCATCCCCCACCACTATCTCATTGCCAGCCCCCTTCCTTCACTCCCTCTGAGGCATTCTGGTCCTCATGTCTTACCTTTTGTACCCCTGTTCATGCCTTGCCCTTAATATTTTGGGGGACCACTGGGGTAGTCTTTGGACCAGGACTCCCCTTCTTTTTCCCCTTCCTAATGGTAACCCACCCGTCCCTCCCCCCTAGGCTCTGGGATCTCCACTTGACTGTGGTTCATATCCATTATTGCCTCATTCTCCCTGACCAGAAATACATCCTCTAGACTCAGCTCCAATTGCCTGACCCGGGCCCTCAGACTCTGCAGCTCTAAACACTTGATGCAGATGTGGACCTTCAGAAGACGTGTTGTCTCCAGGAACTCCCACATATGGCACTTAATGCAGCTGAAGCTTCTCCCCATAGATCCTGCCATTTACCTGACCACCCTTGGAATTATAAACACAGAAATGGAGAACAGGAAAGATGGAACCAGTAACTCACCTTGCCTAAGCCTGCTCTAGTAACATAGAAACTAGAAACGGAGGAGGCCATTCTGCCCTTCGAGCCTGATCTGCCAATCATTCTGATCCTGGCTGGCCATCAAATTCAATATCCTGAACCCCCTCTCCCATATCCCTTGATCCCTTTAGCCCCAAGAGCTATATCTAATTTCCTCTTGAAACCTCACAACGTTTCAGTCTCCAAAGCTTTCTGTGGTAGTGATTTCCATAGATCCCCCAATCTCTGAGTGAAGAGATTTCCTCTCATTGTGCACCATGTTGGTAAGGCACATCACACTGATCGCAGCTAGATCCCAAATTGGCCAGCTCCTGAGGCAAGGAGCTAATTTGCTTGCTCTTCAATAGAGGTCTCCCTCTGTACTGTACTATTCTATGATTGATGTGGAGATGCCGGCGTTGGACTGGGGTAGGCACAGTAAGACATTTCACAACACCAGGTTAAAGTCCAACGGGTTTATTTGGAACCATGAGCTTTCAGAGCACTGTTTCTTCCTCAGGTCAGTCAACCTGCAGCGCTCCAAAAGCCTGTGATTCCAGATAAACCTGTTGGATTTTAACCTGGTGTTGTGAGACTTACTGTCCATGATTTTACAATTCTAGTAACTCTGTCACTTAGCAGATCTGAGACTGAACATTTTTTGAAGAGTAACTCCCCACCCTGGCTCCCAGAGCCTGTCCACCATCTACAAGAAGCACTGCAGCAACTCACCACCGTCCAAAATCATGACCTCTCCCATCTAAAAGGCCAAGGGCAGCAGATACCTGGGAACACCCCCACCTGGAGGTTCCCCTCCGAGTCACTCACCATCCTGACTGGGAAATATATCGGCCGTTCCTTCACTGTCACTGGGTCAGATCTCCCTCCCTAACAGCAGTGTGGGTGTACCTACATCATGGTTCAAGAAGGCAGCTCACCCACTCTTTCTCCAGGGGCAATTAGGGATAGGCAATAAACACTGGTCCAGCCTTCATCCTGTGAATGAAAAATGAAGTAAGAAAAAGTGGCCTAAACCTCTTTTGTGAGGATTTCAGCTGTGTCATAAGCTAAACACCCTCCCCCCCACTTTCCCCCAGAAACTGGTGGGGGATGTTAGCTTGAGTAGATTGGGCCTGTACTCGTTGAAGTTTAGAAGGCTGACGGGAGGTCTTACAGAGACATATAAGATAATGAAGGGGCTAGACAGGGTAGAGGCAGAGAGATTATTTCCACTTAGAAAGGAAACAAGAACTAGGGGGCACAGCCTCAAAATAAGGGGGAGTCAATTTAGAACAGAGTTGAGGAGGAATTTCTTCTCCCAGAGGGTAGTGAATCTTTGGAATTCTCTGCCCATTGAAGCAGTGGAGGCGACCTCATTAAATGTGTTTAAGTCACAGGTAGATAGATTTTTGACCAATAAGGAAATTAAGGGTTATGGGGAGAAAGTGGGTAAGTGGAACTGAACCACTATCAGATCAGCCATGATCTTACTGAATGGCGGGGCAGGCTCGAGGGGCTAGATGGCCTACTCCTGCTCTTATTTCTTATGTTCTTATGTTCAATGATGGATAAATTCTTTTCTTTGGGTTGGCAGTGAAGGTCTGAATAAATGAGTTTGCACTTGTTCCAACAAGGCATGAGGCCACCACACAAAACTTAGCTGCAATGCTGCTTCTCATTTAGAAAGGCCAGGTAGATAGTGGCGGCAAGCCTTCTGAAACCTTCAAGCTGTTTTTCAAAGAACAAAGACAATTATAGCACAGGAACGGGCCCTTCAGCCCTTCAAGCCTGCACTGACCATGCTGCCTGATTGAACTAAAACCCCCTACCCTTCCGGAGACCATATCCCTCTATTCCCATCCTGTTCATAGATTTATCAAGATGCCCCTTTAAAAGTCACTACCATATCCGCTTCCACTACCTCCCCCAGCAGTGAGGTCCAGGCACCCACTACTCTCTGTGTAAAAAATCTGCCTCATACATCTAATTTAAACCTTGCCCCTTGCACCTTAAACCTGTGGCCCCCTAGTAATTGACTCTTCCACCCTGAGAAAAAGCTTCTGACTATCCACTCTGTCCATGCCTCTTATATTCTTGTAGACTTCTATCAGATCTCCCCTCAACCCTCCGTCGCTCCAGTGAGAACAAACCAAGTTTCTCCAACCTCTCCTCATAGCTAATGCCTTCCATACCAGGCAATATCCTGGTAAATCTTTTTTGTACCCTCCCCAAAGCCTCCACATCCTTCTGGTAGTGTGGCGACCAGATTTGAACACTATATCCCAAGCGCAGCCTCACTAAGGTTCTATAAAGCTGCAACATGACTTGCCAATTTTTAAACTCAATTTTCGAATTGGGATTGCAATGGAGTGTGCAGCTTCTGGACAAAGGAGCTGTGTTACTTCCCGTGACATTTCACTTCACTTTCTTTGCCTTGTCTTTTTGTCTGGATTTTTTTCTGCCTGTTCTGGGAGATGACATGGACAAGGCTGTGGTGAGAGGAGAGGGAGGGATGGAATCTGTGTGACTGCAATACCCGAGGCATCATGGCACATTGGCCGGGATCTTCTGGTCCTGTCCACAGTGCCTCCCTACCCCAGGTTTCCAGGTGGCACAGCGAGACCAGAGGTTCCTACTGCCATGTAACACATGCTGCATCACCCATGGAGTGTGAGGCACAGTGGCATGCATGTGCAGGCGTATGCATGCGTGTGTGTGTGTAAGTATGTGCATATGCATGTGTATGTGTTGTGTAAAGTGCATATGCGTTAATGTGTGTGTATGTGTGCGTATACATGCGTGAGTGTGTGCCCGTATGTGCATATGCATGCGTGTGTGTGTATGTGCTTGGGTACATACATGAATGTGTGCATGTATGTGCGTGTGCGTGTATGTGCATGGGTACATGCATGAATGTGTGTGCGTGTATGTGCGTATGCATGTGTGTGTGCCTGGTGTGTGTGTATATAACAGGATTCCCAGACACTGATGGTGACTGATTGATTGAATTCTTCTTATCCCTCAGTAACATCTCTCACCAGCTCAAGGCTGAGAAGCAGACTATTCCTTCACACCACTAACTGCTCTCTGATCTCTCCTTCTTATTGTGGCTGCCCAAAGACTACATCGAAAAACGTCCAGGATGTCATTGAGAGCCGCGTGGAGAAAAGAACGAAAGGTGTTTACGTTCCTGTCGGTGGCAAAAAGCTCATCACCTTCATGGACGACCTGAATATGCCGGCCAAAGATACCTTCGGTTCACAGCCCCCACTCGAGCTGCTGCGCCTCTGGATAGATTATGGCTTCTGGTACGACCGACTCAAACAGACTATAAAGCACATCAAGGTAACAGCAACCCTGGGCTTGTGTCAAAGCAACATCCCACCTTCCTGCCCCAAACCCCACCCAGTGGAGGAGGAACCGCCTTCCTGCACCTCACCCCCATCCTGGTGGGGGTGGGACCTCCATCCTGCGCTTCCCACCCCAGTGGGGGAGGGAGCACCATCCAGCCCACCTCCCAGCACATATCCAGAATGTGTGAACAGCATGTCTGCCATCTTTAAATTTAAACCAAATGAGGGGTGAGTTAGACTTGTTAGCGAGCCTAGATAATACACTGCCCATATCATCAACTGTTGTGGCGTGGGGAGAAGTGGACAAATAGTCCGTGGACAAATAGTCCCTGGACAAACAAACCCTCAGACAGTGCGGTGCTCCCTCGGCACCGACCCTCTGACAATGCGGCACTCCCTCGGCACCGACCCTCTGACAGTGCGGCGCTCCCTCAGCACTGACCCTCTGACAGTGCGGCGCTCCCTCAGCACCGACCCTCTGACAGTGCGGCGCTCCCTCAGCACTGTCCCTCTGACAATGCGGCGCTCCCTCGGCACCGACCCTCTGACAGTGCGGCGCTCCCTCGGCACCGACCCTCTGACAGTGCGGCACTCCCTCGGCACCGACCCTCTGACAGTGCGGCGCTCCCTCAGCATCGTCCCCCTGACAGTGCGGCGCTCCCTCAGCACCGACCCTCTGACAGTGCAGCGCTCCCTCGGCACCGTCCCTCTGACAGTGCGGCACTCCCTCAGCATCGTCCCCCTGACAGTGCGGCGCTCCCTCGGCACTGACCCTCTGACAGTGCGGCGCTCCCTCGGCACCGACCCTCTGACAGTGCGGCACTCCCTCGGCACCGACCCTCTGACAGTGCGGCACTCCCTCAGCATCGTCCCCCTGACAGTGCGGCGCTCCCTCAGCACCGACCCTCTGACAGTGCGGCGCTCCCTCGGCACTGACCCTCTGACAGTGCGGCGCTCCCTCAGCACTGACCCTCTGACAATGCGGCGCTCCCTCGGCACCGACCCTCTGACAATGCGGCGCTCCCTCGGCACCGTCCCTCTGACGGTGCGGCGCTCCCTCGGCACCGTCCCTCTGACGGTACGGCGCTCCCTCGGCACCGTCCCTCTGACGGTGCGGCGCTCCCTCGGCACCGTCCCTCTGACGGTGCGGCGCTCCCTCAGCATCGTCCCCCTGACAGTGCGGCGCTCCCTCAGCACCGACCCTCTGACAGTGCAGCGCTCCCTCAGCACCGACCCTCTGACAGTGCAGCGCTCCCTTGGCACCGTCCCTCTGACAGTGCAGCGCTCCCTCGGCACTGACCCTCTGACAGTGCGGCGCTCCCTCAGCACTGACCCTCTGACAGTGCGGCGCTCCCTCAGCACTGACCCTCTGACAGTGCGGTGCTCCCTCAGTGCTGTGTGGCACTGCATTTAGCATTGAGACTGGTCTTTGCAGCAAACAATGAGATTTGGGAAGCAGTCGATAAGACTATTTAAAAAGGAGTCCCTGTAAACTGCAGCAAACATGATGAAAAGAGAGTGATTATGTTCCAGGAGAAGCTGTGTGATTTCTGCAGTGAATGAGTGTGAATGTTTGATAGTTACACAATGAAAATGATGTGTTCAATCAATTGCAGTGACTCGCAGCAGCCACTGAGTTGCTGACGGGGAGTTAGTCAATCATCAGTATTCATGCCAGCAGCCTGATACTTATACCTTCAGAAAATAATTGAGTGTCCAATGCTTCCCCTGACATTTCACTGTGATAAAGCATAGGCAGCAGGTGACACAGTGGTTTGCATTGCTGCCTCACAGCGCCACCGACCTCGGTTTGATTCCTGCCTCGGGCCACTGTCTGTGTGTGGAGTTTGCATGTTCTCCCCATGTCTGCGTGGGTTTCCTCTGGGTTCTCCAGTTTCCTCCTCCATCTCAAAGATACGCTAGTTAGGCTGCATCGGCTGTGCTAAATTCTCCCTCACTGTAACCCGAACAGGCGCTGGAGTGTGGTGACTTGGCAATTTTCACAGTAACTTCATTGCAGTGTTAATGAAAGCTAACTAGTGACAATAATAAATAAATAAACTTTAGATGGCTCGAAACTACAAATATCTGGTCCAAAGATGTACGGGTTAGGTGGATTGACCATGCTAAATTGCTCCTTAGTGTCCAAAGATGTGCAGGTTAGGTGGATTGACCATGCTAAATTGCCCCTTAGTGTCCAAAGATGGGCAGGTAAGGAGAATTGGGTATGGTGAATGTGCAGAGTTATGGGGATAAAGTGGGAATAAGGCAAGGTTGAGGGTATTGGGGGTGGGTGGAGGGGACGGTGCCAGGGTGAGATGCTCTGTTGGAGAGTCTGTGGAGACTGAAATGACCTCCTTCTGCACTGTCAGGATTCTGTAATTCTATAATTCTACTCTAAAAATGTCAGAAACTGTGAAGTATTTTACATAAAATGATACATTTACACCCTGTAAATGTTTATTTTGCAGGATATGTTTCTAATGGGAGCAATGGGTCCCCCTGGAGGGGGACGGACAATCATCTCCGCTCGCCTTCAAAGCAGGTTCAATCTGATCAACATGACATTTCCTGCGGTAGGTGTGGGGAGGGATACTGTGATCACATTCAGTGCAAAAACCTTAAGTACAGGAGTGTACAGACAATAACTAATGGCTTCTTCCAGTTGTTTATTCAACATGTACACCTTCCCTCATAGACCTTAAAAGCTTCGCTCAGGTTCCCCCCGAGTTCACATTTCTTTACAGTGTAGTGACCCAGCTGTTTGAACCTGTCTGGGTAACAAAGAAGTTAAAGCCTGCGGATGAACCCAAAGGGCCATCTTTACACCCTCTCCAAAGTGTGTCACCTGTCCTGCAGGGAGACCATTCCAACTGAATCTGAACTAAGTTATTGTGCAAAACCAAATAATTTAGCTCATAGTGAGTTGTGTTGTAAGTACAACCTAGTACCTTACTCAAAGAGAGAAAATGCTGGAAAATCTCAGCAGGTCTGGCAGTATCTGTAAGGAGGGAAAAGATCTGACGTTTTGAGTCCAGAAGGCCCCTTTGTCAAAGCTAAAACCTTTGATTAGCTGTAAAGACTCGCATTCTCATCAGTATTCTGTAAACTTTGTGTGCCTTTATATGCTCTGTTTGTGATCAGAACTCTCCACTCACCTGACAAAAGGGCAAACCCCAAAAGCTAGTGGCGTTTACTATCAAATAAACCTATTGGACTTTAACCTGGTGTTGTGAGACTTCTTACAAAACTAAAAGGCCCAGAAAGCCTTCCTATGCCTTTTAGTTTGACAAAGGGTCATCTGGACTCAACATTAGCTCTTTTCTCTCCTTATAGATGCTGCCAGATCTTCTGAGATTTTCCAGCATTTTATCTCTTGGTTTCAGATTCCAGCATCCACAGTAATTTGGTTTCATTTAGTAACTTACTCACTTCAGCTCCTTCTTCACAGTTTTGCCAATAAAGTTTGGGGTCTATGTGCAGAATGCCCAGATAGCTCTCTGCACTGGCTTGGGGTCTTCTCTCTAGAAGTTGCTTATTTGTGGCGCTTTCACCATTTCCACATGGCACTTCTCCAGGTTACATGCTGGTTAGCAGTGAAGGGTCCATTCCACCAGCATATCCAACAGCATATCTGTTGTGTATAGTCAGGCACTCTGAAGCTCTTACATCTGCAAACCTGGAACTTATTTCCCTCAGTGGTGGCGCAGTGGTTAGCACTGCTGCCTCACAGCGCCAGGGACCCGGGTTCAATTCCTGACTTGGGTCACTGTCTGTGTGGAGTCTGCACATTGTCCCCGTGTCTGTGTGGGTTTCCTCCGGTTTCCTCCCACACTCCAGAGATGTGCAGATTACAATGCATTGGTCATGCTACATTCTTGCCATGCATTGGCCATGCTAAATTGCCCCTTGTGTCCAAAGAGGTGTAGGATGGGGTAAAGACAGGGCTATGGAGATAGGGCCTGGGTGGAATGCTTTATCGGAGAGCTGGTGCAGACTCGATGGGCCAAATGGCCTCCTTCGGCAGTGTAGAGTTTCTATGATATGCAGTCATTTTCTGCCCATTGCTTCCCCAGTAAATTGCCAGAAAACATGCTAAGCAGTAAGTTTTGTAGTCTAATCAAAGGTGTTTTGGAAATCTGGAGTTAATTTGTATTGGGATTTGCTTATCCTCTATCGTTCCAGTTCCTGCAAAGAAACACAGATTCAATTCCTGTGACCAGACTTATTTATTTGAAGCTACTTTATGTATCCCGGAAGCACTCCACTCTCACTAACTAATCTTCGATTGCATTCCTGTACTCACACAGATACATGTTTCCAGATATTTCCTGTCCTGATTTTGTTGTTAATTTGCACTGTGTTTTCACCTTCTCAGCTAGATTGACACAGGAAGGTTTTCTCTCTGTAGACATCCCAGGTCAAGCGAATTTTCAGCACTCTGATCAACCAGAAACTGCAGGATTTTGATGAGCAGATGAAGCCAATTGGCAATGTCATTACTGATGCCACCATCGAACTTTATAATGGAGTCATTCAGAAGTTCCTGCCTACACCCACCAAGATCCACTATCTCTTCAATCTCAGGGATATCTCTAAGGTATTCACTCTCTTTGCCTATCTCTCATTCGCCCTGTCCTACTCTCTCTCATTCTCTGTCCCACTCTCTCAGCCTCCTCTCACTCTTTCCCCTTGCCTTTCTCTTCTCTCCTCCACTCTTCCATTACTTCTATGGATAGAATCAAACCAGTAAAAAGTCTGACAACACCAGGTTTTAGTCCAACCGATTTATTTGATAATATTCTCACAAGCAAGCAAGCTTTCGGGGTTAGCCCCTTCGTCAGGTGAATGGAGAGTTCTGGCCTCAGACAGAGCATATAAAGCACAGACAGTTTAGAGATTACTGATTAGAATGCGAATCCTTACACCTAACCTGCTGTTCAAGTCTTAAAGTGGCTGTTAATGTGAGTGGAAGGAGCACTGATCACAGTTTAAAGAGATGTGTATTGTCTCCAGACAGTACAGTAAGTGAGGTTTTGCAAATCCAGGCAAGTCACGCATACCCACATCATAGAATCAAACCATACAGACCAATGCCATTCAGCGCTTTGTGGGGCGGCACGGTGGTTAGCCCTGCTGCCTCACTGCGCCAGGCTCTGTTTGTTTCCTGGATTATTAACACTGCCTTGCTACTCTTTTTCTTACTTTTTTGAAGGACTGGGGGGGACAGCTCACCTGGCCACCATTTGCTCCCCCAGGTGAGCTGTCCCCCCTAGCAGTACTCAGACAGGAAGGGGGACATCCACCAGCGTGCTCTCCATCACGTGAGCTTTCCCCTTCCTAACCGTTACCCACTTGCCTTCTTCCCGTTGCCCCGGTGTGACCACTTGCCGGTAGCTCCTGTCAATTACCTCCTCATTCTCTCTAATGAGAATGATAAATGATAACGATAAAGTAAATCTGTTTGAGGTCTTTGAAGGAACTCTCCGATGCCTCCTGCTCCCCTCTGCTCTTTCCTCATCATTCTGCTGCTGTTTTTTTTCTCATAGGTCTTCCAAGGGATGCTGCGCGTGCACAAGGACTACCATGACTCAAAAACAAGTATCGCACGGCTGTGGGTCCATGAGTGCTTCAGGTATCTCCCCCTCCTTTAATTATCCCCTGTTTTTGTCCCAAGCTTCTGCTGAGTGGCAGGTCCATTGGTTCACCCACCCCACCCCAGTACCTGAGTATTATCCTTCACCCACAAACATCGATCCTGAATTCTGAGCTGTGTATTGGATCAGGAGAGGATCATCACATCCTGATAGGACTGCCAACAGGAGAGAGAAGCTTAACATTTTCCCCCTTATTTGCTCTGGGAATGCTGAGACCCTGGCTGCTTGCACATTCCTACTTGCAGCTCAGTTTTACACCACACCAGAGAATCATAGGAAAGTTGCAGCACAGAAAGAGGCCAATCAGCCCATCTTGTCCATGCCAGCCCGAGGATACCCTGGTGCTCTTTCTAATCCCACCTTCCTGCACCCGGCCCAGAGCCCTGTAGTGTAAACACTTAAGGTGCAGATCCACGTACATTTTAAAGGAGTTTAGGGTCTATGCCTCCATCCCAACTCAGGCAGTGAATTCCAGACACCCACCAGCCCCTGCGAAAAAAAAGTTCTTCCTCCTGACCCCTCTACACCTACTGCCACTTATTCTGAATCTGCTTCCCACAGTTCTAGAATTCTCCACCCAGAGAAACAATGTTATCCTGTCCACTCTATCTCTCCCCCTCATCGTTTTGTACACCTCAATCAAATCACCCTTCAGCCTCCTTTGTTCCAAGGAAAATAACTCCAATTTCTTCTCATAGCTACACTTCTCCAGCCCCAGCAACATTCCTATAAACCTCTTCTACACTCTCTCCAGAGCAATTACATCCTTCCTGTAATAGCATCTCTCTGCTCTATGAAAGCTTCTATGTTTTAAATCTTTCTGAACATTGCTGGCAAGGCCAACATTTATGTCCCCTTCCTAACTGCACTGGAGAAGCCTCTTCAGTACAACTGAGCACAGTCAGAGGTCATTATGAATCAACCAAATTGCTCTGGATCTGGTCTGACAGAGAGCTCTTACTGAGTGAGGACAACAGACCTCCTAAACATACGGGAGGTGATGGCCTAGTAGTTTTATCACTATTAATCCCGAAACTCAGTTAATGTTTCTGGGGACCTGGGTTCGAATCCTGCCACAGCAGATGGTGGAATTTGAATTCAATAAAAAGTATCTGGAATTAAGAATCTACTGATGACCCATTGTCGGAAAAACCCATCTGGTTCCCTTTAGGGAAGGAAATTTGCTGTCCTTACCCTGGTCTGGCCTACATGTGACTCCAGAGCCACAGCAATGTGGGTGACTCTCAACTGCCCTCCAAGGGGCAACTAAGAATGGCCAGCGATGCCCATGTCCCACGAATGAATAAAAAATATAGCATAAAGAAACTGTGATAGTCAACAAAGCAAAATACTGGAATCTGAAACAAAAAACAGAAAATCCTGGAAAACCTCAGCATCTGTGGAGAGAAATTAGATTGAATGTTTTGAGTCTGTTATCGTAATAAGAGTCAAATGGACTCGAAACGTTAGCTCTGTTTTCCCTGTCCACAGATGCTGCCAGGTCTGTTGAGAGTTTCCGTTTTTGTGTTGATGAAGGAACCGCTTGTATTTTTACGATGGTCCGGTAGTGTCCTGATCATTATCACTAATACAAACTTTTTATGCCAGTTTATCTGACTGGATCGAGTTCGAATTCCTTACGTTTGAGCTTATGTTTCTAGCTCATTAGTCCGGCCCTCTGAGTTACAATTCCAATTCCTGCACCTAGTGGCACACTAAGGCAGACCTTGGTCTGTTTCTATAGTTAGTAATGCCCAGATCGCTGGTCTGATCATCAGAGGAGTATAAGAGTGGGGATGGGGGCATGTGTGCCACTCCACATCGAGTGTGGCTGACCAGGAGTCTCTCCCCCTCTTACCGCTAGCTATTGGCGTTTTTGGAGGGATTTGGCCGGTTGACACACCCAACCTGCTTTGGCCGTGTTATGAATTCATCTTCCTTGGCCGTCAAGTCATGGGCTGGGACTTGAACCCAGAGTTTCTGGCTTAGAGGCAGGGGCGCTAACACCCCACTGCGCCACAAGACATCCTGACTTGCTACCATATCTCCGACTGAGTTGAATGATTACAGAGCTAACCTTTCTGTTTCATTGATGCAGGGTATTTTCTGACCGGTTTGTGGAACATAAAGATATGGAACTGTTTGTGATACTACTGAATGAGAAGCTAGGCACTTTCTTAGACATGACGTTCCACAACCTCTGTCCAACTAAGCAATCACCCATCTTTGGTAAGAATAGAGTACAATATCTCAACATGAAAATAGAGACAAGTAATGAATGCCTCTCCTCTCTCAGCAATTCTCTGCTGTTTCCTCCCTGCTGCTGATTTGAAATGAGGTGTACTAATTTGCCATGTTTAGATCTTTGGCAGATCTATGCTTAACTCCACCTATTCCTGAAAAAAAGTTGCCGATGAGCTCATGCCTAAGGAGACTTGGCCTCAATCGATAAGAAAATGCTGCAGAAATTGGGAATCAGAAATAAAATGTCGGACAAACTCAACAGCAGTGGCTGTGGAGAGAGGTCATGATGTGGGTATGCCGGCGTTGGACTGGCGTAAACACAGTAAAAAGTCTGACAACACCAGGTTTTAGTCCAACCGATTTATTTGATAATTTTCTCACAAGCTTTCGAGGTTACCCTCTTTGTCAAGTGACATCCTTTCACTTGACAAAGAGGGTAACCTCGAAAGCTTGTGAGAATATTATCAAATAAATCGGTTGGACTAAAACCTGGTGTTGTCAGACTTTTTACTGTGGAGAGAGGAACAGAGTGAACGAGCAAAATTTCCCAGCCATTCATGCCAGCGGTATTCTCCAGCCCCGCTGCAGTGAGGAGACTCGCCTGAGCACTAAATCTGCCATCCTCACTGGCATCAATGATGGGGTGCGAACGATTGGAAAATCCGAGCCACCGTCTCAAGCCCATATGCCTCTTCTTCAAGCTCTGAACTCAAAATGTTAATTCAGTTAATAAGCTCAGGATGGCTTCCTTATTCGCTAACTCATGATCAGTTGCTGGATTGTGTTGTATGTCCTTTTACCTACGAGGGGGCAAATATTTTTATTTTATTTATTTGTGTCACAAGTAAGGCTTACATTAACACCACAATGAAGTTACTGTGAAAATCCCCCTGTTGCCACACCCCGGCACCTGTTCGGGGATGCTGAGGGAGAATTTAGCATGGCCAAATCCAACCTAATCAGCATGTCTTTCAGACTGAGAGGAAACTGGAGCACCCACACCAAGGCAAGATGCTTTAAGATGCATCGCCTGGAGTTGTGGAAGCTCTCTGGAAGACTGATGTTGGTTTAATATCAGGAGGGTGATTTAATAAAGAAATGCCGTGTGAATAATTTAATGCTGCCACAGTCATTAGTTGATGAATTTGGGGACGAACTGACCCATTCAGCCTTGAAATGTCTGGCCACTTTCCAGATTGGGACAGGGAAGGTAAAAAGAACCCATTATTCAGAGTGAGTGATAGGCCAGCCGCCATGGCAGATAATGGGCCCAACTCCTCTCTGAGACTTCATGGCATATCGGTTTGATCTGAGGCAGTCGTCAATGACATCATAGGATCATCGACCCAGGCATAGAAACAGGCCATTTGGCCCATGAAGTTTGCACCGACTCTCCAAAACAACATCTTGCCCAGCTCCAACCCCCTGTCCCCCTGCCCATTTCCATAACTCTGCATATTTAGCAGGGCCAATCCACCTGACCTGCACATCTTTGGACACTAAGGGACAATTTAGTATGGCCAATCTGCACTTCTTTGGAATGTGGGAGGAAACCGGAGCACCTGGAAGAAACTCACACAGACACAGGGAGAATGTGCATTCTCCACACAGACAGTGACCCGAGACTGGACTTGAACCCGGGGTCTCTAGTGCTATGAGGCAGTACTACTAAGCACTCTGCACCCTGCAGTCTCTGCCTTGGAATTGCTTGTGACCTACGGAACAGCACTGTCACAGTTACTTAGCTGCAGGTGCAGTTCTGCTTCTCCCAATCCCATGTTTGACATCCTGCCTCCCCACATCTCCAGCCCTCTCTCCAGAGGCAGCTCTCCTACAAGTGGGTAACTGAGGGCCTCTCTCTTTTTTCCTAGGTGACTTCATGCGGGGCGATGTATATGAAGACCTAACAAACTTCAAGGTGCTGAAAACATACATGGAGCACCAGCTGTCTGAGTATAATTCCACCCCTGGGGTGGTGTCCATGAGCCTCGTCCTGTTCAAAGATGCTATCGAACACGGTAACCATTATACAGTGTCTTGCACTACTTTACATACTGATCTTCTTCATTGACGCAAACCAGCCTCCCATCCATTGACTCTGTCTACACTTCCTGCTGCCTCGGGAAAAGCAGTCAGCATAATTAAAGACCCCACGCACCCCGGACATTCTCTCTTCCACCTTCTTCCATCGGGAAAAAGATACAAAAGTCTGAGGTTATGTCCCAACCGACTCAAGAACAGCTTCTTCCCTGCTGCTGTCAGACTTTTGAATGGACATACCTTACATTAAGTTGATCTTTCTCTGCACCCTAGCTGTGACTGTAACACTACATTCTGCACTCTCGCCTTTCCTTCTCTATGAACAGTATGCTTTGTCTGTATAGTACGCAAGAAACAATACTTTTCACTGTATAGCAGTGAATATGACAATAAGTCGAATCAAATCAAATCAAGATTTCAAGGTTTCTATTGCTAACCTTTTGTGTTTGATGGATAGATTGGCAGTAGCAGTCTCTGGGTTATGAGTTAGGAGATCAGAATTGCTGCAACATTGCGCGACAGGTTGGCCAGTTCCCGCCCTGTAAAACCTCAGATTGAATGTGTGTTCCTCACATTTCCTTCCTCAGTGACGAGGATTATCCGTGTGATCAGTCAGCCTCGTGGGAACATGCTGTTGGTTGGGATAGGGGGCAGTGGACGACAGAGTCTCTCTCAGCTGTCTGCCTTCATCTCCACCTACAACACCTACCAAATCGAAGTCACCAAGGTCTACCGCAAGATGGAGTTCAGAGAAGGTAGGTCTGAGTCTCAGTGTTGTTTTAAAATATCAATCTCCTTCCTGCCGTCCCACATTGAGGCTGGATTGTCCAATCTCACCCACGATTGGGATTCTCTAGTGCTGCTGCAGTGAGTGTCGATAGGTGGGTGAGGCAGTGGATTGTTGCACGGTGGAGGGGGTGGATGGTGCCCAGTGCCTCCTGGCCCGAGGAGATGAAATGGGGACTCAAGAGGGAATGAAGTATCTTAAATTAACATTACTGTTGACTGAACTTAACTATACATTTGTAGACTTGAAGAAAATCTACCGTGAGGCAGGAGTTGCAAATAACCCGACAGTGTTCCTATTCACGGACACCCAGTTAGTTGAAGAGATCTTCTTGGAAGATATTAATAACATCCTGAGCTCCGGAGAGGTTCCAAACCTGTTCAAAGCAGACGAGTTTGAAGAGGTGCGTAGTTGGTTCCAGCTATAAGGGCAGGGGTGATAAACCACTTTCTATACTCCACCTCCAGATTCCATCCTGATTACAGTTACACACATACTCTCAGTACACATTACAAAAAAACTCTACACTGAGGAAAAATTGGCAATGCGACTGTAAAACAATTAGCCCAGGATTCTGCTGGTTAGAATCCATTTTTATATTCAAGAATGTTTAGCGATTTCCCTCTCACAGTGTGAGAAACAGAAAGAAATTGCCCTTCTGCTGTGTTATTTCCTATCCTCCCACAACATCAGGGGTATTCACAGCCTGTGAAGTACATCGGAGGGATAGGCACTGTACAACACAGCAAATGCTCATTGGGAAAGTTCACCCAGTTCTATTTGAGTGAGAGCCAGAATTCTTTCTTACCCACACTCCTTCGTTATCAAAAGGTCACCAGAAAGGTTTCTTTTGGTTCATAAGAACATAAAAAAATAGGAGCAGGAGTAGGCCATCTAGCCCTTCGAGCCTGCCCCGCCATTCAATAAGATCATGGCTGATTTGAAGTGGATCAGTTCCACTTTCCCACTTTCTCCCTATAACCTTATTCCCTTGTCTGTCAAAAACCTATCTTCCCTTGTCTTAAATATATTTAGTGAGGTAGCCTCCACCACTTCAACGGGCAAAGAATTCCAGAGATTCACCACCCTTTGAGTGAAGAAGTTCCTCCTCAACTCCCCCCCCCCCCCCCCCCGGCCCCCATTCATCCTTTTCATTATCTTATATGTCTCTATAAGATCCCCCCTCATCCTTCTAAATGCCAACAAGTACAGTCTATTTAGTCTCACTTCATAGTTTAACCCCCTCATCTCTGGTATCAGCCTAGTGAACCACCTCTGCACTCCCTCCAAGGCCAAAGTATCCTTGCGCAAGTGCGGCAACCAAAACTGCACTACTCCAGCTGTGGCCTCACCAATGCCCTGTACAGTTGCAGCAAGACCTCCCTGCTTTTATATTCTATCCCCCTCGCTATAAAGGCCAGCATGCACCATAGCATGCTGCAGCTTTTCACCCTTTAAATAGTAATCCCTCCTACTATTATTCCTGCCAAAGTGGATAACCTCACACTTGCCAACATTGTACTCCATCTGCCAGGTCCACGCCCACTCGGTCAGCCTATCTAGATCCCTCTGCAGACTTTCCACACCCTCCGCACAATTTGCTTTTCCACTCATCTTTGTGTCATCAGCAAATTTCATCACCCTACACTCAGCCCCCTCCTCCAGATCATCTATATAAATGGTAAATAGCTGAGGCCCCAGCACCGATCCCTGCAGCACTCCACTAGTCACCAACCGCCAACCAGAATAGCACCCATGGATACAACTCTCTGCCTACTATTAGACAACCAATCCTCTATCCACGCTAACACCTTACCCCCAAGTCCATGCTTCCTAACCTTCTGAAGCAATCTTTTGTGCGTCTTTTGAAAATCAAGAAACACTACATCCACCGGTTCCCTTCTGTCTACCGCACTATTCACATCCTCATAGAATTCAAATAAATTTGTCAAAATTCGGTTCAGGGCGGCATGACACAGTGGGTTAGCACTACTGCCTTACAGTGCCAGGGACCTGAGTTCAATTCCCAGCTTTGGGTCACTGTCTGTGTGGAGTCTGCACCTTCTCCCCGTGTCTGTGTGGGTTTCCTCCAGGTGTTCCGGCTTCCTCCCACAGTCTGAAAGACGTGCTGGTTAGGGTGGATTGACCATGCTAAATTCTCCTTTAGTGTCCAAAGATGTGTGGATTAGGTGGATTGGCCATGCTAAATTGCCCCTTAGTATTAGGGGGCACTAGCTATGGTACATGCATGGGGTTATAGGGATAGGGCCTGGGGTAGGATTGTGGTTGGTGCAGATTCAATGGACCAAATGACCTCCTTCTGTACTGCAGGATTCTATGATTCTGTGCTTTATATGCTCTGTCTGAAGCCAGAACTCTCCATTCACCTGACGAAGAGGCAGTCCCCTCGAAAGCTTGTGAGAATATTATCAAATAAATCGGTTGGACTAAAACCTGGTGTTGTCAGACTTTGTACTGTGTTTACGCCAGTCCAACGCCGGCATACCCACATCACTTCTCCAGCTTGTCAGATACTGGCACAAGTGTCACCGTGGAATAAAATGACTGACTCTAAAATAAAAACGTGGAAATCCAAAGCAGGAGGAGGCCATTCGGCCCTTCCAGCCTGCTCCCCCATTCATTGCGATCACGACTGATCATCAAATTCAATATCCTGATTTCCCCTCCCTTCCTCCGATATCCTTCGATCCCTTTAGCCCCAAGAGTGAAATCTAATTTTTCCCTGAAATCGCTCAATGGTTTGGCCTCAGTTCCTTTCTGGGAATGAATTCCAGACATTTTATATTATTAGGTCATTAGCAGAGTGAATTTCTTTGCATCGATAATGTAGCAATCTCTTCTTGTTCAGAATCTTTTAGCAATCTTTCAGAATTGGTGTGGTGTAAAATGTCAAACTGGTGCTCCTTCCCAACAACATTGTCAGGAACCATGTGGATTCCGTCAATTTGGAGGCTTGGGTCTCCCTTTCTGCAGGCTAGGCTTTAGCAGGGTCACTGACAAAGAACAAAGAACAAAAACAATCCAGCACGGGAAACAGGCCCTTCGGCCCAACGAGCCCGCGCCGCCACATCACCCTACACCCTACCCTGCATATCTACGAATGGAACCCTACTCAGTCAGATTCAGGGAAGAAATAGTGTCAATTTGGTAAAAAACGATTAGCCTGAGAGCACATTTTAGGGGTGTGGGAGGAAACCGGAGCGCCCGGAGGAAACCCACGCAACCACAGGGAGAATGCGCAAACTCCCACAGACACAGGCCCAAATCCATGTGCCTGCACAGCCAGCAGTGCTAGTCCCAGAGCTGTTGCGGCACCCATCTACCGGTCCAGGATCAAGCACACACACCGACATAAAGTACTAGGCCACTCCTGGAACTTCCAAGAGCAGCCCAGGCACGACCCGCCATGTGAATGCCCCTCGTTTGACACGAGGTGGACCTCCACCTGTGGAATAAAGTCAAAAATATTAATCTTACAGCCTGCCTTTCCGGTGTCTCCCGAGGTTTAACCCTATTTAATATCCCCTACCATATCCCTCCATTCTCGTTTCACTCATGTGCCTATCTAACTGCATCTTAAACGAGTCCAACGTTCCTGCCTCCACCACCCTACTCGGTAGCACATTCCAGACCCCCACAACTCTCTGCGTAAAGAACCTTCTTCTCACCTCCAAATTATACCTCTCCCCCCTCACCCTTAAATGATGACCTCTCGTGTTCGTATCCAATCTAGGGAGCAGTCTCTCACTATTAACTCTATCCATTCCCTTCATTATCTTATATACTTCTATCATGTCCCCTCTCAATCTCCGCCTTTCCAAGGAGAATAGTCCCAGTTTCTTCAACCTCCCCTCGTAACCCAGTCCCCCCATGCCAGGCAACATCCTGGTAAACCTCCTCTGCACTCTTTCCAGAGACTCCACGTCCTTCCGGTAGTAAGGTGACCAGAACTGGACGCAGTAATCCAAATGCGGTCTAACCAACGTTCTGTACAACTGAAGCATTAGACAGCAGCTTTTATACTCTATGCCCCTTCCTATAAAGGCCAACATCCCATAAGCCTTCCTAACAACCTTCTCCACTTGTGATGCAACCTTCATGGATTTGTGAACCTGCACTCCCAGGTCCCTCTGTATGTCTATACTCCTAATCGGCCTCCCTTTGGGAGATAATGAAACAAGGCAAGGATCTGCTAACCATCTTCTCCATTGCCAGATTAAAAACTCCTTGTTAGATGCAGCGAAAGAAGAATCCATACCACAAACAAATGAAAGCATCTTCAATTTCCTGATGGAAAGAGTACGTAATAATCTTCATGTCGTGTTGTGCATGAGTCCCATTGGAGACCCTTTCAGGTGAGGTGTTAGCATAGAGAACAAGAGCGTTTTAAAAGCATTTGTTATTTTTACACTGAAGACCTGTAATCAGCATCAAACAGGTGCCATTGTTTGAAGTCCAGGTTGCTAGTTCCCAACAAATTGCAGCACCATTCGGTTGTTGCTTCAGATCGAAAAGTTCATGATGGGTAATTTATGTTACAGTTGTATAAAACGTTGGTTTGGCCACATTTGGAATACTACCAGAAGGATGTGGAGGCTTTGGAGAGAGTACAGACAAGGTTTAGCAGGGCTTTGCCTGGTATGGAGGCTATGAGGAGAGATTGAATAAACCGGGATTGTTCTCCCTGGAAAGGCTGAGGCTGAGGGGTGACCTGATAAAAGTTTATAAAATTATGAGGGATGTGGATAGGGTGAACAGTTGGAAGCTTTTTCCCAGGGGCAGAAATGACAATCACAAGGGGGCACAAGTTCAAGATAAGGAGGGAAAGGTTCAGTGGAGATGTGTGGGGGGGGTGGAGTTTTTTTACACAGAGGGTGGTGGGGGCCTGGAATGCACTGCCAAGTGAGGTGGTTGAGGCAGACACGTTAGTCACATTTAAGACTTATCTGGATAGACATGTGAACAGATGAGGAATAGAGGGATACAGGCGGCTGGTCTAGATAGGACAATGTGATTGGTGCAGGAGGGCCGAAGGGCCTGTTCCTGCACTGTACTGTTCTTTGTTCTATGTGCAGTCCTTGTCCGTGTTGTTCTCTCCTTTTTAGTTCTCTATTTTCGGGGTCTGATGGCCTCTGCTTTGCTCATGTGGCACATTTCATTACTATCCATGTGGCTGAGTTTATTTGATTTACACATGGCGGTACAGTACTTAATACTGCTGCCTCACAGCACCAGGAACCTGGATTCAATTCCGGCCTCAGGTCACTGTCTGTGGGGAGTCTGCACGTTCTCCCCATGTCTGCGTGGTTTACTCCGGGTGATCCGGTTTCCTCCCACACTCCAAAGATGTGCAGGTTAGGTGGATTGGCCATGGTAAATGTGCCCAGGGGTGGTATGGGGGCCTGGGTAAGGTACTCTGTCAGAGAATTGGTGCAGACTCAATGGGCTGAATGGCCTCCCTCTGCACTGGAGGATTATATGAAATAAAACAAACTGTCACTCACCTCCCTCCACAAACTCGCGACTCATCACTTAGCCTCCCACACGGAAGGAGATTGGAATGAGGTTCTCTGGGTGACTAGGTGTGTGTCTGGGTGATGGGCTGTGTGTCTGGGTGACTGAATGTGTCTCGGTGCTTGAGCTGTTTTCAGTTAAATGGTCTTCCTCAATCATAACTTGTGATTTTCAGAACGGCGCAGGCAGTTTTTAAACAGTGAAGTGAGGTTGCCTGAAGACATTTAGTTTTCTCTTTCATTGTCTTAAAGGAATCGTGTCCGCCAGTACCCTGCTTTGGTGAACTGCACCACCATTGACTGGTTCTCCGAGTGGCCAAAGGATGCCTTGCTGGAAGTGGCTGAGCGCTACCTGATGAATGTGGAACTGGGAGGATCGGACGAGGTAAGGAGTGAGGAGGAGCTGTGACCATCTGTGCAGAGGCTGGAAGACAGTGCACTGCAATCATACTGAATCACACTGGGGATAGCTCCTGTCCACAGTCTGAGACAGCCATGCAGCTCCATACCTTGCCTGGATCAATATTCCCACAAATGCACCTTGTGAATGCACTTGCCACACAGCTTTGGCTGAGCTTTCCCCTTCCCAGGTGCAGGGTTTCTGCAGCCAGGTGTGATATGTTGCCTCTGAGACCAAAAGCAGCTAACTTGGCACTGACCAGAAATCAAACCTGAGGTTTCCCTGATAGATTCACCCTTCCTGCAGCCCAATACTAGAGGAGCTGGCTTGACGGCTATTGGTGTGTCAGTACACTATCCAGCATGACATTTATAGAGACGTGGTAGTGATCGGGAGAGGCTGGACACCTTTCTGTAGGAAAGAGAAGGCTGAGGGGTAACATTGGTAAAGGTCTTTAAAACTCTTCAGGGATATGATAGTGTAGATGTTCAAAGGATGTATCCACCAGTCGCAGAGACCAAGGACAACAGGCATAAATATAGGAAAATCACTAACAAACCCAGTTAAGAATTCGGGACAACAATCAGAAAATTAGTGAGAATGTGGGACTCGCTCCCATGGGGAGTGGGGGAGAATGTGGGACTCGCTCCCACGAGGAATGGGGGAGAATGTGGGACTCGCTCCCACAGGGAGTAGGGGAGAATGTGGGACTTGCTCCCACGGGGGGAGTGGGGGAGAATGTGGGACTCGCTCCCACGGGGAGTGGGGGAGAATGTGGGACTCGCTCCCACGGGGAGTGGGGGAGAATGTGGGACTCGCTCCCACGGGGAGTGGGGGAGAATGTGGGACTCGCTCCCACGGGGAGTGGGGGAGAATGTGGGACTCGCTCCCACGGGGAGTGGGGGAGAATGTGGGACTCGCTCCCACGGGGAGTGGGGGAGAATGTGGGACTCGCTCCCACGGGGAGTGGGGGAGAATGTGGGACTCGCTCCCACGGGGAGTGGGGGAGAATGTGGGACTCGCTCCCACGGGGAGTGGGAGAGAATGTGGGACTCGCTCCCACGGGGTGTGGGGGAGAATGTGGGACTCGCTCCCACGGGGAGTGGGGAGAATGTGGGAATTTTATATACCTCTTGGGGCAAAGGGGAGGAAGCAGACTCAGGCTGTTGAGTTGGATGATCAGCCATGATCATAATGAATGGAGGAGCAGGCTCGAGGGGCTGAATGGCCTCCTCCTGCTCCTGTTTTCTATGTTTCTGTGTTGAACCCCAACCTTGGTTCTTGTGCCAACAGTTTGTTCCGTTGTTCTAGCTCCGCAGTAACTTGGCGCATATCTTTGTGACAATGCATTGGTCAGTGACAAGATATTCTGAAAAAATGTTTCTGGAACTACGACGGCGCAACTACGTCACCCCAACTAACTATCTGGAACTGGTATCCGGTTACAAAAAGTGAGTGTGAGTCGCTGCTGTGACATCATTACCCTAATGCTGGAAATAATGTCAGGGAACATGCAACAACTGTCTCTAATCCAGCACCCACTGATGGAATTGTTTGTCTTGTACCTTCACAAGCACCACTGGGGAATGGTGGCCTCCTTGTCAGTCCATCGTACTGCATTCTGAATGCTCCTTCCATGCCCATTACGTCACTCAAATCCAGAGCTGCTGGCTCAGTGGCAGGGGTGTAACCCACATAGCTACACAACCCCCACTATGGAATAAGTACAGGATATATCTTAATGACTTAATTCTGTGTGAGTGTCTGTGTATGTGTCTGTGTGTGAGTGTGGGTGTCAGTACCTCCACGTCTATGTGTGAGTGTTTCTTTGTGTATTGGTGTCTGTATGTGTGTTTGTTTCTGTGTGTGTCAGTGTCTGCATGTGTGTCTGTATATGTCTTGGTTTGAGTGTTGTTATGAGTGCACCTCTTGATATGTGTGCTGGTGTGAATGCGTTTGTGTCAGGGTGTGCATATGTATCGGTGCATATGCGTGTGTGTGTGTGTGTCATGTGCATGAGTGTGTGTGTGGCGGTGGGAGTGTCCGTCTAAAACGAGGATGAAGCTTAGCAATGTTTGATTGCGGTGAGTAATTACACTCGCCATTCAGTGTGGTTTTGGAAATTTGGCTGCTGGGTGAGATCCCAGAGGGCTGCTGACACTTGTACCCAGCAAGAGAGGCGAGGAATTCATCATTGACTCTACTAATGGAGCATATCACACAGCTCAGCTGTCAGTGTAAACTGCAAGAACAAAGTTCAAGCACGCACTAACTGTGTGCTTGTTACGTGCCCTGGAGTTTCCTTCTCTCCACACATCACGTCATCTATTGCTGTTTCTGTTTTGACCAGCGCTGGCAATGCTTGTTATTGGCAATGGGTTGCATTGCAACAGGAAAGAGTTGCAAGCACCGACCTGACTGAGCCTGAAATCCTCATGTCTAAATGAATAACATTGTAGGATGCTGGTACACAAATGTTTGACACACGTGCATCTAAAGTGCTTCTTACTGCTAATTTAACAGACGTAACTAATCTGTTTCTTTTATAGAACTGTGTTAGGTGTGTTTGTTACTGTTCGCTGTTTTTTTTTATTAATTCATAGGCATCGTTGGCTGGGCCAGCATTTATTGCCTATCTCTAGTTGCCTGAAGGCAGTTGAGAGTCAACCATGCTGTAGCTCTGGAATCACATGTAGGCCAGACTGGGCAAGGATGGTAGATTTCCTTCCCTAAAGGGAACCAGATGAGTTTTTCTGACAATGGGTCATCAGTAGATTCTCAATTCCAGATATTTTTTATTAATTCAAATTCCACCACCCGCCGTGGCGGGATTCGAACCTGGGTCCCCAGAACATTAGCTGAGTTTCTGGGTTAATAGTCTTGTGATAATACCACTAGGCCATTGCCTCCCCTGGTTAAAAACATAGAAAAACAACAGCACAATACATGCCCTTCGGCCCACAAGTTGCGCCGAACATGTCCCTACCTACTAGGCTTACCTATAACCCTCTATCTTACAAAGCTCCATGCACTTATCCAAAAGTCTCTTAAAAGGCCCTATCGAATCCGCCTCCACCACCACTGCCGGCAGCCGATTCCGCGCACCCACCAGCCTCTGAGTGAAAAACTTAACCCTGACATTTCCTCTATATCTATTCCCCAGCACCCTAAACCTGTGTCCTCTTGTGGCAGCCATTTCAGTCCTGGGAAAAAGCCTCTGAGAATCCACACGATCAATGCCACTCATCATCTTATACACCTCTATCAGGTCACCACTCATCCTTCGTCTCTCCAAGGAGAAAAGACTGAGCCCTCTCAGCCTATCCTCAGAAGGCATGCCACCCAATCCAGGTAACATCCTTGTAAATCTCCTCTGCACCCTTTCTATGGCTTCCTCATCCTTCCTGTAATGAGGCAACCAGAACTGAGCACAGTACTCCAAATGCGGTCTGACCAGGGTCTTATAAAGCTGCAGCATTATCTTCCGACTCCTAAACTCAATCCCTCGATTGATGAGGGCCAGTATACAATACGCCTTCTTAACCACAGCTTCCACCTGCGAAGCTGCTTTGAGTGTCCTATGAACCCGGACCCCAAGATCCTTCTGATCTTCCACACTGCCAAGAGTCTTACCCTTAATATTATAATCTGTCATCCTATTTGACCTGGCAAAATGAACCACTACACACTTATCTGGGTTGAACTTCATCTGCCATTTCTCCGCCCAGTCTTGCATCCTATCAATGTCTTGCTGCAACTTCTGACATTCCTCCAGACTATCCACAACACCTCCGACCTTTGTGTCGTCAGCAAACTTACCAACCCATCCCTCCACTCTCTCATCCAGATCATTTATAAATGTCACAAACAGCAAGGGTCCCAGAACACATCTCTGGGGCGTTGGTGACCAACCCCCATGCGGAAAAAGACCCATGTACAACCACTCCCTGCTTTCTGTGGGCAAACCAGATCTGAATCCACAGAGCAATGTCCCCTTGGATCCCATGCCCCCTCACTTTCTCTGAGATGGGGTGAAGATGGGGTGTTTCAATTGAAGAATTTGTGTGACTAAGTTAGCAATTGAGGTGACAGATTGTGACTACAGTGGAGTATCACCTCAGTCTAGGTTCAATCCAGCCCAGTCCCCTCAGTAAGATAAATTTCTTACAAAGACCCCACATGGTGCATGCAAAGAGGAAGTGCTGGAAAATCTCAGCAAGTTAAGCAGCATCTTAACAGAGAACAGAGCAAATGTTATCCAGACTCGAAACATTGGCTCTGTTCACTCTCCACCATGCTGTGTGACCTGCTGAGATTTTCCAGCATTTTCTGTTTTTGTTACTGATTCCAGATTCCGCAATATTTTGCTTTTGTCCCATATACCCTTGTCAGGCCTGGAGTACTGTGCGCAGTTCTGGTCGCCTCACTATAGGAAAGACGTAGAAGCTATTGAAAGGGTACAGAGGAGATTTACAAGGATGTTGCCTGGACCAGGAGGCATGCCTTATGAAGTTAGGTTGAGGGAACTGGGTCTCTTTTCCCTGGAGAGACGTAGGTTGAGAGGCGACCTGATAGAGGTTTATAAGATGTTGAGAGGAATAGATAGGGTGGATTCTCAGAGGCTATTTCCCCGGGTTGAAATGGTCGCTTCGAGAGGACACAGGTTTAAGGTGCGGGGAGGCAAGTACAGAAGTGATGTTAGGGGTAAGTTTTTCACTCAGAGGGTGGTGAGTGAATGGAATCAGCTGCCGTCAGTGGTGGTGGAGGCGAACTCGCTGGGGTCTTTTAAAAGACTTGTGGATGAGTATATGGGGTTTTATGGGATTGGGGGTTATAGATAGGTGTTGATGTGATCGGCGCAACTCGTGGGCCGAAGGGCCTGTTTGTGCTGTAGTGTTCTATGTTCTATATACAATGTGTTGTTTAATCCATTCTTAAGATGTAGGTCTCGTTGGCAAGTCTAGTATTTATTGTCCCTCTCTTAAGCATCTTTGAGAAGGTGGCGCTGAGCTGCCTTCATAACTGAGTATCTCGCTCAACCATTTCAGAGGGTAGATAAAAGTCAACCATATTGCTGTGGCTCTGGAGTCACAGGTAGGCCAGACCAGGTAAGGATGGCAGATTTCCTTCCTAGATTAGTGAACTAGAGGGCTTTTACAACAATCCAGTAGTTTCATACTCAACATTGCTAATCCTAGTTTTTCTTTTATTCCAGATTTTGTCTAATTAATTGAATTAAATTCCCCAGTTGCTGCGGCAGGATTTGAACTCTTGTCTCTTGATCATTAGTCTGGAATTCTGGATTACTAATTGTATTATCTCAGCACAGTGGGCACAGTGGTTAGCACTGCTGCCTCACAGCACCAGGGATCCGGGATCAATTCTGGCTTTCTGTGTCTGTGTGGAGTCTGCAAGTTCTCCCCAAGTCTGCGTGGGTCTCCTTCAGGTGTTCCATTTCCTCCCACAGTCCAAAGATGTGCAGGTTTGGTGGACTGGCCATGCTAAATTGCCCATTAGTGTCAGGGGGATTAGCCAGGGTAAATATGAGGGGTTACGGGGGATAGGGCCTGGGTGGGATTGTGGTCGGTGCAGTTACAATGGGCTGAGTGGGGATTCTATGATTCTATACGTGACCACAGCAGCAGTGAAATGAATGTAGGCCTGTGATTGTACACTGAGAGAGAACTCTCCATTTATTGTCTGTGTTGAAAAACATCTGGGTATGGAGGTTCACAGCTGACTGTGCCTAGTGAGTGATGGTGAATGCAAACCAACCATGTGCTGGTGGAGCATCCGTGTAATTACTAATGTCCCAGATAGGGAATTTACACTGGGAATTCCAGTGATAGCGAAGGGATGGGTCATACACATCCTCGTCACAATGATGTGTGAGCTTATGGCCTCTGCATTGTCAGTCCAGCAACCCATAATCGCTGTGCTTTGTAGCCCTTTGTTGGAGTTGGGGCAACGCAGAGCGAGTGGGGGGGTACTGCTGCTTCGAAAAATGAGAGAGGCAGAACAGTTGCCTGTCGTGGAGGCGTCTCGCTCTGTGGAGCTTGCAGAATTCCCCCTCCTGCCCGCAAGATGAAAGCAGCCCTTAACAAAACCGTGTATCCCGGGAGATATCATTCAGTAATTCAATTGGAACAAAGACCCAGAGAGAAAAAAATAATGGCTGCACACAAAAAGCACTTCAGCTCCCGAAGCGAGCTGCCTTTGTGAGGGAAATCTCTTCCTGAGCATTAAAAGAATAATTGCGGTGCACTCTCTGCTTCAACCTCATACAATTGCAGTGAATGGGGAGAGTGCGCCTGTTCTTTTCCAACCCTGCCTTTGAATCACATTAGTCTAGAGCTCATGCTGTAATGCCGAATGATTTTCCTGCCTGAATTGCTGATTCCCTGCAGTCAGGAGATTTCCTGACACAAGTCCTCACAATTCAACGCCACAGCATTAAGATGCCTCCAATTTCAATTGAACAACCCTTAAAGGGGAAGGGAAGCTTTCCTTTCCCATGTGAGGCATGCTATTCATCACCTTGGCTTAAAAAAACTCGTACAGCGCCTTGGGTCAAAGCACTTCACTCAGTTGCAAATTACACTGCTGAACTGCACTGACCGCAGGGTACAGCATTGTGATTTCCCAGAGTCAGAGAGTGACAGATCTATTCCAATTTCTCACTGCAACTGACCGAGTAGCAGAGGCAGGAGATGCAACACTGTTTGTGAGCTGCGAAGGTGCACACTGTGCATCGACTTCTAATTCCCGACTCCCCGTTCAAATTTCCACAGGTCGCACTGTGCCAAACATCTCTTTTCAAACCTGTGGGTCCACAAAATTCAAAAAGAGCAGGCTCAGAGAGGGGGGTGGGGGGATAACACTGAAAAGATGTATAGATTGAGTGGATTGGCCATTCTAAATTGCCCCTTAGTGTCCAAAGATGTTCAGGTTAGGTGGATTGGCTATGCTAAATTGCACCTTAGTGTCCAAAGATGTTCAGGTTAGGTGGATTGGCCATGCTAAATTGCCCCTAAGTGTACAAAGGGTGAATCGCAGAGTAAATGTGCAGGGTTACATGGATAAGGTAGGGAAGTAGGCCTGGGAAAGATGCTCGAGTTGGGATGTGAACTCACTGGGCTGAATGGCCTCCTTGTGTACTGTAGGGATTCTGTGAAAATGCTGGGCTGAGTTACCCTTGATGGCTGGATTGGCAGTGGTTGTGTACGTTGCAGGGACTGCATTGTGGGCACAGCTGTGGGCATTGCTGCCTCCCCACTGGTGGGCTATGCCACTCGCAGCCTCTCTGAGATTCTAAATAGTTGTACAAGAATGGATTTGACAAAGGTGGCTGGACCCACTGCTTCTCCATGCCCATAGGTGGCCCTAGCCTACTGCTGGTCACCCAGAGCTGGCTCTGGCCTGCTGCAGGTCATGATGTGGAGATGCCGGCGTTGGACTCGGGTAAACACGTAAGAAGTCTTACAACATCAGGCGGCACGGTAGCACAGTGGTTAGCACTGCTGCTTCACAGCTCCAGGGTCCTGGGTTCGATTCCCGGCTCGGGTCTCTGCCTGTGTGGAGTTTGCACATTCTCCTCGTGTCTGCGTGGGTTTTCTCCGGGTGCTCCGGTTTCCTCCCACAGTCCAAAGATGTGCGGGTTAGGTTCATTGGCTATGCTAAAATTGCCCCTTAGTGTCCTGGGATGTGTAGGTTAGAGGGATTAGCAGGTAAATGTGTAGGGATATGGGGATAGGGTCTGGGTGGGATTGTGTTCGGTGCAGACTCGATGGGCTGAAGGGCCTGTTTCTGCACTGTAGGGTTCTAAAAAAAAAAAATCAGGTTAGAGTCCAACCAGTTTATTTGATAGTAATTCCACAAGCTTTCGGAAACAGCGTTCCTTCATCAGGTGTTTGGAAGGTTTTGGTCAGAGAAAGGCATATAAAGACACACACAGTTTACAGAATACTGATTAGAATGCAGGTCTTTACAACTAACCTGAACATATGCCCTTCTCTGATCAGAATCTTCCACACACCTGACGAAGGAACACCATTTCTGAAATCTTGTGGGATTACTATCAAATAAACTGGTTGGACTTTAACCTGGTGATGTGAGACTTCTTACTGCTGCTAGACACCCAGAGCTGGCCCTGGCCTGATGGTGGACACAGTAAGAAGTCTTACAACACCAGGTTAAAGTCCAACAGGTTTATTTGATAGCAAAAGCTACTAGCTTTCAGAGCACTGGCTGTCCCTCCTCAGGTGAATGGGAGTTCTAATCACAAACAGGGCATATAAGATACAAACTAAATTTACAGAATAATGATTGGAATGCGATTCTTTACAGCTGATCAAGTTGTAAAGGTACAGACAATGTGTGTGGCCAGAGCATTAAGCACAGGTTAAAGAGATGTATATTGTCTCCAGCCAGGACAAGTAGTGAGATTTTGCAAGTCAAGGCAAGTCATGGGGGTTACAGATAATGTGACATGAACCCAAGATCCCGGTTGAGGCCGTCCCCATGTGGGGAGCTTGGCTATCAGTCTCTGCTCAGTGACTCTGCGCTGTTGTGTGTTGTGAAGGCCACCTTGGAGAACGCTTTACCCAAAGATCAGAGGCCAAATGCCTGTGACCGTTGAAGTGTTCACCAGCAGGAAGAGAAGAGTCTTGCCTTGTGATTATTGAGCAGTGTTCATTTATCCGTTGTCGTAGCATCGGTTGATAGTGGAGGCCCGGAGCTGACCCTGGCCTGATGGTGGAGGCCCAGAGCTGACCCTGGCCTGATGGTGGACACCCAGAGCTGACCCTGGCCTGATGGTGGAGGCCCAGAGCTGACCCTGGCCTGATGATGGACACCCAGAGCTGACCCTGGCCTGATGGTGGAGGCCCGGAGCTGACCCTGGCCTGATGGTGGAGGCCCAGAGCTGACCCTGGCCTGATGGTGGAGGTCCGGAGCTGACCCTGGCCTGATGGTGGAGGCCCAGAGCTGACCCTGGCCTGATGATGGAGGCCCGGAGCTGACCCTGGCCTGATGGTGGAGGTCTCTGACCTTCGGGTAAGCATTCTCCAAGGCGGCCTTCATGACACACGACAGCGCAGAGTCGCTGAACAGAGACTGATAGCCAAGTTCCGCACACATGAGGACGGTCTCAACAGGGATCTTGGGTTCATGTCGCACTATCTGTAACCCCCGTGACTTGCCTGGGTTTGCAAAACCTCACTCACTGTACTGTCTGGAGACAATACACATCTCTTTAAACTGTGATCAGTGCTCCTTCCACTCACATTATCAGCCACTTTAAGAATTGAACAGCAGGTTAGGTGTAAGGATTCGCATTCTAATCAGCAATCTCTAAACTGTCTGTGCTTTATATGTTCTGTCTGAGGCCAGAACTCTCCATTCACCTGACGAAGAGGGTAACCTCGAAAGCTTGCTTGCTTGTGAGAATATTATCAAATAAATCGGTTGGACTAAAACCTGGTGTTGTCAGACTTTTTACTGATGGTGGAGGCCCAGAGCTGACCCTGGCCTGATGGTGGAGGCCCAAAGCTGACCCTGGCCTGATGGTGGAGGCCCAGAGCTGACCCTGGCCTGATGGTGGAGGCCCAGAACTGACCCTGGCCTGATGGTGGAGGCCCAGAGCTGACCCTGGCCTGATGGTGGAGGCCCGAAGCTGACCCTGGCCTGATGGTGGAGGCCCGGAGCTGACCCTGGCCTGATGGTGGACGCCCAGAGCTGACCCTGGCCTGATGGTGGAGGCCCGGAGCTGACCCTGGCCTGATGGTGGAGGTCCGGAGCTGACCCTGGCCTGATGGTGGAGGCCCAGAGCTGACCCTGGCCTGATGGTGGAGGCCCGGAGCTGACCCTGGCCTGATGGTGGAGGCCCGGAGCTGACCCTGGCCTATGGTGGAGGCCCGGAGCTGACCCTGGCCTGATGGTGGACGCCCAGAGCTGACCCTGGCCTGATGGTGGACGCCCAGAGCTGACCCTGGCCTGATGGTGGAGGCCCGGAGCTGACCCTGGCCTGATGGTGGAGGCCCGGAGCTGACCCTGGCCTGATGGTGGAGGCCCGGAGCTGACCCTGGCCTGATGGTGGACGCCCAGAGCTGACCCTGGCCTGATGGTGGACGCCCAGAGCTGACCCTGGCCTGATGTCTGTATGTTCTCTTTCCCCAGGTTGTTGGAGGAGAAACGCATTGAGCTGAGCAGCCAGGCCAACAAGCTGCGGAATGGACTGTCGAAGATCGATGATACCCGTGACAAAGTGGAGGTGATGTCTGTGGAGCTGGAGGAGGCCAAGATGAAGGTGGCTGAATTTCAGAAGCAGTGTGAGGAGTATTTGATGATCATCGTGCAACAGAAACGAGAGGCTGACGAGCAACAGAAGGTGGATCATAGAGTCATAGAGATGTTCAGATGGAAAAGGCCCTTTGGCCCAACTTGTTCATGCCGCCTTTCTTTTAAAACTCCTAAGCTAATCCCAATTGCCTGCATTTGGCCCATATCCCTCTATACCCATCTTACCCATGTAACTGTCTAAATACTTTTTAAAAGTCACCATTGTACCCGCCTCTACTACTACCTTTGGCAGCTCGTTCCAGACACTCACCACCCTCTGTGTGAAAAAATTGCCCCTCTGGACACTCTCTCCCCTCTTACCTTAAACCACTAGTTTTAGACTCCCCACTGTTTCAGAAAAGATATTGACTATCTAGCTGATCTGTGTCCCTCATTATTTTATGGATCACTATAAGATCACCCCTCAACCTTCTACGCTCCAGAGAATAAAGTCCCAGCCTCTCCTTATAACTCAATCCATCAAGTCCCGGTAACATCCTAGTAAATCTTTTCTGCACTCTTTCTCCTTTAATAATATCCTTTCTATAATAGGGTGACCAGAATTGTACACAGTATTCCAAGTGTGGCCTTACCAATGTCTTGTACAACTTCAACAAGACGTCCCAATCCCTGTATTCAATGTTCTGACCAATGAAACCAAGCATGCCAAATACTTTCTTCACCACTCTGTCCACCTGTGACTCCACTTTCAAGGAGCTATGAACCTGTACCCCAAGATCTCTTTGTTCTGAAACTCTCCCCAACACCCTACCATTAACTGAATAAGTCCTGCCCTGGTTCAATCTGCCAAAATGCATCACCTCACATCTGTCTAATTAAACTCCATCTGCCATTCGTCAGCCACTGGCCCAATTGATCAAGATCCCGCTGCAATTGGAGATAACTTTCTTCACTATCCACTGTGTCACCAACCTTGGTATCATCTGCCAACTTACTAACCATGCCCCCTGTATTCTTATCCAAATTATTAATATAAATGACAAATAACAGTGGGTCCAGCATTGATCCCTGAGGCACACCACTGGTCATAGGCCTCCAGTTTGAAAAACAACTCCCTACAACAACCCTCTGGCTTCTTGACAGAAGCTAATTTTGTATCCATTTTGATACCTCATCCTGCATCCCATGAGACTTATCCTTGTGCAAAAACCATGCGGTACTTTGTCAAAGGTGGATGAAGGAAGGAAACCCTCTTCCAACCTGTGTTCCTGATAACACTCTGTGAAGGTGCACCCACATTATCCCCATTGACTCAGCTAGCTCGGCAGCCCATGCTGGACACGGAAATGGAATTGCTCCATTACCCTGGCTGTAACCTCTCTCAACTTCCTAACGCTTCAGTCCTGTGTTCTAATCAGTTCAAACATCCTGCACTGGTTTCCTCCAGCCCTGTGTCCCTGCCTGTACACTTTGCTCCCCAGACGCTGATCTGTTCCTTCTTCCCTCTACATTTAACTCCACCCAGTGCAGCCATGCTTTCAGCCTATACTCCCTCCGACTTGCCCCCTCCCTGGTCTCTGGAGTCTTGATAAAGGTTTTTACACATCTTTCAGACCTGCTCTCAACTCCAAATCCATCTTCCCCTTCTCCTCCAGCTCACAGTCCATAGAAGCTAGAAGCAGGAGTAGGCCTTCCAGCCTGCTCTGCCACTTATTTGGATCATGGCTGATCATCAAATTCAATATCATGGTCCCCACGTCCTCCCATATCCCTCGATCCCTTTAGCCCCAAGGACTATATCTAATTCCTTCTCCAAATCACACAATCAGTAGTTTAGTCTGAACAATGTTCTGTGGTAGTGAATTCCACACATTCACCACTCTCTGGATGAAGAAATTTCTCCTCACCTCAGTTCTAAAAGGTTTACCCCTTATCCTCAAACTATGACCCCCCCCCCAATTCTGGACTCCCCCCAACATCGGGAATAATTTATTCCCTGAAACTGTAAAGCTTTTACTGGGCTATCTGTCTGATGTGAGGAGCACCGTATCAGAAGTTGCTGTTGCTTCTCCAGGCTACAGACAGGTTCCCCGTGATGTTGAGAGACATTTGATTCTAGTGTCAAAAAAAATTACAGAAAAATACGGCACAGGAACAGGCCCTTCAGCCCTCCAAGCCTGCAACGACCATGCTGCCTGACTGAACTGAAACCCCCTACCCTTCCAGGGACCATATCTCTATTCCCATCCTATTCATGCATTTGTCCAGATGCCCCTCAAAAGTCACCACTGTATGCGCTTCCACTACCTCCCCTGACAGCAAGTTCCAGGCACCCACCACCTTCGTGTAAAAAACCTGCCTCGTACATCTCCTTTAAACCTTGCCCCTCACACCTTAAACCTGTGGCCCCCCAGTAATTGACTCTTCCACCCTGCGAAAAAGCATCTGACTATCCACTCTGTCCATGCCTCTCATAATCTTGTATTTTTCTATCAGGTCGCCCCTCAACCTCCGTCGTTCCAGTGAGAACAAAACAAGTTTCTCCAACCTCTCCTCATAGCTAATGTAGATGTGTTTGGGTTCCTCCACCTGATGTGACGGCACAATCTCACACTGGGGGTATCATTCTCAGCTCACCCACTTTTGATCTAACCGCAAATTGGAATATTTCTCTGCTGTGACTGCATGAGAATTAGGAGCCGGAGTAGGCCACACAGCCCCTTGAGTCTGCTGTGCCATTCAGGAAGGTGGTGGCTGGTCTGGCCAGTGATACCAGTAGCTGTGGAGGAGCAGTAGGGGGTTAGATGGCCAGGTGAACAGAACAGCAAAATTCCATTCATGAGCAATGAAATGTTGGCCTTTAATTTAAAGGGATTGAAATTCAAAGTGAGTTACACAGATCTTGTTCAGACCCTACCCTGAGTAAATACACTAATGTTTAGGTACAGTACCCCAATAAAGGCAGAGTGTACACCCTGAAATAACACCTTAGAGGCCAGTGTCTCTTCATCAGATTCTCTTTATTTAGAAACTTCTCCCCACTCCCAAGAGTGCTACAGGTATGCAGTGTGGGTAGCCCTGACACTTCTCCGTATATCCACGAGACTCGGTGCTTGAGCAATCATTCCCTCAATTAGGGAACTCATACTCCAAGAGCCCCACCTCACAGGCTTCACTGAGGTCATTACACAGCCCAGATTCACCAGAAAGTTATTGGGGACGTACTCGAGGGATTAATTATGAGAACTCATTGAGTTCAGGAGCTTGATAGATAATCTAATCAGATGGAAGTTTAGATTGAAAGACCTAATTCGCATAAAAGTTAGAACTAGAGACTGTTTGGGAGTAATCCCGAGACATATCTTCACATTAAGGGCCGTGGAAATCTGGAACTCTTGGCAGCATGGTGGCATTGTGGTTAGGTCTGCTGCCTCACAGCACCGGGGATCTGAGTTCAATTCCACTCTCAGATCACTGTCTGTATGGAGTCTGCATGTTCTCCCCATGTCTCTATGGGTTTCCTCCCACAGTCTGAAAGACATGCAGGTTAGTTGGATTGGCCATGCTAAATTGCCCCTTAGTGTCCAAAGATGTGCAGGTTAGGTGGATTGGCTATGCTAAATTACCCCTTAGTGTTAGTGGGATTAGCTAGGGTAAATACATTGGGTTATGAGGATAGGGAGTGGTTGGGATTGTTGTTGGTGAAGGCTCAATGGGCTGAATGGCCTTCTTTTCTGTAGTGATGATCCTCTCCTGAGGAGGTTGTTAGTACCATAGAAGCATAGAAAATTACAGCTCAGAAAAAGGCCTTTTGGCCCTTCTTGGCTGTGCCGAACCATTTTTTGCCTAGTCCCACTGACCTGCACTTGAACCATATCTCTCCAATCCTCTCATCCATGAACCGGGCAAGCTTTTCTTAAATGTTAAAAGTGACCCCGCATTTACCACTTTATCTGGCAGCTCATTCCACACTCCCACCACTCTCTGCATGAAGAAGCCCCCCGCTAATATTCCCTTTAAACTTTTCTCCTTTCACCCTTAACCCATGCCCTCTGTTTTTTTTCTCCCCTAGCCTCAGTGGAAAAAGCCTGCTTGCATTCACTCTATCTGTATCCATCAAAATCTTATACACCTCCATCAAATATCTCCTCATTCTTCTACGCTCCAGGGAATAAAGTACTAATCTATTCAATCTCTCTCTGTAACTCAGCTTCTCAAGTCCCGGCAACATCCTTGTGAACCTTCTCTGCACTCTTTCAACCTTACTTACATCCTTCCTGTAATTAGGTGATCAAAACTATACACAATACTCTAAATTCGGCCTCACCAATGCCTTATATAACCTTGATGTGGATGTGCCGGCGTTGGACTGGGGTAAACACAGTAAAAAATCTGACAATACCAGGTTTAAGTCCAACCGATTTATTTGATAGTAAACTCACTAGCTTTCGAGGTTTCCCTCTTCTTCAGGTGAATGGAGAGTTCTGGCCTCAGACAGAGCATATAAAGCACAGACAGTTTAGAGATTACTGATTAGAATACGAATCCTTACACCTAACCTGCTGTTCAAGTCCTAAAGTGGCCAACAATGTGAGTGGAAGGAGCACTGATCACAGGTCAAAGAGATGTGTATTGTCTCCAGACAGTACAGTAAGTGAGGTTTTGCAAACCCAGGCAAATCACGGGGGTTACAGATAGTACGACATGAACCCAAGATCCCTGTTGAGACCGTCCTCGTGTGCGGAACTTGGCTATCAGTCTCTGCTCAGCGCCTCTGCGCTGTCGTGAAGGCCGCCTTGGAGAATGCTTGCCCGAAGGTCAGAGGCTGAATGCCCTCTGACTCCCAAATAGTCTCTAGCTCTACCATTCAGCCTCTGACCTTCGGGTAAGCATTCTCCAAGGCGGCCTTCACGACACACGACAGCGCAGAGTCGCTGAACAGAGACTGATAGCCAAGTTCCGCGCACATGAGGACGGTCTCAACAGGGATCTTGGGTTCATGTTGCACTCTCTGTAACCCCCGTGACTTGCCTGGGTTTGCAAAACCTCACTCACTGTACTGTCTGGAGACAATACACATCTCTTTAACCTGTGATCAGTGCTCCTTCCACTCACATTGTCGGCCACTTTAGGACTTGAACAGCAGATTAGGTGTAAGGATTCGCATTCTAATCAGTAATCTGTAAACTGTCTGTGCTTTATATGCTCTGTCTGAGGCCAGAACTCTCCATTCACCTGACGAAGAGGGAAACCTCGAAAGCTAGTGAGTTTACTATCAAATAATTTGGTTGGACTTAAACCTGGTGTTGTCAGACTTCTTACTTCTATAACCTCACCATACCACTCCAACTTTTATACTCGATACTCCGGTTTATAAAGGCCAATGTACCAAAAGCACTCTTTACGACCCTATCCATCTATGATATCACTTTTAGGGAATTCTGTACCTGTATTCCCAGATCCCTCTGTTCAACTGCACTGTTCAGAGTCCTACCATTTAGCCTGTATGTTCTACTTCAGTTTGTTCTTCCAAAGTGCAATACTTCACACTTGTCTGCGTTAATTTCCATTTGCGTTAAACTCCAATAGTGTTTGCAGTCAATCAGAAATAGGTTTTAGTTGGTTAAGGTCATCCTGGATTCGAGGTATTCAGGTCAGCCGTTATCTGATTGGTTGATGCAGCAAGCTGAAGGGCTGAATGGCCTTGTCCTGCCTCTGTGAACGCACTTGCAGGCACCTCGACCAATCTGTTTGTGTTCTCAGTGTGAGAGCGTGTGTATCTTCCGGCCAGAGTCACAGGCAGCTGTTAGCGAGCTTGGCAATGGGGGAACACAAGGCCCAAGTTTCTCATGCTGTGTTGCCTGTCTGTAAAACCACTGGGCACTGCAATCCAAACCACAAGGGGAGATCGGAGACCCCTTTGAATGTAACCTGATCATTGTCCTGATTAACTAACCCCTTTGAGCATTTCTGCCCATATAGACTGTCAGCTCCCACAGTGAGAAGATTGCCGCGGAAGAGATAAAATGCAAAATAATGGCGGATGGAGCCCAGAAGGAACTGGATGAGGCCATGCCAGCACTGCAGGCAGCCATGAAGGTACAGAACTGGGAGCAAATGATAAGAGGCTGACCCCCACGGTTTCCCTCGTCTGCTGCTTCTTCATCCCCCACTGCTGCGGAATCTCACGCAGGGACGAGTGTCAGCTTGACTCAGCAAGTGGTGCTCCCCCCTCCTCAACACCGCACCGTGTGACTGGTTGTTGGCTCAATTGCTGCGTCAGCAGTTTGAGCTGAGTGATTGCCACATCTTGTGCTGCCAAATAAACCTGTTGGACTGTACCCAGAGTTCTGAGATCTCTTACTGTGAGTGCCACATCACCAGGGACTGACTGTGACAGAGAGGTGAAGCAGGGGGCTCCCATCTGCTAACTATGTTGGCACTTGATAATCAGGGCTGTTAACAAGCTTGCAAGTCATACAAGAATCACTTGGACATGGGCAGGGCAACTGGTTTGTCGCACACAGTGTTTTGATCAAACTGTCTGCAACAAGACACCTAACATTTTCAAAATACTCAGAGTGAATTTGCCAGGCCACATCGCTCATTTCCATAGTGCTGTGTTATTGTGTCCGGACTGAAAGAGCTATTCAATTAGCCCCATTCCTCCCCATCTTTCCCCATTACTCTGCACATATTCCCTTTTCGAGGAACAGGGTGGCACGTTGGGTTAGCACTGCTGCCTCAGAGCGCCAGGGACCCGGGTTCACTTCCAGCCTTGGGTCACTCTCTGTGTGGAGTCTGCATGTTCTTGTGTCTGTGTGGATTTCCTCCGGGTGCTCCGGTTTCCTCCCACAGTCCAAAGATGTGCAGGTTAGGTGGATTGACCATGTTAAATTGTCCCTTAGTGTCCAAAGATCTGTAGGTTAGGTGGATTTCCCTTGCTAATTTGTCCCTTAGTGTCCAAAGATGTGAAGGTTAGGTGGATTGACCATAGTAAAAAGTCTGACAACACCAGGTTTAAGTCCAACCTATTTATTTGATAATATACTCTCAAGCTTTCGGGGTTAGCCCCTTCGACAGGTGAATGGAGAGTTCTGGCCTCAGACAGAGCATATAAAGCATAGACAGTTTAGAGATTACTGATTAGAATGCGAATCCTTACACTTAACAGCTGTTCAAGACCTGAAGTGGCTGATAATGTGAGTGGAAGGAGCACTGATCACAGTTTAAAGAGATGCGTATTGTCTCCAGACAGTTACGTCGAGGGCATCTTGAAATCCATTGTACAAAGAACCCCCAGCTTTTGTCGCGACACTACGGACTTCCTACTGAAACTCAGCACACACGGAGCAGTTGAACCAGGGACACTCCTCGTCACAATGGATGTCTCAGCGCTCTACACCAACATCCCCCACAACGATGGCATTGCCGCGACTGCCTCAGTACTCAATGCTGACAACTGCCAGTTTCCAGATGCAATTTTACAACTCATCCGCTTTATCCTGGACCACAATATCTTCACCTTCAACAACCAGTTTTTCATCCAGACACATGGAACAGCCATGGGGACCAAATTTGCACCTCAATATGCCAACATCTGCATGTACAGGTTCGAACAAGACTTCTTCACTGCACAGAATCTTCAACTGATGCTGTACACTAGATACATTGATGACATTTTCTTCCTTTGGCCTCATGGTGAACAATCACTGAAACAACTATATGATGATATCAACAAATTCCACCCCACCATCAGACTCACCATGGACTATTCCCCAGAATCAGTTGCATTCTTGGACACACGCATCTCCATTAAGGACAGTCACCTCAGTACCTCACTGTACCGCAAGCCCACAGACAATCTCACAATGCTCCACTTCTCCAATTTCCACCCTAAACATGTTAAAGAAGCCATTCCCTATGGACAAGCCCTCCGTATACACAGGATTTGCTCAGATGAGGAGGATCGTGACAGACACCTCCAGACCCTGAAAGATGCCCTCATAAGAACAGGATATGGTGCTCGACTCATAGATCGGCAGTTCCGATGTGCCACAGCGAAAAACCGCACCGATCTCCTCAGAAGGCAAACACAGGACACAGTGGTCAGAGTACCCTTCGTCGTCCAGTACTTCCCCGGAGCGGAGAAGCTACGACATCTTGTCCGGAGTCTTCAACATTGATGAAGACGAACATCTCGCCAGGGCTATCCCCACACCCCCACTTCTTGCTTTCAGACAACCACACAACCTCAAACAGACCATTGTTCGTAGCAAACTACCCAGTCTTCAGGAGAACAGTGACCACAATACCACACAACCCTGCCACAGCAACCTCTGCAAGACATGCCGGATCATCGACATGGATACCATCATCACATGTGAGAATACCATCCACCAGGTACATGGGTAAATACTCTTGCAACTCGGCCAACATTGTCTACCTGATACGTTGCAAGAAAGGATGTCCCGAAGCATGGTACATTGGGGAGACCATGCAGACGCTACGACAATGGATGAACATCGCTCGACAGTCACCAGGCAGGACTGTTCCCTTCCTGTTGGTGAACACTTCAGTGGTCACGGGCATTCAGCCTCTGACCTTCGGGTAAGCATTCTCCAAGGTGGCCTTCACACACACGACAGCGCAGAGTCGCTGAACAGAGACTGATAGCCAAGTTCCGCACACATGAGGACGGTCTCAACAGGGATCTTGGGTTCATGTCGCACTATCTGTAACCCCCGTGACTTGCTGGGTTTGCAAAACCTCAGTTACTGTACTGTCTGGAGACAATACACATCTCTTTAAACTGTGATCAGTGCTCCTTCCACTCACATTATCAGCCACTTCAGGTCTTGAACAGCAGGTTAGGTGTAAGGATTCGCATTCTAATCAGTAATCTCTAAACTGTCTGTGCTTTATATGCTCTGTCTGAGGCCAGAACTCTTCATTCACTTATGAAGGGGCTAACCCCGAAAGCTTGTGAGTATATTATCAAATAAATAGGTTGGACTTAAACCTGGTGTTGTCAGACTTTTTACTGTGTTTACGCCAGTCCAACACCGGCATACCCACATCACGGATTGACCATGCACAGGGTTGTAAGGATAGGGCACAATGGGCCACTTGGGTGGGATGCTCTTTGGGAGAGTCGGTGCAGACTCAGTGGGCCAAATGGCCTCCTTCAGCACCATAGTAATTCTGTGGTTTGAACTTGTCTATTTCCCTTTCAAAGTTAATATTGAGTCTGTTTCTGAGATCCTACATGATTTACCAAGGCATGGCGACCTTCCTGCCAATGTTAGTTGTAAACGGCGTGGCTGACGGGTATGAGTTAAGCGGACAGCCATGGGCTAACGCACTATCTCAATCCATCACATTACAGGCTCTGGAGTCGCTGAACAAAAAGGACATGACTGAAATCAAATCATATGGCCGCCCCCCTGTCCTCGTTGAGACGGTGATGCAAGCAGTAATGATTCTTCGAGGATCAGAGCCAACCTGGGCAGAGGCCAAGAAACAGCTGGGTGAGACTCCCCCTAATGTCTGATACTGTCTGGCTGGATGGGTGGATGGTCTGGGAGGGCGGATGGATCAGTCTGCCCTATGAGATCTAAGAAGTGTTTCTGCTACAGAGCTAGTCAGCAAAACCAAACATGTAGAAGGAGCAAGTGAATGATTTCTTCATTTATCAAGACAAATGGGTAGCAAGATGGCACAGTGGTTAGCACTGCTGCCTCACAGCACCAAGGACCGGGATTCGATCCCTGGCTTGGGTCATTGTCTGTGCGGAACCTGCACGTTCTCCCTATGTCTGCGTGGGTTACTCCGGGTGTTCCGGTTTCCTCCCACAGCCCAAAAGATGTGCCGGTTAGGGTGCGTTGGCTGTGTTAAATTCTTCCTCAGTGTACCTAAACAGGCACCAGAGCCTGGCAACTGGGGGATTTTCACAGTGACTTCATTGCAGTGTTCATGTAAGCCTATTTGTGACAATAATAATTAAACTTGAATTGAAAACTTAAATGCCAATGGGGTAATTGTCTGCTCAACCCATATCCATTCATCATAAACATGGTACAAAGTGCCCTTGTCGAGAACAAAGTGAGGTGTAGCCATTCCCTGGAAACACAAGACTGACCCCCATCGATGGTTGGTGCAGGGACTGGTCACGATTGGTTTTGATGAGTAGTGGATTTGGCGCAGGGTTTGATGAGGTGCTCTCCTGTTTTTCAGGTGAGGGAACCTTCATTAAGCAGCTCATTAATTTTGACAAGGACAATATTTCTGACAAAGTGCTGAAGAAAATCGGGACGTATTGTGCACAACCAGACTTCCAGCCGGAAATTGTGGGCCGTGTGTCTGTAGCGGCCAAATCCCTCTGTATGTGGGTCCTTGCCATGGAGGCAAGTAATGTTCCAATTGTCCACACATCTCCTCCTTCCTCTTTATTCCCAATGCTTCCTCCCTCACTTCTTTGCTTCCTTTGTTCTTTCCCATCTTGCTTTTTTCCCATCAGGTTTTCAGTATTTCACTCATGTCTCTGCTTCTCTTTGTGAATCTCACTGTTCATCTATCCCTTCAGCAAATTGTGAATGAATCATAAATCCAGCTGGAGCAAATCCAACTTGTTTTGAATGCAATATGATTGGATGTTCCTGTTGTGAATGTTGGTGAGGATGTGCTGCTCCTATGAATGGTTTCATCAACCAAATCACTAGGCCCTGTCAATGGGAGTGGAGTGTAAAACTGGAATAGGATGTGAATGTAATTCCTCCTTGAGAAGGTGGTGGTGAGCTGCCTTCTTGAATCGCTGCAGTCCACGTGACCCACAATACCGTTAGGGAGGGAATTTGACCCCAGTGACGGTGAAGGAACGGCCGAAATATTTCCAAGTCAGGATGATGAGTGAGTTGGAGGGGTACTTGTAGATGGTGGTGTTCCCAGGTATCTGCTGCCCATGTCCTTTCAGATGGAACAGATCTTGGGTTTAGAAGGTGCTGTCTAAGGAGCCTTGATGAGTTGCTGCACTGCATCTTGATGGTACACACGGCTGCCACTGTGCGTCGGTGGTGGAGGGAGTGAGTGTTTGTGGATGGGGTGCCAATCAAGTAGGGCTGCTTTATCTTGGATGGTGTTGAGCTTCTCGAGTGTTGTTGGAGCCGCACCCATCCAGGCAAGTGGGGAGTATTCCATTACACTCCTGACTTGTGCCTTGTAGATGGTGGGCAGGCTTTGGGGAGTCAGGAGGTGAGTTACTCTGCGCAGGATTCCCAGCCTCTGACCTGCAGTTGTAGCCACAGTATTTATCTGGCTGAGTCCAGTTCAGTTTCTGGTCAATGATAACCCCCAGGATTTTGATAGTGGGGGGGATTCAGTGATGGTAACCCCCAGGATGTTGACAGTGGGGGCATTCAGTGATGGTAACCCCCAGGATGTTGACAGTGGGGGGATTCAGTGATGGTAACCCCCAGGATGTTGACAGTGGAGGGATTCAGTGATGATAACCCCCAGGATGTTGACAGTGGGGGGATTCAGTGATGGTAGCCCCCAGGATTTTGATAGTGGGGGGATTCAGTGGTGGTAACCCCCAGGATGTTGACAGTGGGGGGGATTCAGTGATGGTAACCCCCAGGGTGTTGACTGTGGGGGGATTCAGTGATGGTAACCCCCAGGATTTTGATAGTGGGGGGGATTCAGTGATGGTAACCCCCAGGATGTTAATGGTGGGGGGATTCAGTGATGGTAACCCCCAGGATTTTGATAGTGGGGGGGATTCAGTGATGGTAACTCCCAGGATGTTGACAGTGGGGGGATTCAGTGATTGTAACCCCCAGGATTTTGATAGTGGGGGGGATTCAGTGATGGTAACCCCCAGGATGTTGACAGTGGGGGGATTCAGTGATGGTAACCCCCAGGATGTTGAAAGTGGGGGGGAGTGATTCAGAGATGGTAACCCCCAGGATGGTGATGGTGGGGGGGAATTCAGTGATGGTAACCCCCAAGATGTTGACAGTGGGGGAGGATTCAATCTGTTAATGCTATTGAATGTCAAAGGGAGATCACAATGGTCACTGTATGTGACTTGCCAGTGACTGCCCCAAGCCTTCATGTTCTCCAGACCTTGCTGTATGCAAGCGCAAACTGCTTCAGTATCTGATGAGTCTCAAATGGTGCTGAAAATTGTGCAAAAGAGGACAAGTTATGAAATGCCACTAAAGCAGTTTTTGGGTGTTTCTTGCTGACATTAAGTGGGCCTGCAGTGATTTTCTGCCTGTCTCTAACCTCTCCTCTCCCCATCGCTTTACCCACAGCTGTACGGCAGACTGTACCGTGTGGTTGAACCTAAACGAATCCGCCTCAGGGATGCCATGGCACAGCTGGCGGAGAAGCAGGCCTCGCTTGCTGATGCACAGGCTAAGTTACGAGAGGTGGGTGCTGCCTTGTTCTAATGAGTTGCTCTGCTGCTTTGTCAACCCTCCATCTCCCATCCGCAGGTCACTGGAAGCTCAATGATTTCAGGCAGGGCAGCTATTGTCCACTCCCTTTGCTGGCGATCGGACTTTGTAAACTTTCATCAGAATACCAGGACTTGTTCCCTTTGCTCCAGATTCTCAACATTGTCAGTGTTGAGCAGTAGCTAAATAAAACACTCAGGCTGTCACACTGAGGGCCAGGAGGAGAGATTGGATAGGTTGGGTTTATTTTCCTTGGAACAAAGAATGCTGAGGGGTGACCTGATTGAGGTGTACAAAATGATGAGGAGGAGAGATAGTAAAAGAGAAAATGCTGGAAAATCTCAGCAGGCCTGGCAGCATCTGTAAGCAGAGAAAAGACCTGACATTTCGAGTCCAGAAGACCCTTTGTCAAAGCTCCTTTGACAAATGGTTGTCTGGACCCGAAAGGTCAGCTCTTTCCTCTCCTTACAGACACTGCTAACCAACTGAGATTTTTCAGCATTTTCTCTTTTGGTTTCTGATTCCAGAGTTCGCAATAATTTGCTTTTATAAGGGAAGAGATAGAGTGGGGAATTCTAGAACCAGGGGATACAGACTCAGGATAAGTGGCAGTAGGTGTAGAGGGGACAGGAGAAAAAAGTTTTTTTTACATGGTGGGTGTCTGGAATTCGCTGTCCGAGTTGGAGGTGGAGGCAGAGATCCTAAACTCTTTTAAAAAGTACCTGGATCTGCACCTTAAGGGCTGTAAACTACAGGGTTCTGGGCGCAGTGCAGGAAGGTGGGATTAGAAAGGGTACCTGGGTATCCTCAAAATGGGCCAAATGGCTTCCTTCTGTGCTGCAACTTTTCTATGGTTCTATGATCGAGCAGCAGACTGAGTTATCGGAGAGGGTCCTGAAGAGATCTCTGCAAAGGGATTGAACGATGAGTTGAAGAGGTGAAATTAGACAAGGAGACAGGCTCTTTGTGTTCAATGGCCTTTACCAATTGCTGACACATAATTTGGCCTAATGGAGACAATGGGGAGTGGTGAGTGAGGGGTAAGTGCAGGACACTCTACCTGGCCCACCAGACAGGCCTCAGCTATAGCCTGAGCATCCCATCCCTGCCTGACCTTTCCCATGACGAATACCAAAAGCAAAATATCCCATACAGCTCGCCACTTCCTGATTAAACCCTAAGCCAAAACTCATGATGGACAGGAACAGGCAGTCCACAGAGTGTGAGATGACAGTGGAAGCTGCTAAATTCTGAAGGAAGCCGGAAAGATATTCGTCGAAGATGAGAGAATTTTAGCACTGGCAGGCAAGTTGTAGTTTTCCCTGTGAATTTCACTGCAGCTTTCTCACTGGCTGAGGTTTTCCAGCACTTTCTGTTTCTAGTTGCAGTTTTCCCTGTGAGTTTCACTGCAGCTTTCTCACTGGCTGAGGTTTTCCAGCACTTTCTGTTTCTAGTTGCAGTTTTCCCTGTGAGTTTCAATGCAGCTTTCTCACTGGCTGAGGTTTTCCAGTGTTGAGTTGCAGTTTTCACTTCTGGTCCTGTTTTAAACACAGTGATTTGTGAAATGTGCCTGTCTTGGTGATGGCGGGTGCTTTTTAGGCTCCCAGTGGTTGATTCCAATGCTCTTTACTGTTCCTCCACCCCTCCCAGGTGGCTGAGAAGCTGGATACTCTAAAGAAACTGTACGATGAGAAGCTGGCTCAAAAGGAGGAGCTTCGCAAAAGGTCGGAGGAGATGGAAATCAAAATGGACCGTGCAGCCAAGCTGCTGTCAGGCCTGGCTGCAGAGAAAGTACGCTGGGAAGAGACTGTCAAGGTGAGTTTGTGGGCTGGGGTGGGAGTACAGCGGTGTACAGCAACTGTACAGTGGGGGGAGTGCAGAACCCCCAACAGAACAAATTCCACAGATGAGGGGTTTGACTTATGAAGAGAAGAGAGATTAGGCAATTTAGGCCGACACTCACCGGCGTTCAGAAGGGTGAGAGGAGATCTAATTCCAGCCTAATTCTGGCCTCAGGTCACTGTCTATGTGGAGTCTGCACGTTCTCCACGTGTCTGTGTGAGTTTCCTCTGGGTGCTCCGGTTACCTCCCACACTCTAAAAATGTGCAGGTTAGGTTGATTGGCTATGCTAAATTAGATAGTCAATATCTTTTCCCAAAGGTAGGGGAGTCTAAAATTAGAGGGCATAGGTTTAAGGTGAGAGGGGAGAGATACAAAAGGGTCCAGTGGGGCAGTTTGTTCATGATGTAGAGTTGCCGGCGTTGGACTGGGGTAAACACAGTAAAAAGTCTGACAACACCAGGTTTAAGACCAACCAATTTATTTGATAGAACTCTCCATTCACCTGACAAAGGGACTAACCCCGAAAGCTAGTGAGTGTACTATCAAATAAATTGGTTGGACTTAAACCTGGTGTTGTCAGACTTTTTACGCAGTTTGTTCACACAGAGGGTGGTGAGTGTCTGGAACAAGTGTCAGAGGTATTAGTAGAGATGTGTACAATTTTGTCTTTTAAATAGCTTTTAGACAGTTACATGGGTAAGATGGGTATAGAGGGATATGGGCCAAATGCAGACAATTGGGATTAGCTTAGGGGTTTAAAAAAAGGACGGCAAGGACAAGCTGGACCAAAGGGCCTATTTCCATGCTGTAAATCTTTATGACTTTATAAATTGACCCTAGTGTCAGGAGGATTAGTCGGGTAAATGTGTGGGGTACAGGAATAGGGCCTGGGTGGGATTGTGGTCGGCACAGATTTAGAACATAAGAACATAAGAAATAGGAGCAGGAGTAGGCCATCTAGCCCTTCGAGCCTGCCCCGCCATTCAGTAAGATCATGGCTGATCTGTCGCTGCTCAGTTCCACATTCCGGCCCTCTCCCCATAACCCTTAATCCCCTCTCTTATCAAAAACCCATCAACCCGCGTCTTAAAAATATTTAGCGAGGCAGCCTCCACCACTTCAACGGGCAGAGAATTCCAGAGATTCACCACCCTTTGAGTGAAGAAGTTCCTCCTCAACTCCGTTCTAAACCGCCCCCCTTTTATCTTGAGGCTATGCCCCCTAGTCCTACTGTCTTTTTTGAGCGGGAAGAATCTCTCCACCTCTATCCTATCCATTCCATTCATCATCTTATACGTCTCAATGAGATCTCCCCTCATTCTTCTAAACTCTAACGAGTACAAGCCCAGTTTATTCAGCCTCTCCTCATAGCTCAACCCCCTCAACTCCGGTATCAGCCTAATAAACCTCCTCTGCACTCCCTCCAAGGCCAAAATATCTTTGCGCAGGTGCGGCACCCAAAACTGCACACACAGTACTCCAACTGCGGCCTCACCAATGCCCTATACAGCTGCAGCAAGACCTCCCTACTTTTATATTCAATCCCCCTCGCTATGAAGGCCAGCATCCCATTTGCCTTCCTTACCACCTGCTGCACCTGCAAGCTGGGTTTTTGCGACTCATGCACAAGGACCCCGAGGTCCCTCTGCACTGTTGCCTGCTGCAGTTTTTTGCCCCGTAAGTAATAGTCCTTCCTACCATTCTTCCTACCAAAGTGGACCACCTCACACTTGCCAACATTAAATTCTATTTGCCATTTCCTGGCCCATTCGCCCAGCCTATCTAGATCCTTCTGCAGACTCTCCACACCCTCCGCACAATTTGCCGTTCCCCCAATCTTGGTGTCATCAGCAAATTTCGACACCCTACACTCAGTTCCCTCCTCCACATCATCTGTATAAATGGTAAAAGCTGAGGCCCCAGCACCGACCCCTGGGGCACCCCACTAGTCACCATCTGCCAATCCGAATAGCACCTGTTGACCCCCACTCTCTGCCTCCTATTTGATAACCAATCCTCTATCCACGCTAACACCCTACCCCCAACTCCATGTCCCTCAACCTTCTGCAATAACCTCTTGTGAGGTACTTTGTCAAACGCCTTCTGAAAATCTAGAAAGACCACATCCACCGGCTCTCCTCTATCCACCTAGACACATCCTCATAGAACTCCAGTAAATTTGTCAGACACGACTTCCCTTTAATGAAACCGTGCTGCGTCTGCTCTATCAAGCAATTCCTTTCAAGATGCCTCGCAATTTCCTCTTTAATGACGGATTCTAACATTTTACCTTCCACAGCCGAATAGCCTCATTCTGCACTGTAGGAATTCTATGATAATTGAAATGTACAGGACGAGAAAGGGGATTGACAGGGCAGATGTGGAGAGGATGTTTCCTCTTGTGGTACAATCTAGAAGAAGAGATTTTAGCAATAAGGATAAAGATAGACTTAGGATACCATTCAGGGTAGACTATTTAGGACGGAGGTGAGGAGACATTTCTTCACCTGGTGAGCCTGTAGAATTCATTACTACAGGAAGTAGTTGATGCCAAAACATTGAACGTATTCCAGAGGTGGTTGGATATATTGTGTCAGCATTTGCTTAGCGGTCTTCCAATCAGTCCACCTGCCAGGGAGAAATGAGCCTGGAGAAGGTGACAGGGATCGGAGTCAGCTCGCTGGGCAGAAACTCACTGCGGCCTTGGCCTATAGATCCAACAGCTCCCTCTGCAACCTCCTGCTGCTCCTCTGCGGACTGCCAACGTGTTAAAAATGGGAGCTGCAATCTGTATCACAGGGTCCAGGATTGTCATCAGCACTCCTCCTCCTACTGTGTGTGTGTGTGCCACCTTGTGCTTAGCTGCTGTTCCCACTTCCCTCAGTGGTGGTGCGATTGTTGGATGGAGCATCAGGCTGAAAGCACACCTCTCTGAGAGTTCAGAAGGTTCCACCAACATGAGCTGCATTCCTAGATGGTTAAGGTACCATGAAAACCCCTTCAGTGAGTCAGCCAAGGGCAGCCAGCAATCCCTTTCCCTATCACTGGACATCTAGCAAAGCCCCTGCATCAGGGACTGGAGCTGATAGCATCGATAGAGAATGGTGCAGGGGTCCCGAAGGCAAATTCTGCTGCTAGCATGCAAGCGACTGGGCCATTGTGTGGACAGGCCACAGTATGACCATGTTCAGTTTATAATAACCCATCATCTCTCTGCTGTTTACCTGATGTTGAAAGTGGAGAGTTGATGAGACAAAAGGGAAGTATTGTCCCTCTTGTATCCAGAATTTATTTGAAGGGACACTATGTCAGGGCCACTTGATGATGTGTCTGATTGCTCCGTCTAGCCAGGGTTGCAATAACACTGAAAGATCTAGCCTGTAGTTAACGAGTATAAAATCTCTCTCTGGAACCTGTGCCACACTGTGCTACATTGCTCGAGTATTCTGTTAACAGCATTATTCATCCTTGCATGGCCAGCTCCAACAGGCCTTTTTCTCTTCCCTGCTAGGGTCTAGAATCGGATATGGGTTACCTGGTTGGAGACTGCCTGCTGGCCTCAGCCTTCCTTTCATACATGGGCCCTTTCCTCTCAAATTATCGGGAGGAGATTGTTGCTGACATCTGGATGAAGGAGGTGAGTGACAGAGGGTCAGCATCTTGTGTGTTGTATCTGCATGTTTTTACTGACCATCATCACCAGGTTATTACGGTACCCATGCGCTGAGGTGCACCCGTGTGTTGAGATGCACTGGGTGTGCCTGTGTGCAGAGATGGGTATGAGGCCCAGGCTGTGTACAGGGCCCAGGCTGTGTACGCTGCCCAGGCTGTGTATAGGGCCAGAGTGCAGCATGAAAGTGTTTGTACCCAGTTTTGCCTGGCTGATTGTACTGCCATCAAACTATCTGAATGATATTCCCTACAGGTCAACCAGAGGGCAGTGCCCTACTCCCCAGACTTTGCCTTTGCAAACTTTCTCTCCAATCCCACCACAGTGCGAGACTGGAACATCCAGGGCCTGCCAACGGATGCCTTCTCTACAGAAAATGGAGTCATTGTAACCAGAGGCAACAGGTACGTTGGATACGCACCAGTGGGAGAGGGCAACAGAGAGAGATGTGTAACACCAACAGACACTCAATGAGGACAATTGCACTGTCAGAGGGTCAGCGCTGAGGGAGCGCCGCACTGTCAGAGGGTCAGTGCTGAGGGAGGGCCGCGTGGAATGGTAGCACACTGTTGTGAGCCTGCAATTCCCCTTATCGCAAAGAGAAATGAGAGTTTGCAAAGTATGTCAGTGACAGCATTTCCCATTGAGTCACCCTGGGCATCTGCTGCAAATGGTGAGAGACAGCACTAGCAGCAGTGGGTTTAGCATGTCCTTCCTTCACATTTAGAACCTGGGATTAACTCCAGTCCAGACCAGTTCAATAAAAATCTGTGCACTGCCTAAAAATTGGTTCAGCTTCACTCTCAAGGATCAAGTGAATGATAACCTGTGACAGTTTAGAGGGAACTTTACTTTGTATCTAAACCCGTGCTGTACCTGTCCTGGGAGTGTTTGATGGGGGGACAGTGTAGAGAGAGCTTTACTCTGTATCTAACCCCGTGCTGTATCTGTCCTGGGAATGTTTGATGGGGGGACAGTGTAGAGGGAGCTTTACTCTGTATCTAACCCCGTGCTGTACCTGTTCTGGGAGTGTTTGATGGGGGGACAGTGTAGAGGGAGCTTGCCTCTGTATCTGATCCCGTGTGTACCTGTCCTGGGAGTGTTTGATGGGGGGAACAGTGTAGAGGGAGCTTTACTCTGTATCTAACCTGTACCTGTCCTGGGAGTGTTTGATGGGCACAGTGTAGAGGGAGCTTTACTCTGTATCTAACCTCATGCTGTACCTGTCCTGGGAGTGTTTGATGGGGGGACAGTGTAGGGGGAGCTTTACTCTGTATCTAACCCCGTGCTGTACCTGTTCTGGGAGTGTTTGATGGGGGGACAGTGTAGAGGGAGCTTTACTCTGTATCTAACCCCGTGCTGTACCTGTCCTGGGAGTGTTTGATGGGGGAACAGTGTAGAGGGAGCTTTCCTCTGTATCTGACCCCGTGGTGTACCTGTCCTGGGAGTGTTTGATGGGGGGACAGTGTAGAGGGAGCTTTACTCTGTATCGAACCCCGTGCTGTACCTGTCCTGGGAGTGTTTGATGGGGGGGACAGTGTAGAGGGAGCTTTACTCTGTATCTAACCCCGTGCTGTACCTGTCCTGGGAGTGTTTGATGGGGGAACAGTGTAGAGGGAGCTTTACTCTGTATCTAACCCCGTGCTGTACCTGTCCTGGGAGTGTTTGATGGGCACAGTGTAGAGGGAGCTTTACTCTGTATCTAACCCCGTGCTGTACCTGTCCTGGGAGTGTTTGATGGGGGGGACAGTGTAGAGGGAGCTTTACGCTGTATCTAACCCCGTGCTGTACCTGTCCTGGGAGTGTTTGATGGGGGAACAGTGTAGAGGGAGCTTTACTCTGTATCTAACCCCGTGCTGAACCTGTCCTGGGAGTGTTTGATGGGCACAGTGTAGAGGGAGCTTTACTCTGTATCTAACCCCATGCTGTACCTGTCCTGGGAGTGTTTGATGGGGGGACAGTGTAGAGGGAGCTTTACTCTGTATCTGACCCCGTGGCGTACCTGTCCTGGGAGTGTTTGATGGGCACAGTGTAGAGGAAGCTTTACTCTGTATCTAACCCCATGCTGTACCTGTCCTGGGAGTGTTTGATGGGCACAGTGTAGAGGGAGCTTTACTCTGTATCTAACCCCATGCTGTACCTGTCCTGGGAGTGTTTGATGGGGGGACAGTGTAGAGGGAGCTTTACTCTGTATCTGACCCCGTGGCGTACCTGTCCTGGGAGTGTTTGATGGGCACAGTGTAGAGGAAGCTTTACTCTGTATCTAACCCCATGCTGTACCTGTCCTGGGAGTGTTTGATGGGGGGGACAGTGTAGAGGGAGCTTTACTCTGTATCTAACCCCGTGCTGTACCTGTCCTGGGAGTGTTTGATGGGCACAGTGTAGAGGGAGCTTTACTCTGTATCTAACCCCGTGCTGTACCTGTCCTGGGAGTGTTTGATGGGGGGACAGTGTAGAGGGAGCTTTACTCTGATTCAGTGCAATGTACTAGGAAATCTTCTGGCCATCACAATGTTGGATTTGCATTGTGTACGAGTTAGTGGAATGCGAGTGAGTTTCTTTGGGTAAGGGGTGTGATTGTAAACAGTAGCTGGAAACTGCTGGAATTGTGTCAGGTGCACACCTTGATGTTTGTCCTTCTCTCCCCCAGGTGGCCTTTGATGGTGGACCCACAGGGTCAGGCTCTGAAGTGGATCAAGAACATGGAGTCCTCAAAGGTACAAGACTCATAGAAGCTGCAGGCACAATCTGAGCACCAACAGGGGGGAACAAATAAATAAATCCACATAATTTATCAACATGATGGGGCGGCACGGTGACACAGTGGGTTAGCGCTGCTGCCTCACAGCGCCAGGGACCCGGGTTCAATCCCAGCGGCACGGTGACACAGTGGGTTAGCGCTGCTGCCTCACAGCGCCAGGGACCCGGGTTCAATCCCAGCAGCACGGTGACACAGTGGGTTAGCGCTGCTGCCTCACAGCGCCAGGGACCCGGGTTCAATCCCAGCGGCACGGTGACACAGTGGGTTAGCGCTGCTGCCTCACAGCGCCAGGGACCCGGGTTCAATCCCAGCGGCACGGTGACACAGTGGGTTAGCGCTGCTGCCTCACAGCGCCAGGAACCCGGGTTCAATCCCAGCAGCACGGTGACACAGTGGGTTAGCTCTGCTGTCTCACAGGGACCCGGGTTCAATCCCAGCAGCACGGTGACACAGTGGGTTAGCACTGCTGCCTCACAGCGCCAGGGACCCGGGTTCGATTCCTGGCTTGGGTCACTGTCTGTGCGGAGCCTGCATGAACTCCCCGTGCCTGCGTGGTTTTCCTCCAGATGCTCTGGTTTCCTTCCCCAGTCTGAAAGACGTGCGGAGTAGGGTGCATTGGCCATGCTAAATTGTCCGTTAGTGTTGTGGGATTAACAGAGTAAATGCATGGAGTTAAGGGAATAAGGCCTGTGTAGGATTGTGGTCCGTGCAGAGTGATGGGCCGAATGGCCTCCCCTTACAGTGTAGGGATTTAATGATTAAAGAGCAAAAGAAAAGAAAATTCCAGCACAGGAACAGACTCTTTGGTTCTCCAAGACTGTACCGATCATGCTGCCTAACTGAACTAAAACCTTTCACCCTTCCGGGGACCATATCCTTCTATTCACATCCTATTCATGCATTTGTCCAGATGCCCCTTAAAACTCACGACCGAATCCCTTTCCACTCCCTCCCCCGGCAGTAAGTTCCAGGCACCCACCACCCTCTGTGTAAAAAATCTGCCTCGTACATCTCCTTTAATCCTTGCCCCTCACACCTTAAACCTGTGCCCCCCTAGTAATTGACTCTTCCATCCCGGAGAAAAGGTTCTGACTATCCACTCTGTCCGTGCCCTTCACAATCTTGTAGATTGGCCAAGACAGTGAGGTCAGTAATGCATTGGCGGCAGGGTGAAGGTCATGGTTCCCTGGAAATGGCCAACCTTACAGCAGGCAATATGTGATGACACAGCTAACCCTGAAAGCTTATCTGAATCGCATGGTCCATCAAACAGTCTGCATGATCCTCCCTCCCTCCCACCACCCCCACACGCCCCTTCCTCAACATGTGGCGGATGGGACGGCCCACCATTTCTTGGGGTCCCACCGCTATCAACTGGGTTTCCAGTAATTCACACCCTTGGCTGGGTGTCAAGAAAGGGGTGGAGGTGGGTGGTGGTTCTCTCCAGTGGGACTGGAAGATCCCAGCAGTGAGACCAGCTGGCAGGATACAGAATTCCTGAGAGGAACTGCAGCGGTGGCTCCTAGTTAGAACAGCAGAACACAGTGAAGGGAGGATAGTAACTCTGTCCAAAAACCCAGCCTGGACAAACTGAACCACCAGCATCCCGGGCCCAGAAACAGCAGCCTTGATATCTGTGGCCAAATCACAATGTCCAGTCAATACAGAATAACACAGGGCACCCAAAATAAAATCAGAAGACTGCAACTTCTAAAGTTCCCTTCTCAATATCTACTCTGAATGAACCTTCAGCCAGTTAACCATACAGATCCTAAACTATCACATTATCAAACATTATTAATGCCTGGATATTTAATGGGGGACATTGTAGAGGGAGCTTTACTCTGTATCTAACCCCGTGCTGTACCTGTCCTGGGAGTGTTTGATGGGGGGACAGTGTAGAGGGAGCTTTACTCTGTATCTAACCCCGTGCTGTCCCTGTCCTGGGAGTGTTTGATGGGGGGACAGTGTAGAGGGAGCTTTACTCTGTATCTAACCCTGTGCTGTACCTGTCGTGGGAGTGTTTAATGGGGGGGACAGTGTAGAGGGAACTTACTCTGTATCTAACCCCGTACTGTACCTATCCTGGGAGTGTTTGATGGAGGGACAGTGCAGAGGGAACTCTGCTCTGTACCTGATGTTGTTGTTCCTCAGCAATGCTAGAGCTCAAGACAGGCTGGGAAATAAATGAAATCTTTCACTTTCATTCCTTAAAGAATTTACTTGAGTAAAAAATAGATGAGTGGGTTTGCGTGAGTGTGTGTGAGTGAGTTAGTGAGATTGAGCGAGTGTGTGTGAGTGAGTTTGTGAGACTGAGCGAGTGTCTGTGAGTGAGTTTGTGAGACTGAGCGAGTGTGTGTGAGTGAGTTTGTGAGACTGAGCGAGTGTGTGTGAGTGAGTTTGTGAGATTGAGCGAGTGTGTGTGGGTGAGTTTGTGAGTTTGAGCGAGAGTGTGTGGGTGAGTTTGAGCGAGAGAGTGTGGGTGAGTTTGAGCGAGTGTGCGTTGGTGAGATTGAGCGAGTGTGCGTGGGTGAGTTTGAGCTAGTGTGCGTGGGTGAGTTTGTGAGATTGAGTGTGTATGAGTGAGTTGCTGAGATTATAATAGTTTGAGTTTGTGAGGTTGAGCGAGTGTGTGGGTGAGTTTGTGAGATTGAGTGAGTGTGTGTGGGTGAGTTTGTGAGATTGAGCAAGTGTGTGTGAGTGAGTTTGTGAGATTGAGCGAGTGTGTGGGTGACTTTGTGAGATTGAGCGAGTGTGTGTGAGAGTGAGTGTGTGTGAGTGTGTGGGTGAGTTTGTGAGATTGACCGAGTGTGTGGGTGAGTTTGTGAGTTTGAGCGCGTGTGTGTGGGTGAGTTTGAGCGAGAGTGCGTGGGTGAGTTTGAGCGAGAGTGCGTGGGTGAGTTTGAGCGAGAGTGCGTGGGTGAGTTTGAGCGAGAGTGCGTGGGTGAGTTTGAGCGAGAGTGCGTGGGTGAGTTTGAGCGAGAGTGCGTGGGTGAGTTTGAGCGAGAGTGCGTGGGTGAGTTTAAGCGAGAGTGCGTGGGTGAGTTTGAGCGAGAGTGCGTGGGTGAGTTTGAGCGAGAGTGCGTGGGTGAGTTTGAGCGAGAGTGCGTGGGTGAGTTTGAGCGAGAGTGCGTGGGTGAGTTTGAGCGAGAGTGCGTGGGTGAGTTTGAGCGAGAGTGCGTGGGTGAGTTTGAGCGAGAGTGCGTGGGTGAGTTTGAGCGATTGAACGAGTGAGTAGGTGAGTGTGTGTGAGTGAGTTTGTGAGATTGATCGAGTGCGTGTGGGTGAGTTTGTGAGATTGAGCGAGTGCGTGTGGGAGAGTTTGTGAGATTGAGCGAGTGCGTGTAGGTGAGTTTGTGAGATTGAGCGAGTGCGTGTGGGAGAGTTTGTGAGATTGAGCGAGTGTGTGTGGGTGAGTTTGTGAGATTGAGCGAGTGTGTGTGGGTGAGTTTGTGAGATTGAGCGAGTGTGTGAGGGTGAGTTTGTGAGATTGAGCGAGTGTGTGAGGGTGAGTGTGTGAGATTGAGCGAGTGTGTGAGGGTGAGTTTGTGAGATTAAGCGAGTTGTGTGTGAGTGAGTGTGTGTGAGTGAGTTTGTGAGATTGAGTGAGTGTGTGAGTGAGTTTGTGAGATTGAGTGAGTGTGTGAGGGTGAGTTTGTGTGATTGAGCGAGTGTGTGTGAGTGAGTGTGTGTGAGTGAGTTTGTGAGATTGAGCGAGTGTGTGTGGGTGAGTTTGTGAGATTGATCGAGTGTGTGTGAGTGAGTTTGTGAGATTGAGTTAGTGTGTGTGAGTGAGTTTGTGAGATTGAGTGAGTGTGTGTGAGTGAGTTTGTGAGATTGAGTGAGTTTGTGTGGGTGAGTTTGTGTGAGTGAGTTTGTGTGAGTGAGTTTGTGTGAGTGAGTTTGTGTGAGTGAGTTTGTGTGAGTGAGTTTGTGTGAGTGAGTTTGTGTGAGTGAGTTTGTGTGAGTGAGTTTGTGTGATTGAGCGAGTGTATGTGAGTGAGTGTGTGTCTGTGTGGGTGAGTTTGTGAGATTGAGCGAGTGTGTGTGAGTGAGTGTGTGTGGGTGAGTGGAAGTGTGTGTGGGTGAGTTTGTGAGATTGAGCGAGTGTGTGAGGGTGAGTGTGTGTGGGTGAGTTTGTGAGATTGAGTGTGTGGGTGAGTTTGTGAAATTGAGCAAGTGTGTGGGTGAGTTTGTGAGATTGAGTGTGTGTGGGTGAGTTTGTGAGATTGAGTGTGTGTGGGTGAGTTTGTGAGATTGAGTGTGTGTGGGTGAGTTTGTGAGATTGAGCGAGTGTGTGGGTGAGTTTGTGAGATTGAGTGAGTGTGTGTGGGTGAGTTTGTGAGATTGAGCGAGTGTGTGTGAGTGAATTTGTGAGATTGAGCGAGTGTGTGGGTGAGTTTATGAGATTGAGCGAGTGTGTGGGTGAGTTTGTGAGATTGAGCGAGTGTGTGGGTGAGTTTGTGAGATTGAGCGAGTGTGTGGGTGAGTTTGTGAGATTGAGCGAGTGTGTGGGTGAGTTTGTGAGATTGAGCGAGTGTGTGGGTGAGTTTGTGAGATTGAGCGAGTGTGTGGGTGAGTTTGTGAGATTGAGCGAGTGTGTGGGTGAGTTTGTGAGATTGAGTGAGTTTGTGTGGGTGAGTTTGTGAGATTGAGCGAGCGTATGTGAGTGAGTTTGTGAGATTGAGCGAGCGTGTGTGGGTGAGTTTGTGAGATTGAGCGAGCGTGTGTGGGTGAGTTTGTGAGATTGAGCGAGTGTGTGAGGGTGAGTTTGTGAGATTGAGCGAGTGTGTGAGGGTGAGTGTGTGTGAGTGAATTTGTGAGATTGAGCGAGTGTGTGGGTGAGTTTGTGAGATTGAGTGAGTGTGTGTGGGTGAGTTTGTGAGATTGAGTGTGTGTGGGTGAGTTTGTGAGATTGAGCGAGTGTGTGAGGGTGAGTGTGTGTGAGTGAATTTGTGAGATTGAGCGAGTGTCTGTGGGTGAGTTTGTGAGATTGAGCGAGTGTGTGAGGGTGAGTTTGTGAGATTGAGCGAGTGTGTGAGGGTGAGTGTGTGTTAGTAAGTTTGTGAGATTGAGCGAGTGTGTGTGGGTGAGTTTGTGAGATTGAGCGAGTGTGTGAGGGTGAGTTTGTGAGATTGAGCGAGTGTGTGAGGGTGAGTGTGTGTGAGTTAATTTGTGAGATTGAGCGAGTGTCTGTGGGTGAGTTTGTGAGATTGAGCGAGTGTGTGAGGGTGAGTTTGTGAGATTGAGCGAGTGTGTGAGGGTGAGTGTGTGTTAGTAAGTTTGTGAGATTGAGCGAGTGTGTGTGGGTGAGTTTGTGAGATTGAGCGAGTGTGTGAGGGTGAGTTTGTGAGATTGAGCGAGTGTGTGAGGGTGAGTGTGTGTGAGTGAATTTGTGAGATTGAGCGAGTGTGTGGGTGAGTTTGTGAGATTGAGCGAGTGTCTGTGGGTGAGTTTGTGAGATTGAGCGAGTGTTTGGGTGAGTTTGTGAGATTGTGTGTGTGTGGGTGAGTTTGTGAGATTGAGTGTGTGGGTGAGTTTGTGAGATTGAGCGAGTGTGTAAGGGTGAGTTTGTGTGAGTGAATTTGAGAGATTGAGCGAGTGTGTGAGTGAGTTTGTGAGATTGAGCGAGTGTGTGGGTGAGTTTGTGAGATTGAGCGAGTGTGTAAGGGTGAGTGTGTGTGAGTGAATTTGAGAGATTGAGCGAGTGTGTGGGTGAGTTTGTGAGATTGAGCGAGTGTGTGGGTGAGTTTGTGAGATTGAGTGAGTTTGTGTGGGTGAGTTTGTGAGATTGAGCGAGCGTGTGTGAGTGAGTTTGTGAGATTGAGCGAGTGTGTGTGGGTGAGTTTGTGAGATTGAGCGAGTGTGTGCGGGTGAGTTTGTGAGATTGAGCGAGTGTGTGCGGGTGAGTTTGTGAGATTGAGCGAGTGTGTGAGGGTGAGTTTGTGAGATTCAGCGAGTGTGTGAGGGTGAGTGTGTGTGAGTGAATTTGTGAGATTGAGCGAGTGTGTGGGTGAGTTTGTGAGATTGAGTGAGTGTGTGTGGGTGAGTTTGAGAGATTGAGCGAGTGTGTGAGGGTGAGTGTGTGTGAGTGAATTTGTGAGATTGAGCGAGTGTGTGAGGATGAGTGTGTGTGAGTGAATTTGTGAGATTGAGCGAGTGTGTGTGAGTGAGTTTGTGAGATTGAGCGAGTGTGTGTGGGTGAGTTTGTGAGATTGAGCGAGTGTGTGAGGGTGAGTTTGTGAGATTGAGCGAGTGTGTGAGGGTGAGTGTGTGTGAGTGAATTTGTGAGATTGAGCGAGTGTGTGGGTGAGTTTGTGAGATTGAGCGAGTGTCTGTGGGTGAGTTTGTGAGATTGAGCGAGTGTGTGAGGGTGAGTTTGTGAGATTGAGCGAGTGTGTGAGGGTGAGTGTGTGTGAGTGAATTTGTGAGATTGAGCGAGTGTGTGGGTGAGTTTGTGAGATTGAGTGTGTGTGGGTGAGTTTGGGAGATTGAGCGAGTGTGCGAGGGTGAGTTTGTGAGATTGAGCGAGTGTGTGAGGGTGAGTTTCTGAGATTGAGCGAGTGTGTGAGTGTGAGTTTGTGAGATTGTGCGAGTGTGTGAGGGTGAGTTTGTGAGATTGAGCGAGTGTGTGTGGGTGAGTTTGTGAGATTGAGCGAGTGTGTGAGGGTGAGTTTGTGAGATTGAGCGAGTGTGTGTGGGTGAGTTTGTGAGATTGAGCGAGTGTGTGTGGGTGAGTTTGTGAGATTGAGCGAGTGTGTGAGGGTGAGTGTGTGAGGGTGAGTTTGTGAGATTGAGCGAGTGTGTGGGTGAGTTTGTGAGACTGAGCGAGTGTGTGAGGATGAGTGTGTGTGAGTGAATTTGTGAGATTGAGCGAGTGTCTGTGGGTGAGTTTGTGAGATTGAGCGAGTGTGTGAGGGTGAGTTTGTGAGATTGAGCAAGTGTGTGTGGGTGAGTGTGTGTGAGTGAATTTGTGAGATTGAGCGAGTGTGTGGGTGAGTTTGTGAGATTGAGCGAGTGTGTGGGTGAGTTTGTGAGATTGAGTGTGTGTGGGTGAGTTTGTGAGATTGAGTGTGTGTGGGTGAGTTTGTGAGATTGAGCGAGTGTGTGAGGGTGAGTTTGTGAGATTGAGCGAGTGTGTGTGAGTGAGTGTGTGTGAGTGTGTGGGTGAGTTTATGTGATTGAGCGAGTGTGTGAGGGTGAGTTTGTGAGATTGAGCGAGTGTGTGAGGGTGAGTTTGTGAGATTGAGCGAGTGTGTGAGGGTGAGTGTGTGTGAGTGAATTTGTGAGATTGAGCGAGTGTGTGTGAGTGAGTTTGTGAGATTGAGCGAGTGTGTGAGGGTGAGTGTGTGTGGGTGAGTTTGTGAGATTGAGCGAGTGTGTGTGAGTGATTTTGTGAGATTGAGCGAGTGTGTGTGGGTGTGTTTGTGAGATTGAGCGAGTGTGTGAGGGTGAGTGTGTGAGGGTGAGTTTGTGAGATTGAGCGAGTGTGTGAGGGTGAGTGTGTGTGAGTGAATTTGAGAGATTGAGCGAGTGTGTGGGTGAGTGTGTGTGGGTGAGTTTGTGAGATTGAACGAGTGTGTGTGGGTGAGTTTGTGAGATTGAGCGAGTGTGTGAGGGTGAGTGTGTGAGGGTGAGTTTCTGAGATTGAGCGAGTGTGTGTGAGTGAGTTTGTGAGATTGAGCGAGTGTGTGTGGGTGAGTTTGTGAGATTGAGCGAGTGTGTGAGGGTGAGTGTGTGAGGGTGAGTTTGTGAGATTGAGCGAGTGAGGGTGAGTTTGTGAGATTGAGCGAGTGTGTGTGAGTGAGTTTGTGAAATTGAGCGAGTGTGTGAGATTGAGCGAGTGTGTGTGGGTGAGTTTGTGAGATTGAGCGAGTGTGTGAGGGTGAGTATGTGAGGGTGAGTTTGTGAGATTGAGCGAGTGTGTGAGGGTGTGTGTGTGGGTGAGTTTGTGAGATTGAACGAGTGTGTGTGAGTGAGTTTGTGAGATTGAGCGAGTGTGTGAGGGTGAGTGTGTGTGGGTGAGTTTGTGAGATTGAACGAGTGTGTGTGAGTGAGTTTGTGAGATTGAGCGAGTGTGTGTGGGTGAGTTTGTGAGATTGAGCGAGTGTGTGAGGGTGAGTTTGTGAGATTGAGCGAGTGTGTGTGAGTGAGTTTGTGAGATTGAGCGAGTGTGTGAGATTGAGCGAGTGTGTGTGGGTGAGTTTGTGAGATTGAGCGAGTGTGTGAGGGTGAGTATGTGAGGGTGAGTTTGTGAGATTGAGCGAGTGTGTGAGGGTGTGTGTGTGGGTGAGTTTGTGAGATTGAGCGAGTGTGTGAGGGTGAGTATGTGAGGGTGAGTTTGTGAGATTGAGCGAGTGTGTGAGGGTGTGTGTGTGGGTGAGTTTGTGAGATTGAGCGAGTGTGTGAGGGTGAGTATGTGAGGGTGAGTTTGTGAGATTGAGCGAGTGTGTGTGAGTGAGTTTGTGAGATTGAGCGAGTGTGTGTGGGTGAGTTTGTGTGAGGGTGAGTGTGTGAGGGTGAGTTTGTGAGATTGAGCGAGTGTGTGAGGGTGAGTGTGTGTGGGTGAGTTTGTGAGATTGAGCGAGTGTGTGTGAGTGAGTTTGTGAGATTGAGCGAGTGTGTGAGGGTGAGTGTGTGTGAGTGAATTTGTGAGATTGAGCGAGTGTGTGGGTGAGTTTGTGAGATTGAGCGAGTGTGTGAGGGTGAGTGTGTGTGAGTGAATTTGTGAGATTGAGCGAGTGTGTGGGTGAGTTTGTGAGATTGAGCGAGTGTGTGTGGGTGAATTTGTGAGACTGAGCGAGTGTATGTGGATGAGTTTCTGAGATTATATTCGTTTGAATTTGTGAGATTGAATGAGTATGTGAGTGTTTGTGAGATTGAGCGAGTGTGTGTGGATGCGTTTGTGAGATAGAGTGAGTTTGTGAGATTAAATGAACATAGAACAGTTCAGCACAGCACAGTGCAGCCCTTAGGCCCTCGATGTTGTGATGTGCTATACCCAAACCCAAGAACAAGCTATCCCACTCGTTATCGTTCTGGTGTGCTCCATGTACCTATCCAATAACCGCTTGGAAGTTGCTAAAGTGTCCCACTCCACGATCACAACAGGAGTGCATTCAACACCCCAACCACACTCTGAATAAAGAACCTACCTCGACATCCCTCCTTTATCTCCCAGCATGAACCTTATAGTTATGTCCCCTCGTAACAGCTACATCCACCAAAGGAGTTTGGGTTTGTGAGGTTGAGTGTGTTTGAATAAGATTGACCTTTGACATGGTACCACATGGTAGGTTGTTGCATAAATCTACGGGATCCAGGGTGAGGTATCTAATTGGATACAAAATTAGCTTCTTGACAGAAGCCAGAGGGTGGTTGTAGAGAATTGTTTTTCAAATTGGAAGTTTGTGCCCAGTGGTGTACCTCAGGGATCAGTGCTGGGCCCAGTGTTATTTGTCATTTGATTTGGATGAGAATATCAGGGGCATGGTTAGTAAGTTTGCAGATGACACCAAGGTTGATGGCACAGTGGACAGTGAAGAAAGTTATCTCCAATTGCAATGGGATCTTGATCAATTGGGCCAGTGGGCTGATGAATGGCAGATGGAGTTTAATTTAGACAAATGTGAGGTGATGCATTTTCGTAGATTGAACCAGAGCAGGACTTATTATTAATGGTAGGGTGTTGGGGAGAGTTACAGAATAGAGAGACCTAGGGTTACATCTTCATAGCTCATTGAAAGTGGAGTCACAGGTGGACAGAGTGGTGAAGAAGACATTCAGCATGCTTAGTTTCATCGGTCAGAACGTTGAATACAGGAGTTGGGACGTCTTGTTGAAGTTGTACAAGACATTGGTAAGGCCACACTTGGAATATCCTTGTTCAGTTCTGGTCACCCTATTATAGAAAGGATATTATTAAACTAGAAAGAGTGCAGAAAAGATTTACTAGAATGCTACCGGGACTTGATGGATTGAGTTATAAGGACAGGCTGGATAGACTGGAACTTTTTTCTCTGGAGCGTGGGAAGCTGAGGGGTGATCCTGTAGAGGTCTACAAAATAATGAGGGGCACAGATCAGCTAGACAGTCAATATCTTTTCCCAAAGTTGGGGAGTCTAAAACTAGAGGGCATAGGTTTAAGGTGAGAGGGGAGAGGTACAAATGGGTCCGGAGGGTGGTGAGTGTCTGGAACAAGCTGCCAGGGGTAGTAGCAGAGGCGTGTACAATTTTATCTTTTAGAAAGCATTTAGATAATTATATGAGTACAATGGGTATAGAGGGATATGTGCCAATTGCAGGCAATTGGGACTAGCTTAGGGGTTTTAAAAAAAAGGGCGGCGTGGACAGGTTGGGCCAAAGGACCTGTTTCCATGCTGTAAACCTCTATGAGTCTGTGACTCACACTGGGTTTAATGATGTTCAAGCCAGTTGGAAAATCATTTGCAGTATACACCCCCATCTGCTGGCTATTACACAGAGTGCAGCTATAATGAGCTGTATTCATTCTCACCATCATACACTGTCAGAACAACTAAAATCACACTTAGACTGGCAGCTGGAAGGAGCACTAGTTAATTGACTGGTCCATGTAGATCCTGTCTACTGCAGCTTACTAACCCACTGTCAGCCAGAGTCAATTCTAGCCTCAGGTGATTGTTTGTGTGGAGTCTGCACATTCTCCCCATGTCTGCATGGGTTTTCTCCGGATGCTCTTGTTTCCTCCCTCAGTCCAAAGATGTGTAGCTTCGGTGGATTGGCCATGCCAAATTGCCCCTTAGTGTCCAAAGATATGTGGGTTAAGGGGATTATCGGATAAATATATGGGGTTAAAGGGATGGGGCCTGGTTAAGGGTCGTTGCAGGCTTGATGGGCTCAATGGCCTCCTTCTGCAGTGTAGAGTTTCTATGATTCTAACCTCTTTGTGGTTACTGTTTCCACAGGGGCTGAAACTGATTGATTTCCAGATGACTGATTACATGCGTGTGCTGGAAAAGGGAGTGCAGTTTGGATCTCCTGTCCTACTCCAGAATGTTCAGGAAGATCTGGATCCATCACTCGCCCCTATCCTCAATAAATCCGTCACTAAAGTGGGTAAGTGTCCAGATATAGCCAAGACTCACAGAGCAAGGAGACCTGACCAGCTTGGCAAGTGTCCAGGGGCGGCATGGTAGCACAGTGGTTAGCACTGCTGCTTCACAGCTCCAGGAACTAGGGTACGATTCCCAGCTTGGGTCACTGACTGTGTGGAGATTACACATTCTTCTGGTGTCTGCGTGGGTTTCCTCTGGGTGCTCTGGTTTCCTCCACACTCCAAAGATGTGCGGGTTAGGTTGATTGGCCGTATAAGATGATGAATGGGATGGATAGGATAGAGGTGGAGAGACTGTTCCCGCTCAAAAAAGACAGTAGGACTAGGGGGCACAGCCTCAAGATAAAGGGGGGGCGGTTTAGAACAGAGTTGAGGAGGAACTTCTTCACTCAAAGGGTGGTGAATCTCTGGAATTCTCTGCCCGTTGAAGTGGTGGAGGCTGCCTCGCTAAATATTTTTAAGAAACGGGTTGATGGGTTTTTGATAAGAGAAGGGATTAAGGGTTATGGGGAGAGGGCGGGAAGGTGGAACTGAGTCACGACAGATCAGCCATGATCTTATTGAATGGCGGGGCAGGCTCGAAGGGCCAGATGGCCTACTCCTGCTCCTATTTCTTATGTTCTTATGTTCTTATAAGATGCGTAGGTTAGAGGGACTAGTGGGTAAATGTTTGGGGGTAGGGCCTGGGTGGGATTGTGGTCGGTGCAGACTCAATGAGCCAAATGGCCTCTATCTGCACGTAGTGTTTCTATGATTCTAAGTATGTGGCCAATTCCCAAAGAGCAAGGAGACCTGACCAGCTTGGCAAGGCTTTGAATGGGACCACTCTATAAACTCCAGCACTCAAAGTGTTAAGGAGAGTGAATTATTACTCAGACTGGATGAGCTGATCTGAAAGTGACTGTCCTCACTGTGAAATGGCTCTGAGTGCACAGGCTGTGTGAGAAATGGCAGCAAAGATGGGTTCTCAGCTTCCATTACCTGCTGTCTCCCTGCAGTTTAGTCCAGGGGTGATCCGGGGAGAATCCCACTCAAGATCTAGAGGGACTAAATGGGCAAGGACTCCCCGATCGAGTGGCACCTGGCACAGTGAGACGAAGAGGAGGCGATGGCCTAGTGGTATTATCGCCAGACTATTAATCCAGAACCTCGGCTAATGTTCTGGGGAACCCGGGTTCGAATCCCAACATGGCAGACGGTGGAATTTCAATTCAATAAAAAAATATTGGGAATGAAGAATGTACTGTTGATTGTTGGGAAAAACCCACCTGGTTCACTAATATCCTTTAGGAAAGGAAATCTGCCGTCCTTACCCTGGTCTGGCTTACGTGTGACTCCAGCGCCACAGCAATGTGGTTTACTCTCAACTGCCCTCCCAAGGTAACTAGGGTTGGGCAATAAATGCTGGCCCAGCCAGCAATGCCCATGTCACGTGAATGAATTTTTTTTAAAAAAGAGTGTCGGATTGAGATTAGCCGTGAATTGCCTCTCCTGCTGGGGCCAATAGTCCACTGGAACACGGCAGGGACAAGCGCGTGGAACAGCAAATTGGGTAAGGTTGGCAGGCTGAGGGGAATACCACTAGGAAAGAACTGGCAAGAATGTAATTCTTTCTTAAAATAAATAGTGCAACACAGCTCATAAGTTCGTGAATGTACAATGAATCCACTCTGCCATTCGATCATGGCTGATGTGCTCCTCATCCCCGTTTTCCTGCCTTCTCCCCATAACCCTTCAAACCCCATTACCAGTTAAAAATCTATCTAAGTCCTTCACAGGATGCCCATGCAGCTTGCGTTTAATGCTGTTTCTTCCCTCCCACAGCTGGGCGGCTGGTGATGAAGCTGGGAGACAAGGAGATTGAGTACAATAAGGAATTCCGATTCTACATCACGACCAAGTTATCAAATCCACATTACACCCCAGAAATCTCCTCCAAGACCACCATCGTCAATTTTGCTGTCAAAGTGCAGGTTGGTGTTGGCCCCACCGCACAGATTGGGGTGGCGATCCCGGGGTAGGATTAATAACATAAGAAATAGGAGCAAGAGTAGGCCAACTAGCCCTTTGAGCCTGCCCCGCCACTCAATAAGATCATGGCTGATCTGTCGTGGCTCAGTTCCACATTCCCGCCCTCTTGAATTCAAAATATTCAAGCCTCCACAAATCGTGTGGATTGGCCAGGCTAAATTGCCCTTTAGTCTCCAAAGGTGTGCAGGTTACGTGGATTAGCCATGCTAAATTGCCCTTGGTGTCCCAAGATGTGCAGGTTAGGTGGATTGGCAATGCTAAATTGCCCCTTAGTCTCCAAAGATGTGTAAGTTAGGTGGATTGGCTGTGCTAAATTGTATCTTAGTGTCCAAAAATGTGCAGATTAGGTGGATTGGCCATGCTAAATTGCCCCTTAGTGTCCAAAGATGTGCAGGTTAAGTGGATTGGCCATGCTAAATTGTCCCTTAGTGTCCAAAGATGTGTAGGTTAGGGTGGATTGGCCATGCTAAATTGTCCCTTAATGTCCAAAGATGTGCAGGTTAAGTGGATTGGCCATGCTAAATTGACCCTTAGTGTCAAAGGTGTGTGGTTTACGGGGATTAGCAGCGTAAATATGTAGGTTTACAGGGATAGGGTCTGGATAAGATGCCCTGTCAGAGATCTGGTGCAGTCACAGTGAGCAAAATGGCCACCTCCTGCCCTATAGGGATTACAAAGAACAAAGAACAGTACAGCACAGGAACAGGCCCTTCGGCCCTCCAAGCTTGCACTGATCATGCTGCCCTAAGGAAACAAAATAAAATTCTTCTGCCTTTCTCGGTCCGTATCCCTCTATTCCCTCCCTATTCATGTACCCATCTAAATTCCTCTTAAATGTTGCTAATGTGCCTGCTTCCACCACCTCCCCTGGCAGTGCATTCCAAGTACCCACCACTCTCTACGTAAAAAACTTCCCCGCACGTTTCCCTTTCCTCCTCTCACCTTGAACTTGTGCCCCCTTGTTTTTGACACTTCCACCTGGGGGAAAAAGTCTCTGACTATCCACCCTGTCTGTGCCTCTCACCATTTTGTAGATTCTATCAGATCTCCCCTCAGCCCCCATCTTTCCAGTGAAAACAATCCTAGTTTATTCATTCCTTCCTCATAGCCAACACCCTTGAGACCAACATTCTGGTGAACCTTCTTTGCACTCTCTCCAAAGCTTCCATGTCCTTCTGGTAGTGCAGTGACCAGAACTGCACACAATACTCTAAATGTGGCCTCACCAAGATTTTATACACTGCGACATGACTTGCCAACTCTTGTACTCATTCCCCTGGCTGATGTACATAGAACATAGAACATAGAACATTACAGCGCAGAACAGGCCCTTCGGCCCACGATGTTGCGCCGACCAGTTACAAAACAATGACCCACTAGCCTAAACCAATCCCTTTTCATCCATAAACCTATCCACAGATCTTTTAAACGCCCCCAAACTAGGTGCATTTACAACTGCAGCTGGCAGGGCATTCCAGTCCCTCACCACCCTCTGGGTAAAGAACCTACCCCTGACATCTGTCCTATAACTACCCCCCCTTAATTTAAAATCGTGCCCCCTCGTGCTAGCTTTCTCCATCCTAGGAAAAAGGCTATCACTATCTACCCTGTCTAAACCTCTAATCATCTTATATGTTTCAATGAGATCCCCTCTTAGCCGCCTTCTTTCCAGCGAAAACAACCCCAAATCTCTCAATCTCTCCTCATAGGATCTCCCCTCCATACCAGGCAACATCCTGGTAAACCTCCTCTGCACCCTCTCCAAAGCCTCCACATCCTTCCTGTAATGTGGGGACCAGAACTGCACACAAAACTCCAAGTGCGGCCGCACCAGAGATGTGTACAGTTGCATCATGACGCTGCGACTCCTAAATTCAATCCCCCTACCAATAAACGCCAAAACTCCGTATGCCTTCTTAACAACCTTATCCACTTGATTCCCAACTTTCAGGGATCTATGTACACATACACCTAGATCCCTTTGCTCCTCCACACTATTCAAAGTCCTCCCGTTAGCCCTATACTCAACACATCTGTTATTCCTACCGAAATGAATTACCTCACACTTCTCCACATTAAACTCCATCCGCCACCTCTCAGCCCAGCTCTGCAACCTATCTAAGTCATCCTGCAAACTATGACACCCTTCCTCACAATCTACCACACCTCCGACTTTGGTGTCATCAGCAAACTTACTAATCCACCCAACTATACCCTCATCCAGATCATTAATAAAAATTACAAACAGCAGTGGCCCCAAAACAGATCCCTGAGGCACACCACTTGTAACCGAACTCCATGACGAATATTTCCCATCAACCACCACTCTCTGTCTCCTATCTGCTAGCCAATTCCTGATCCAATTACCTAGATCACCCCCAATCCCATACATCTGCATTTTCTGCAGAAGCCTACCATGGTGAACCTTATCAAACGCCTTGCTAAAATCCATATACACCACATCAACTGCCTTACCCCTATCCACCTCTTTGGTCACTTTCTCAAAGAACTCGATAAGGTTAGTAAGGCATGACCTACCCGCTACAAAACCATGCTGACTGTCTCTAATCAACTCATTACTTTCCAAATAACTATAAATCCTGTCTCTAATAATCCTTTCCAAGACCTTACCCACCACAGAAGTAAGACTCACCGGTCTATAATTCCCAGGGAAGTCCCTTCTCCCCTTCTTAAACAATGGGACAACATTTGCTGTCCTCCAATCTTCTGGTACTATACCAGAGACTAACGACGACCTGAAGATCAGAGCCAGAGGCTCCGCAATCACCCCTCTTGCCTCCCAAACAATCCTAGGGTAAATCCCATCTGGACCAGGGGACTTATCTATTTTCAATCCCTCTAAAATATCCAGCATATCCCCCGTATCAACTGCAATACTATCTATTACACACCCCTGCACCCCAGTGTCCTCCTCAGCTACATTCCTGTCCCCTTGCGTGAACACCGAAGAGAAATATTGGTTCAACGCCTCTCTAATCTCCTCCGGTTCCACACACAACTTCCCTCTACTGTCTGTAACTGGCCCTAATCTTGTCCTAACCAACCTTCTGTTCTTGACATACCTGTAAAACGCCTTAGGGTTCTCCTTAATCCTATCAGCCAAAATCATCTCATGCCCTCTTTTAGCCCTTCTTAACTCCCTCTTCAACTCCCTCCTAGCCAATCTAAAACTTTCTAATGCACTACCTGAGCCCTCAAGCCTCATCCGAACATAAGCCTCCTTTTTCTTCCTAACCAACGAATCAACTTTTTTGGTGCACCACGGTTCCCTGGGCCTACCAAATCCTCCTTGCCTGACAGGGATATACTTATCACAGACCCGCAATAGCTGCTCCTTGAAAAATCTCCACATCTCGGATGTTCCCAGTCCCTGTAATCTCCCATTCCAACCAATGCTTCCTAATTCTCTCCTAATAGCCTCATAATTACCCTTACCCCAGCTGAAACTACTGACCCGAGGTTCATGTACATGCCTTCTTAATCACCTTGGCCACTGCTGCCTCACAGCGCCAGGGACCTGGGTTCAGTTCGATGATTCTATGCACCGACTCTCCGATCCCAGTGTTCTGGCTGCCCATTTTCCCACCCAACAAGCAGCAGTGTGAAATGCCAGCTGTGCCCAAACCACCAGGCTCTAGTGACATAAACCAGCTAATCAGGAATCTGGCCTGAGCCTCATGGTTCAGAGTGACGTGTGCCGGAGAGCAGGAATATTCACCTGGGGAATGTGCTGTGGGAATGATGTGATTGGTGGGGCCAGCGTCCATCATGATGTATTACAGAGTCAGTGGGTTTGTCTAGGTCTGTCTTTCCTCACTCTCTGTAGGGCCTTGAGGCGCAGTTACTGGGCAACGTGGTGAGGAAGGAACGGCCTGAACTAGAGGAGCAGAAAGACTCACTGGTGATGAACATCGCAGCGGGCAAGAAGAAACTTAAAGAGCTTGAGGATGAAATTTTACGGTAAGAGGATGAGGGGCACTCCGTAGCCCCTGTGATCACACAGGAATGTGTGATCAGTTTGCTGAGTGACACTGCAGCACAGCGGTTAGCCCTGCTGCCTCACAGCGCCAGGTACCCAGGTTCGAATCCCGGCTTGGGTCACTGTCTGTGTGGAATCTGCACCTTCTCCCGTGTCTGCGTGGGTTTCCTCTGGGTGCTTTGGTTTGCTCCCACAGTGCAAAGATGGGCAGAGTAAGAAGTCTCACAACACCAGGTTAAAGTCCAAGCTGATGAAGGGGCAGCACTCCAAAAGCTCGTGATTCCAAATATTCCTGTTGGACCTTAACCTGGTGTTATGAGACTTCTTACAGTGGCCTACCTAGTCCAATGCCGACATCTCCACACCAGTCCAAAGGTGTGCAGGTTAGGTGGATTGGCCATGCTAAATGTATTGGGTTACAAGGAAAGGGTGAGGGAAAGGCCTTCTGTGAGAGAATTGATGCTGGCTTGATGGACTGAATGGCTGTTCTGCACTGTAGGGATTCTATGATTCTAAAGTAAAAGTTTATTCATTATTGTCACAAGTCGGCTTACATTAACACTGCAATGAAGTTTCTGTGAGAATCCCCCAGTCGTCACCCTCCGTCGTTTGTTCAGATCAATGCACCTAACCAGAATGTAGGCGATAACTGGAACACGTAAGGAAAACCCATGCAGACATGGGGAGAATGTGCAAACTCCACACAGACAGTGACCCAAACTGGGAATCAAACCCCCAGCGCAGTGAGGCAGCAGCGCTAGCCATGAGTCAGGAGGTCACCAGCAAGAGGCTAATTCTCCTGTCAGCCCAGTCGCAGCCTGAATGTGTGGTCTAGGAATGAGCAAATGTCCCCATCCCGTTAAATATCACACCAGCAGGAAACTGGTCTAAATTCAGCCTGCAAAGGCAAACACTTCCACCTGTAATCACTCTGAAATTCACGGTGGGAGCATGCTCCAGTTGGGAAGTGGACTTTGGCTGATGTACAGCCGCAATGCTGGATTGCCTCCTTACTCACTCCAATCCCCTTCTCTCCAGGTTGCTGAACGAGGCAACAGGCTCACTACTCGACGATGTACAACTTGTCAATACCTTGCAGACTTCGAAGGTAACTGCCACCGAGGTAGCAGAACAGATAGAGAGTAGTGAGACCACAGAGGTGAAAATCGACTCTGCTCGAGAGGTTAGTATACATACACACACACACACACACACACCCCCAACTGAACTCAGCCCCACCCCGTATGTGCGTCAACAACAGCTACAGGCATCATTGGGAAGAGGGAAGTGAATGAATGCACTCAGGCAGCACCTTTCAAGCTCACCACCACTGCCACCTAGAAGGCCAAGGGGCTGCAGATACCCGGGAACACCACCACTTGCATGTTCCCCTCCGAGTCATTCACCATTCCTTCACTGCCGCCAGGGTCAAAATTCTCCCTAATAGCACTGTTGGAGAGCTGGTGCAGGCTCAATGGGCAGAATGGCCTCCTTCTGCCCAGTGGGGGTTACAAAGAAAGCTACAGCCCTTCGGCCCTCCAAGCCCATGATGCCCGAACTAAGCTAAAAAAGAAACCTTTTGCCTGTACTCGGTCAGTGTCCTCTATTCATAGAAACATTACAGCACAGTACAGGCCCTTCGGCCCTCGATGTTGTGCTGAGCTATGTCCAAACCCAAGATCAAGCTATCCCACAACCTATCCAACAACCAATGTGCCTATCCAACAACCGCTTGAAAGTTCCTTAAGTGTCCGACTCCACTATTCCCTAGAATAGAGTTGTGGCCTACACTATATAGACTGCAGTGATTCAAGAATGCAACTCACCAGCACCTTCTCAAGGGGTCAATATCTCAATGATATTATTAAACTAGAGAGAGTGCAGGAAAGATTTACTAGGATGCTACTGGGACTTAGTGGATTGAGTTATAAGGAGAGGCTGGATAGACTGGGACTTTTTCTCTGGAGAGTAGGAGGCTGAGGGGTGAACTTATAGAGGTCTATAAAATAATGAGGGGCACAGATCAGCTAGACAGTCAACATCTTTTCCCAAAGGTAGGGGAGTCTACAACTAGAGGGCACAGGGGTTTAAGGTGAGAGGGGAGAGAAACAAAAATGTCTAGAGGAGCAGTTTTTTTCACACAGAGGATGGTGAGTGTCCAGAACAAGCTGCCAGAGGTAGTAGTAAGGCAGGTACAATTTTGTCTTTTAAAAAGCTTTTAGGCAGTTACATGGGTAAGATGGATATAGAGAGATGTGGACCAAATGCGGACAGTTGGGATTAGCTTAGTGGTTAAAAGCTAGGCAGCATGGACAAGTTGGGCCAAAGGGCCTGTTTCCCTGCTGTAAACCTTGATGACTCTAATTATGGATGGGTAATGAATGCTGGGCCGAGCCAGCAATACCCTTCAATTATTAAACCAAGAGGCAATAGGGTCATAGTCATAGAGTTTTACAGCACAGAAAGAGGCCCTGTTTGTGCTGGCCACCAGCCACCTCATACCATTTACCAGCAGTCTGAGATTGAGTGCAAATGAGGTAAATCACCAATAATAGAGGGTTCTTTGGCATGGGTCAGCTTGAATCACTGTTAAACGTCACCCCGTATATTTGTTTAACCTCAGGGATACCGTTCGTGCGCTGAGCGAGCTTCCATCCTCTTCTTTGTCCTGAACGACATGGGCAAGATTGACCCCATGTACCAGTTTGCATTGGACGCCTATATCGACCTCTTCAATCTCAGTATCGAGAAAAGCAAACGCAGCCCCAAGCTTCAGGAGCGGATCACCAACCTCAACGAATATCATACCTACGCTGTGTACAGGTACACCTACAGCGCACACCTACACTGTGTATAGGCATGGGGCTGAAAGCATGGCTGCACTGGGTGGATTTAAATGTAGAGGGAAGAAGGAAGAGTCCAGTATCTGTGGGGGTGGGGTGGGGGGGGGAGAGGAATCAGGATATTAAATTTGATGATTATCCATAATCACAATGAATGGCGGAGCAGGCTGGAAGGGCCAAATGGCCTTCTCCTGCTGTTAGTTTCTATGCTGGACCATGCTGGAAGACCATGCGATTTCAGTCCAGTCTCCTGTATCCGGCAGTGGGCTCATTGCTGACATAAATGTGACCAAGGTTATTCCGTATCCTATTGCCTATAACCCATTAAACTGTAACCCTGTCGTAATCGATCTCCGTTTCTTCCTCTAAGATCTGTGTTTGATGACCAATACAACCTCCTCCTCACCAGGTTAGCAGTGGGAGTGTTTAAATTGCCTCAGTGGGGTGAAGCCTGATCCACTTCTCACTCCTAGGTACACGTGCCGAGGGCTCTTTGAGCGACACAAGCTGCTTTTCAGCTTCCAGATGTGCATCAAAATCCTGGAGGTCGCTGGCAAGCTCAACATGGATGAGTACAACTTCTTCCTGCGTGGGGGTGTGGTGAGTGTGAGGGAGGGGCCGGCGGAGCAGTGAATGTGTACCAGGGGCTGAGAGTACCAGACATTGTGTGGTGTGCAAGAAGGTGGCAAGCGTACCAATGCAGTGTGTACCAGTGAGAATACAGCAAGTATAGCACCAGTGTCTGTGTGATGTGCACCAGTGAGAATACAGTGAGTGTACCAGCGTCTGTGTGGTGTGTACCAGTGAGGATGCAGTGAATATACCAGTGTCTGTGTGTGGTGTCCTAGTGAGGATGCAGTGAGTGTACCAGTGTCTGTGTGATGTGCACCAGTGAGAATACAGTGAGTGTACCAGTGTCTTTGTGTTGTGTACCAGTGAGGATGCAGTGAATGTACCAGTGTCTTTGTGTTGTGTACCAGTGAGGATACAGTGAGTGTACCAGTGTCTGTGTGATGTGCACCAGTGAGAATACAGTGAGTGTACCAGTGTCTTTGTGTTGTGTACCAGTGAGGATACAGTGAGTGTACCAGTGTCTGTGTGATGTGCACCAGTGAGAATACAGTGAGTGTACCAGTGAGGATGCAGTGAATGTACCAATGTTTTTGTGTTGTGTACCAGTGAGGATACAGTGAGTGTACCTGTGTGTGTGGCATCTCTAGATTTTAATGCAGTGAGGGCGTGGGGAGGAGTGGTCTGTTGATGGAGGATTTGAGCTTAAGAAGAAGGGATAGAAGTGGAAAGTTTAGATTGGATACTGGCTTCCATCATGTTAATAAACATCACCGACCTGAATTTATATAGCACCTCTAATGCAGTAAGACACCTCAAAGTGATTGTCAAACAAAACCTCATAACAAGCCCAAAGGAGAAATTGGGACAGGTGACAGCAGGTTGTTAAAACATTAGACTTTCAGGAACAACTAAAGTGAGGCGAGAGAGAGAGACGTTTATGGAGAGAGGTTGAATAGGTTTGGGTTATTTTCTCTGGAGCAGAGAAGACTCAGGGGCAACCTGATTGAGGTGTTCAAGATTATGAAGGGCATGGACAGGGTGGATAAGAACATAGAATAGTACAGCACAGCACAGGCCCTTTTGCCCTCAGTGTTGTGCCAAGCTATATCCAAACCCAAGATTAAGCTATCCCACTCCCTGTCATTTCTGGAGTGCTTCATGTGCCGATCCAATAACCGAATGAAAGTTCCTAAAGTGTCCAACTCCACTATCATGTCAGGCAGTCTATTCCACACCCCAACCACTCTCTGAGTAAAGAATCTACCTGGGACATCCCTCCGGTATCTCCTACTATCAACCTTAAAGTTATGCCCCCTAGTAACAGCTACATCCATCCAAGGAAATAGTCTCTGCACGCTCCATCTGTCCCCCCCACCCCACGCCTCTCGTCCTCCTCCACTCCGAAGAGAAAAGCCCCAGCTCCCTCAACCATTCCTCATAAGACCTACCCTCCAAACCAGGCAGCATCCTGGTACATCTCCTCTGCACTCTCTCCAATGCTTCCACATCCTTCTTATAATGAGGTGATCAGAACTGAACATAGTATCCCAAATGTGGTCTCACCAACGCCCTGTATAGCTGCAGCATAAAAAGCAAATAAGAAGCAAGAAAGGTTCTTGATTGATTAGGGGATCAAATGTTATGTGGAAAAGGCACGAAAATGGGGTTGAGAATTATATCAGACTCGATGGGCCTAATGGCCTAATTCTGCTCCAGTATCTTATAGCCTTAGTTGAAGGGTCAGTCATGAGGGGACATAGGTTCAGTGTGACGGGCAGGAGGTTTATGGCGGTGTGAGGAAAATCTTTTTTCACCAAGAGGGTGGTGAGGGTCTGGAATGCACTGCCTGGGAGGGTGGTGGAGGTGGGATGCCTCACATCCTTTAACAAGTACCTGGATGGGCACTTGGCACATCAGGGCTATGGGCCAAGTGAGGGTAAATGGGATTTGGTGGGAGTTCAGGTGTTTCTCACATGTCAGTGCGGACTTGATGGCTGAAGGGCCTCTTTTGCACTGTATTAGGGAATTAGAGGCCAGGGAATTTGCTGGGTCGGGGGGTTGCAGGGAAAATGTTGGAGGGAGGAGGGGGGTCAGGAGGGGATGGGGCAGCCCTGGAGGGATTTGAAAGCAGTTAGATGGGAGGCAGGGTCTGACTGTGATTGACCAGAATGGGATTACAGGGGGAGGGGTGAGAGATAAGCAATTTGATTTGTGTTCAGTCTAATACTGTGGATGTGAGGAATTTTGAGGAACATCTCCCACTCTGGAGATGGCTCTGGGCCTTACAGAGAGTGGGATGTTGCTTATTGAAAGGTGCTTTCTAGTGCTGACATGTTGCTTGTTTCCCTGCTTCGGACAGGTGTTAGATAGAGAAGAGCAGATGGACAACCCCTGTCCTGGTTGGCTTGCAGATATCAACTGGGACAACATCACGGAGCTCGATAAATTGACGAACTTTCATGGAATTATGAATTCCTTTGAACAGTATCCTAAAGATTGGCATGCCTGGTACACCAACGCTGAGCCAGAAACGGCAGTGCTACCAGGTGAGTGTCCTCAGAGCTGCCTGGGCATAGGCTCTTACAGAGCGCCCTCTTCGCTGGCCTCGAGGACGAGGCCACTGCAACCACTGTGCCTTTGGGAAATGCATTTGTGTCACATTTCTTGTGCAGGATGTGTTTTAGCAGTCAGTTCTATTAGCTGTTGCAGCTTTATCTGTAACAGGCAGCCCTATTGTTACTGCAACAGCGTAATTGATCTGAATTGTTACTTTTTTGTGTTAATGGAGACGAATGCAGTTCTGTTATTCTGGCATTTTCCCCTGGGCAGGACGAGGTTTACACAGAAACCAAGTCACTTGCTGCTTGGAATTGTTAGAGAGAAGCACCTCACTTTCTCTCTCTGGATTTGAACACTGGGATCTGCCAGAAAATAAAGTTTCTCTCTGACGTTCTACTACTTGAAGATAAATCTTTCTCTGGAGGCTGCTGTGTGGGAGTCAGAAGACAGATGTCTTTCTGTATCTATCCAGAGGGGTTAAAATTCTGGAAAGTAACACCCGCATGAAGCAAATGTTTTGTGCTAACTGATTCTGAAGAAGGATTTATGTCTGTGGGAATACTGCTTACATTGGAACTATAGAGATAACTAGCAGTAAAGTATTTCAAGTTTTGCTAATTCTTTTTGTTATATTTTGTCTGTGTTCTTAAAGAAAGTTTGTTTTACTAAAAGCTCCCTAGCAGGTCAGCCGAATCACACCTGGAGTGAAACACCTGCTCACACCAATGCTAAAATCAAAAACAGCACAGTGGTACAGCAGTTAGACTGCTGCCTCACAGCGCCAGGGATCTGGGTTCAATCCCAGCGGCACGGTGACACAGTGGGTTAACGCTGCTGCCTCACAGCGCCAGGGATCCGGGTTCAATCCCAGCGGCACGGTGACACAGTGGGTTAGCGCTGCTGTCTCACAGGGACCCGGGTTCAATCCCAGCGGCACGGTGACACAGTGGGTTAGCACTGCTGCCTCACAGCGCCAGGGACCCGGGTTCGATTCCTGGCTTGGGTCACTGTCTGTGTGGAGTCTGCACGTTCTCCCTGTGTCTGTGTGGGTTTCCTCCGAGTACTCTGGTTTCCTCCCACAGTCCGAAAGCCACCTTGGTTAGGAACTGAATTCTCCCAGAGTGTACCCGAACAAGTGCTGGAGTGTGGCGACTGTGGGATTTTCACAGTAACTTTATTGCAGTGTTAATGTAAAATGATTTGTGACACTGATAAATAAACTTTAAACTGATCTATACTCCCAGTCTCTCTCAACATTCCCAGTGACTAACTCCGATTGTTTATATCCAAGTCAGCCCCTGTCTTGTATATCTAGGGTGTTTTTTCCCAGATGTATGCAGGCCAGTTAGTGTATCAATCAACTTTATCTTTCCTTCAGTGTGACCTTTCCCGTTAGATGGTTCTGTACCACAAACCCTGCTCAGAATGGTTCCTCCATTAATACAAAGAACAAAGAACAACACAGCACGGGAAACAGGCCCTTCGGCCCAACGAGCCTGCGCCGCCATCCCGTTGTCTCAGTGACCTATTCATGATTTTAGTCTATGCCTAATGTGCGAGGATCAGGGAGGTCCAATATAGGGACAATTTGTTACCCAATCAATCAGCCTAAAAGCACATTTTTGGGATGTGGGAGGAAACCGGAGCACCCGGAGAAAACCCACGCAACCACGGGGAGAACGCGCAAACTCCCACGGACACAGGCCCAAATCTATGTGTCCGCACAGCAACAGAGATAGTCTGAGCTGTCATGTTGCCATCGAGATGGTCCAGTTTAAGCACACCAACGACATGAAGCAGTAAGCAACTCCCGAAGCAACATCCAAGAGCAGCCCACCACAACCTGCCGCATGCATGCCCCTTGCTGGTCAACAAGGTGGACCTAAATGCCTGTGGAGACAAAAAATTCATTATTAAACAGGCAAAGACTCTACATCCCTGAGGCAAAAATGGAATCCCAAGCCTGCAATGTTTATTAAGGCCTGCTATATCCCCCTATAATGACCCCCAATCCCTCCAGTGACAGTCCCCAAACTCTGATCACCTTTATTCCCCCAGCCCACCTTGCCTCAGTGACCTCTCCCAGTCCAACAGCCTTTGCAGAGTTGGAAAATGCAGAATAGCGCTGCACAGGAACAAGCCCTTCAGCCCATTACAGCACAGGAACAGGCCCTTCAGCCCATTAAAACACAGGAACAGACCCTTAAGCCCATTACAGAACAGGAACATGCCCTTTAACCCATTACAGAACAGGAACAGGCCCATCAGCCCATTACAGCACAGGAACAGACCCTTCAGCCCATTACAGCATAGAAACAGGACCTTTGGCCCATGACAGCACAGGAACAGGCCCTTTGGCCCTTTATAGCTCAGGAACAGGCTTCAGCCCGTTACAGCACAGGAACAGGCTTCGGCACATTACAGCACGGGAATAGACCCTTCGGCCCATTACAGCACTGGAACAGGCTCTTTGGCCCATTACAGCACAGGAATAGGCCCTTCAGCCCATTAGAGGACAGGAACAGGCCCTTCGCCCACAATATTGTGCTGAACATGACACCAAACTCATCTGTTCTGCCTGCCCTTGCTGCATATCCCTTTGTTCTTTGCATATTCATGTGCTTAGCTAAAAGCCCTTTAAACACCACTATCATACCTGCCTGCACCACCAGCCCTGGCAGCACGTTCCAAACATCTACCACTCTCTGTAAAGAACTTAACCTCATATCTCCTTTGAACTTTCCCCCCCTCATTTTAAGCGCATGCTTCCCAGTATTAGACATTTCAACTCTGGGGGAAAGATTCTGACTGTCAACCCTCGCTACACCTCTCATCTTGTTATAAAAGCAGGGGGTGACAGTGGCTGGTTCTGCCCAGTAGAGTGTGTAAGTGAGAGGGCGAGGCTCTGTCAGATGGAGTACATTGTTAGTAAATGTGAGGCCATTCATTTTGGTAGGAATAACAGCAAAATGAACCATTATTTAAATGGTAAAAAATTGCAGCATGCTGCTGTGCAGAGGGACCTGGGTGTCCTTGTGCAGAAATCTCAAGGAGTTGGTTTGCAGGTACAGCAGGTAATTAAGAAGGCAAATGGAATTTTGTCCTTCATTGCTAGAGGGATGGAGTTTAAAAACAGCGAGGTTATGTTGCAGCTGTATAAGATGCTGGTGAGGCCACAGCTGGAGTACTGTGTACAGTTACTTGAGGAAGGATATACTGGCACTGGAGGGGGAGCAGAGGAGATTCACTCGGTTGATTCCAGAGTTGAGAGGGTTGACTTATGAGGAGAGACTGAGTAGACTGGGACTATACTCATTGGAATTTAGAAGAATGAGGGGAGATCTTACAGAAACACATTAAGATTATGAGGGAATAGATAAGATAGAACCAGGGAAGTTGTTTCCACTGCGGGCGAAACTAGAACTAGGGGGCACGGCCTCAAAATAAGGGGAAACAGATTTAGGACTGAGTTGAGGAGGAACTTCTTCACACAAAGGGTTGTGAATCTGTGGAATTCCCTGCCCAGTTGAGGCTCCCTCATTGAATGTTTTTAAGGCAAGTATAGATAGATTTTTGAATAGTAAAGGAATTAAGGGTTATGGTGAGCGGGCGGGTAAGTGGAGCTGAGTCCACGAAAAGACCAGCCATGATCTTATTGAATGGTGGAGCAGGCTCGAGGGGCCGAATGGCCCCACATTCTCCTAGTTCTTATGTTCTTATGTAAAAGCAGGGGGTGACAGTGGCTGGTTCTGCCCAGCAGAGGCAGCTGCAGCTTCTGCTGCTGGTTCTAATCCCCCTTTCTCTGCGTTTGTCTTCTTTAGTGGAATGGGATAACACCTGCAACGAGCTGCAGCGCATGCTGATTGTACGCTCCCTGCGACAGGACCGCATCGCATTCTGCGTCACCTCATTCATCGTCAACAACCTAGGCTCCAAGTTTGTGGAGCCGCCAGTGCTGGATATGAAATCGGTCAGTGAGTAATGGGGGTGCCAAACACAGATCACTGCAGGCCGTCTGCCTGGAAACATTAACGCCACCTTCCCCTTTCTCGCAGGTAATTGACGACTCCAATTCTCGCACCCCGCTCATCTTCGTACTCTCCCCTGGGGTGGATCCTACCAACTCCCTGCTGCAGCTGGCAGAGTACTCGGGTATGGCTAGCCGCTTTCTTGCGCTCTCTTTGGGCCAAGGACAAGCACCCATCGCCACGCGAATGATCACAGAGGGCGTGTCCGAAGGTACGGCAAGCCGTGTGGCAATCTCGGTCCTGTCTCAGGATAGCATGGGTGGAGGAAGGCTGAAGGGCCTGTCACAAAGCATTTACAGTATCAAAACAAGTCATTCAGCCCGATTGCACCTAGTTTACCCAGCTTCCACTTCAATGTCCCTGCTATATTCACCTCAACCACTCCCCTGTGGGAGCGAGTCCCACATTCTCCCCCACTCCCCGTGGCAGCGAGCCCCACATTCTCCCCCACTCACCGTGGCAGCAAGTCCCACATTCTCCCCCACTCGCTGTGGCAGCGAGTCCCACATTCTCCCTCATTCGCCGTGGCAGCGAGTCCCACATTCTCCTCCACTCGCCGTGGCAGCGAGTCCCACATTCTCCCCCACTTGCCGTGGCAGCGAGTCCCACATTCTCCCCTGGTTCTGGTCCTAATTGAATGTAAAACATCTTGTTGAAGCCATTATTATCATCTATTCTGGTTCCTGCAGCTTGACAGATAGTGAAGTGCCCTGTAAAAGCTGCTTGTTAAATGGCTCTCACCTTGGTTAAACCTCTCCTCAGTCGATCATCCAGACAAACCTGGGTCTCCTCCCTTTCCCCTGCCAGCCTGCCTGGAATAGCTCCGCTGTACCTGTGTGGGTATTTATTCTGTGGATTGGTGAAGTGAGAGTTTCTGTTATCTGTGATAGTCACGGGCCTCCCATGTCCACGGCAAGAGAGTGACTACCGTGAGGGAACACAAGCTGATCTGCTTCCTCTCTGTGTAACCAACAGGAAACTGGGTATTCCTTGCAAACTGTCACCTCTCGCTCTCCTGGATGCCACAGTTGGATAAGCTGATAGAACAGCTGCAGATCCAGGATCCACATCCGGACTTCCGCCTCTGGATAAGTTCCAGTCCGCATCCCGACTTCCCAGTCTCTATCCTACAGACCAGCATCAAGATGACGACAGAGCCACCAAAGGTAATGCCAGGAGCGGGCATCTCCATCCAGCTGTCAGACGCCCCTCTCACTGGTTCAGTGTCCCTCCCAAAGTATCCCTACCAGCATGCCTGGAGGACAGTGAGGAGAGGGCTCCAGACTAGACGCAGCTGGGCTGGGGAATGGTGAGGAATTGGTCTCTGGGTCTCAGCTTCATGCTCAAGGTGAACTTCAGGACCATGACACACATCCTTTTATATTGTTGATTAATGGGACATGGGTGTCACTGGCTGGGCCAGCATTTATTGCCCATCCCTTGGAGGGCAGTTGAAAGTCAACCATATTGCCAGATAGACTAACGGGACTGATGGTGGACAAGTCCCCAGGACCAGATGGAATGCATCCCAGGGTTCTGAAGGAAATGGCAGAGGTGATAGTAGATGCCTTAGTGATTATTTACCAAACTTCGCTGGATTCTGGGGAAGTGCTTGAAGATTGGAAAATGGCTAATGTTGTGCCGCTACTTAAAAAAGGTAGCAGGCAAAAGGCAGGGAATTATAGGCCGGTTAGTTTAACATCTGTTGTTGGAAAAATGCTTGAATCCATCATCAAAGAAGACATAGCGAGGCACCTAGAAAAGAATGGTTTGATAAAGCAGACGCAGCATGGATTCGTTAAGGGGAAGTCGTGTTTGATGAATTTATTGGATTTCTATGAGGATGTGACTAGTGCGGTAGACAGAGGGGAACCGGTGGATGTTTTTCTCGATTTTCAAAAGGCGTTTGATAAGGTGCTGCAGAAAAGGTTGCTTCAGAAGGTTAGGGTGCACGGAGTTGGGGGTAAGGTGTTAGCGTGGATAGAGGATTGGTTAGAACATAAGAACATAAGAAATAGGAGCAGGAGTAGGCCATCTAGCCCTTCGAGCCTGCCCCGCCATTCAATAAGATCATGGCTGATCTGTCGCTGCTCAGTTCCACTTTCCCACCCTCTCCCCATAACCCTTAATCCCCTCTCTTATCAAAAACCCATCAACCCGCGTCTTAAAAATATTTAATGAGGTAACCTCCACCACTTCAACGGGCAGAGAATTCCAGAGATTCACCACCCTTTGAATGAAGAAGTTCCTCATCATCTTATACGTCTCAATGAGATCTCCCCTCATTCTTCTAAACTCTAACGAGTACAAGCCCAGTTTATTCAGCCTCTCCTCATAGCTCAACCCCCTCAACTCCGGTATCAGCCTAGTAAACCTCCTCTGCACTCCCTCCAAGGCCAAAATATCTTTGCACAGGTGCGGCACCCAAAACTGCACACAGTACTCCAGCTGCGGCCTCACCAATGCCCTCTCCAGCTGCAGCAAGACCTCCCTACTTTTATATTCAATCCCCCTCGCTATGAAGGCCAGCATCCCATTCGCCTTCCTGACCACCTGCTGCACCTGCAAGCTGGGTTTTTGCGACTCATGCACAAGGACCCCGAGGTCCCTCTGCACCGTCGCCTGCTGCAGTTTTTCGCCCCGTAAGTAATAGTCCTTCCTACCATTCTTCCTACCAAAGTGGACCACCTCACTTGCCAACATTAAATTCCATTTGCCATTTCCTGGCCCATTCGCCCAGCCTATCTAGATCCTTCTGCAGACTCTCCACACCTTCCGCACAATTTGACATTCCCCTAATCTTGGTGTCATCAGCAAATTTCGACACCCTACACTCGGTTTCCTCCTCCAGATCATCTATATAAATGGTAAAAAGCTGAGGCTCCAGCACCAACCCCTGGGGCACTCCACTAGTCACTATCCGCCAATCCGAATAGCACCCGTTGACCCCCACTCTCTGCCTCCTATTTGACAACCAACCTCTATCCACGCTAACACCCTACCCCCAACTGCATGTCCCTCGACCTTCTGCAATAACCTCTTGTGAGGTACTTTGTCAAACGCCTTCTGAAAATCTAGAAAGACCACATCCACCGGTTCTCCTCTATCCACCGCCCTAGACACATCCTCATAGAACTCCAGTAAATTTGTCAGAAACGACTTCCCTTTAATAAAACCGTGCTGCGTCTGCTCTATCAAGCAATTCTCTTCAAGATGCCTCGCAATTTCCTCCTTAATGACAGATTCTAACATTTTACCTACCACAGACGTTAAACTAACCGGCCTATAATTCCCCGCCTTTTGCCTGGCACCCTTCTTAAACAACGGCATAACATTAGCCGTTTTCCAATCATCCGGCACTTCCCCGGAATCCAGCGACGTCTGGAAAATAACCACCAAGGCATCCACTATCACCTCCGCCATTTCTTTCAGAACCCTCGGATGCATTCCATCCAGTCCTGGGGACTTGTCCACAATCAGCCCCTCCAGTCTGTCAAGCACCGCCTCTCTAGTAACAGTAATGTCATTAAGACCCTCCAGTCCTACCACCTTTCCATCGCTAACACCCGGCAAATTATTCACGTCCTCCTCCGTGAAGACAGAAACAAAAAAGTTATTCAATACCTTAGCCATATCCCCATCCCCTACCACTAGGTCCCCTTTCTCATCCTCTAAAGGACCAACATTCACCCTAGCCAGCCTCTTCCTTTTTATATATTTATAAAAACTCTTGCTATCCTTTTTTTATATTAAGCGCTAGCCCAGCTTCATAGTTTCTCCTACCCTTCTTTATCAACTTCTTTGTCAATCTTTGTTGACATTTAAACCTCTCCCGCTCTTCTCGCCCGCTACTCTTAGCTACTCTAAATTCCTCCGCTTTTAGTTTAACACTTTCCTTCACCTCCTTCGTTATCCACGGCTTATTATCTCTCCTCCTACTATACTTTTTGACCATCGGAATAAATTTCCGCTGAGCACCAAGAAAGATCTCCTTAAAGATCCTCCACTGCTCCTCAACAGACCCTCCCTCCAACACGCTCTCCCAGTCCACATTCGCCAATTCTTCTCTCATCCTACCGTACTCCCCTCTATTCAAACAAAGGACGCGTGTCCGGGAACCCACTTTCTCCTCCTCCATCTGCACCAGAAACTCCACCATACAATGATCACTCTCCCTAAGAGGATCCTTCACCACAAGGTCCCTAATTCTACCCGCCTCATTACATAGCACCAGATCCAAGATAGCTCGAGTTGGTATCAATGGGTGCTATCCTGATTGGCGGTTGGTGACTAGTGGAGTGCCGCAGGGATCGGTGCTGGGGCCTCAGCTATTTACCATTTATATAGATGATCTGGAGGAGGGGGCTGAGTGTAGGGTAATGAAATTTGCTGATGACACAAAGATGAGTGGAAAAGCGAATTCTGCAGAGGGTGTGGAAAGTCTGCAGAGGGATCTGGATAGGCTGAGCGAGTGGGCGAGGACCTGGCAGATTGAGTACAATGTTGGCAAGTGTGAGGTTATCCACTTTGACAGGAATAGTAGTAGGAGGGATTACTATTTAAAGGGAGAAAAGCTGCAGCATGCTACGGTGCAGAGGGACCTGGGGGTCCTTGTGCATGAGTCGCAAAAACCCAGTCTGCAGGTGCAGCAAGTGATCAAGAAGGCGAATGGGATGCTGGTCTTTATAGTGAGGGGGATAGAATATAAAAGCAGGGAGGTCTTGCTGCAACTGTACAGGGCATTAGTGAGGCCGCAGCTGGAGAACTGTGTGCAGTTTTGGTCGCCGCACTTGCGCAAGGATATATTGGCCTTGGAGGGAGTGCAGAGGAGGTTCACTAGGCTGACACTGGAGATGAGGGGTTAGACTATGAAGGGAGACTAAATAGACTGGGTCTGTACTCGTTGGAGTTTAGAAGGATGAGGGGGGATCTTATAGAGATGTAGAAGATAATGAAAGGAATGGATAGGGTAGAGGTAGAGACATTCTTCCCACTTAGAAAGGACAGCAGGACTAGAGGGCACAGCCTCAAAATAAGGAGGGGGTGCAGTTTAGATCGGAGTTGAGGAGGAACTTCTTCACTCAAAGGGTGGTGAATCTCTGGAATTCTCTGCCCGTTGAAGTGGTGGAGGCTACCTTGCTAAATATATTTAAGTCACGGGTAGATAGGTTTCTGACAGACAGGGGAATTAAGGGTTATGGGGAGAGCGCGGGAAAGTGGAACTGAGCCACGACAGATCAGCCATGATCTTATTGAATGGCGGGGGCAGGCTCGAAGGGCTAGATGGCCTACTCCTGCTCCTATTTCTTATGTTCTTATGTTCCTATTGCTGTGGGTCTGGAGTCACGTGTAGACCAGACTGGGGTAAGGATGGCAGATTTCCTTCCCTAAAGAGAACCAGATGGGTTTTTCCCGACAATGGGTTATCAGTAGATTCGTAATTCCAGATATTTTTTACTGAATTCAAATTCTACCATCTGCCATGGCGGAATTGGAACCTGGGTCCCCAGAAACATTAGCTGAGTTTAAAAGAGGAAATGCTGGAAAATCTCAGCTGGTCTGGCAGCCTCTGTAAGGATAGGAAAGCTGACGTTTTGAATCCAGATGACCTTTTGTCAAAACTGTCAACTCCTTACTGCCAGACCCACTGAGATTTTCCAGTGTTTTCTCTTTTGGTTCCAGATTCCAGCATCCGCAATAGTTTGCTTTTCTCCATGAGCTGAGTTTCTGGATTGATAGTTTAGTGAGAATATCACCAGGCTATCGCCTGCCCAGTGCAGGTCCCACTCTTCCCAACTGACAGACTGTGCCAGCCTCTCCTCCCGCTGCCTTTTCCGTTCCCTTTGGCAAGTGGCATTCAGCCAGAGCCCGGCACTGTTTAGTGGGATACTGCTGTGTTTCGGTGACTGGACATGCAAATGGTGACAGTTCAGGGGAAGGCTCGAAGCCCGGATTACTGGCCCCCTTCGCTAACGCTTATCTCTCTCTCTGTCCCTCCCCCACCCACCAACCCGGACCACACGCCACCTCAGGGCATCAAAGCAAACATGAAGCGTTTGTACAAACTGGTGTCGCAGCAGCAATTCAAGCGCTGCTCCAAGCCCAAGAAATACAGAAAGCTGCTGTTTGCCTTGTGCTTCTTCCACAGCATCCTGCTGGAACGCAAGAAATTCCAGCAACTCGGCTGGAACATCATCTACGGCTTCAATGACTCTGACTTCGAGGTAGGCATGTGTAATCAGAGTGACTGGGAACAGATTTACGGGTACAGCACGGGGTTAGATACAGAGTAAAGCTCCCTCTACACTGTCCCCATCAAACACTCCCAGGACAGGTATAGCAGGGGGTTAGATATAGAGTAAAGCTCCCTCTACACTGTCCCCCCATCAAACACTCCCAGGACAGGTACAGCACAGGGTTAGATACAGAGTAAAGCTCTCTCTACACTGTCCCCCATCAAACACTCCCAGGACAGGTACAGCACGGGGTTAGATACAGAGTAAAGCTCCCTCTACACTGTCCCCCCATCAAACACTCCCAGGACAGGTACAGCACAGGGTTAGATACAGAGTAAAGCTCCCTCTACACTGTCCCCCCATCAAACACTCCCAGGACAGGTACAGCACGGGGTTAGATACAGAGTAAAGCTCCCTCTACACTGTCCCCCCCATCAAACACTCCCAGGACAGGTACAGCACGGGGTTAGATACAGAGTAAAGCTCCCTCTACACTGTCCCCCCATCAAACACTCCCAGGACAGGTACAGCACAGGGTTAGATACAGAGTAAAGCTCCCTCTACACTGTCCCCCCATCAAACACTCCCAGGACAGGTACAGCACGGGGTTAGATACAGAGTAAAGCTCCCTCTACACTGTCCCCCCCATCAAACACTACCAGGACAGGTACAGCACGGGGTTAGATACAGAGTAAAGCTCCCTCTACACTGTCCCCCCATCAAACACTCCCAGGACAGGTACAGCACGGGGTTAGATACAGAGTAAAGCTCCCTCTACACTGTCCCCCCATCAAACACTCCCAGGACAGGTACAGCACGGGGTTAGATACAGAGTAAAGCTCCCTCAACACTGTCCCCATCAAACATTCCCAGGACAGGTACAGCACAGGGTTAGATACAGAGTAAAGCTCCCTCTACACTCTCCCCCATCAAACGACTCCCAGGACAGGTACAGCATGGGGTTAGATACAGAGTAAAGCTCCCTCTACACTCTCCCCCATCAAACACTCCCAGGACAGGTACAGCATGGGGTTAGATACAGAGTAAAGCTCCCTCTACACTGTCTCCCCCATCAAACACTCCCAGGACAGGTACAGCACAGGGTTAGATACAGAGTAAAGCTCCCTCTACACTGTCCCCCATCAAACACTCCCAGGACAGGTACAGCATGGGGTTAGATACAGAGTAAAGCTCCCTCTACACTGTCCCCCATCAAACACTCCCAGGACAGGTACAGCACGGGGTTAGATACAGAGTAAAGCTCCCTCAACACTGTCCCCATCAAACATTCCCAGGACAGGTACAGCACAGGGTTAGATACAGAGTAAAGCTCCCTCTACACTCTCCCCCATCAAACACTCCCAGGACAGGTACAGCATGGGGTTAGATACAGAGTAAAGCTCCCTCTACACTCTCCCCCATCAAACACTCCCAGGACAGGTACAGCATGGGGTTAGATACAGAGTAAAGCTCCCTCTACACTGTCTCCCCCATCAAACACTCCCAGGACAGGTACAGCACAGGGTTAGATACAGAGTAAAGCTCCCTCTACACTGTCCCCCATCAAACACTCCCAGGACAGGTACAGCATGGGGTTAGATACAGAGTAAAGCTCCCTCTACACTGTCCCCCATCAAACACTCCCAGGACAGGTACAGCACGGGGTTAGATACAGAGTAAAGCTCCCTCTACACTGTCCCCCATCAAACACTCCCAGGACAGGTACAGCACGGGGTTAGATACAGAGTAAAGCTCCCTCTACACTGTCCCCCATCAAACTCCACTGAACAGTACAAAGTCTATCCGGGTGGTATTGAATGGAGTAGGTTGACTGAGTCAGTGGAACTCAAACACGCTGTCTGTGCTGCAGGTGTCTGAAAGCCTGCTCAGTATTTACCTTGATGAATACGAGGCGACACCTTGGGACGCTTTGAAGTACCTGATAGCAGGGGTGAATTACGGAGGCCATGTGACTGATGACTGGGATCGCCGACTGCTGACCACATACATCAACGACTATTTCTGTGACCGGGCTATCGCGAGTCCTTACTTCAAGTAAGTTTCATTTTTCACTCTGTGAATGTTGCCACTGTCAAAAGCACAACCCAGTGAAAGTCAGCCAGATAAATGCCCTTCAGTGGCAAAGTCTCACAAGAAGTCAGTGTTCCTGTTACTGCATCACGGTGACGGGACGGGGGTCCGTGATCCCCCGACACGGTGACGGGACGGGGGTCCGTGATCCTCCCCACATGGTGATGGGATAAGGATTTACTTTCTCATAATGTCGATATCCTAACCCTCACCATCATCCAACTGACAACAGCCTCGAATCCTGGGACTCTTGATCATGCCTAACAGTGATGTGAGACATTTGTGTCAGACTGTGAATTCCCCAGTTTGGGATGCCATTTTATATTAACCATGCTTTCCGAGTGCATGGAGTTCATGTTTGTAATCTAGCTCTAATTTAATGATTTATTAAATCTACTGTGCTTGAAGATTGATTCCCCATACCCCATTTGGTATTCTTTGCTGTAAAGATCATTTCTAATGTGTGTGCATTGCGAACCTCACAGACTCTCCATATTGGATAATTACTACATCCCCAAAGATGGGGACCTGGAATCTTACCAAGAGTACATCAACATGCTGCCTGCAATGGAACATCCTGAGGCATTCGGGCAACACCCCAACGCTGATGTGGCCAGTGAGATTATCGAGGCTCACAGACTCTTCAACACCCTGCTGTCCCTGCAGCCACAGGTCACCATCACTGAGGGCAAGGGAATGAGCAGGGAGGAAAAGGTAAAACCCTCTGCTCGACAAGATGGCACACTCCCTCACTCCGTGTGAATGTCACATCCCCAGAAAAGCGCGTGGTGCGCACCATCAGAAAATAACCTCTCCCCGCACTCTAAACAACCCTCTTCTCCCCAGTGTGAACATAAAGTACCCTACGTCCGTATCAGAAGAAGAACGGGGATTGGATAACAAACAGAAAGCAGTGTGTTCGGGCATTTTCAAGTCAGCAGGCTGTGACCACTGGAGGCCACAAGGATCAGTGCAGGGGCCCCCAGTATTTACAAGTTATATTAGTGACTTAGATGAAAAGATAGAAAGTAATTATCTCATTCTAGTGGGGGGTGGGGGGAGGCAACACAGTGACACAGTGGTGAGCACTGCTGCCTCACAGCACCAGGGACCTTGGTTCAGTTCCGGCCTCGGATCACTGTCTGTGTGGAGTCTACACGTTCTCCCTGTGTCTGCGTGGGTTTCCTCCCACACTCCAAAGATGTGTAGGATAGGGTGGATTGGCCATGCTAAATTGTCCCTTGGTGTCCAAAGATGTGTAGGTTAGATGGACTCGCCATGCTAAATTGTCCCTTAGTGTCCAAAGATGTGTGGGTTAGATAGACTTTTCATGGTGTATATGTGGGGTTATGGGGATAGGGCAGGGGAGAGGGCCTGGGTAAGATGCTCTGTCAGAGAGTTGGTGCAGACTCGATGGGCTGAATGTCCTCTTCTGCTCCATAGGATTCTATGATTCAATGAATCTGATGATATGAAGCTAGGTAGGAATACAAGGTATGAGAGGAAACAAAGTGACTGCAAAGGGCTACAGACGGTTTAAGTGAGTGTGAAACAAGTTGACAGAGCATAATGTGAGAAAGTGTGAGGTTATTCAGTCTGGTCTTAAACCTGTAATTCAGGGGGGCTTGGGCGTGAGCAAGCACTGTTGCAAGCAATTAGGAAGGCCAGTAGCATGTTGGCCTTTATTGCAAGGGGATTGGGGTGCAGGAATCACAAAACTTCGCTGCATTTGTACAAGGTTTTGGTGAGAGCACATCTGGAATAGTTTTGGTCTCCACATTTCAGAAAGCATGCAGTGGCACTGGAGCTGGTACAGTGAAGGTTCACTAAGTAACTCCCTGAGAACATGGGGCAGGCTGGTGCTACGATGAGAGGCTGAGAAAATTAAACTTTTATTCTCTGTGGGTTTAGAAGAATGAGAGGTGATCCCATTGAAACATACAAAGATTCTGAGTGGGTTTGACAGGGTGAGCCCTGAGGGATTGTTTCTGCTGGCTGGGGTATTTTAAAGCACAGGGCAGTCTCAGGAGAAGGACTAAGACAAGGAGAAATATCTTCATCCAAAGGGTTGTGAATGTTTGGAATATTCTCCTGGGGGGTGGTGGATGTTCAAACAAAACCAGAAAATGCTGGAAAATTCCAGCAGCTCTGACAGGATATGTGGAGAGGGAATAGAGCCAACGTTTTGAGTCTGGAAGACCCTTCATAGGAATGGTAGGGTGGCACTGGTAGTTTGCACTGCTGCCTCACATCACCAGTGACTGGGTTCAGTTCCCGGCTTCGGTCACTGTCTGTGTGGAATCTGCTCGTTGTCCCCCGTGTCTGCATGGGTTTCCTCCGGGTGCTCCAGTTTCCTCCCACAGTCCAAAAATGTGCGGGTTAGGTGGATTGGCCATGCTAAATTAACCCTGGTTCAGGGGGACTAGCTAGGGTAAATGCAAAGGATCATGGGGATAGGGCCTAGGTGGGATTGTGGATGGTATAGACTCGATGGGACAAATGGCCTCCTTCTGCACTGTGGAGATTCTTGATTGATCAGAGCTGGGTGCGAGTGCTCCATCATTGACTATATTTACAGATGTGGGATAGACAGATTTTAGATCTTTTGGGGAATTAAGGGAGTTGGGGAGCAGGTGGGAGAATTGAGTTGAAGACCAAGGTGAGCCATGATAGTATTGCACGATGGGACAGAATGGTCTGCTGCACCTGTTATTTATGTTTGGGGCTATTCCCACAGCCAAAATCACTATCACAGATTTGCTGGCCCGCATCACATTGCAGTCTGTCAGATTTTGCTGTGTGCAAATTGGCTAACTTGTTTCCTGCATTACTGCGGTGACAGCACTACAGTAAGAAATTCCTTCAGTAGCTGGGAAGCAGGTTGTGTAACGGCTCACGGTGTCCTCACTCTGTCTTGTCAATAAAGGTGCTCGAGCTATCGGCCGATGTGTTACAAAGAACCCCCGAGGACCTGGACTATGAAGGCACCTGTCAGATGTTGTTGGACGATAACTCGCCCCTGAATGTTGTACTGCTACAGGAGATCCAGCGTTATAACATTCTCCTAGATATCATCAGGTACAAGCAACACTTGGCTGATTATTCCCTCTACACTGTCCCCATCAAACACTCCCAGGACAGGTACAGCACGGGGTTAGATACAGAGTAAAGCTCCCTCTACACTGTCCCCCATCAAACACTACCAGGACAGGTACAGCACGGGGTTAGATACAGAGTAAAGCTCCCTCTACACTGTCCCCCCATCAAACACTCCCAGGACAGGTACAGCACGGGGTTAGATACAGAGTAAAGCTCCCTCTACACTGTCCCCATCAAACACTCCCAGGACAGGTACAGCACGGGGTTAGATACAGAGTAAAGCTCCCTCTACACTGTCCCCCATCAAACACTCCCAGGACAGGTACAGCACGGGGTTAGATACAGAGTAAAGCTCCCTCTACACTGTCCCCGCCATCAAACACTCCCAGGACAGATATAGGATTGGTCCGATTCCCCTCCCATTGTTTTGCTTCCTCTCTGTCGCACTGATCCTTTCTCAGTTGCCTCTGTGTCTGCCGCTCCTCTCTGCATTGATCTGGTTGTTTCTCTAACTGTTTAACTGACGATATGTTATCATCTCTCCCAAGGAACTCCCTCACTGAGCTAAAGATGGCCATCCAAGGGCTGGTGGTCATGTCTACGGACCTGGAGGAGATATTTAGCTCTATCCACGATGCCCGCGTCCCGTCACTATGGGAACTGGTAAGGCAAACTGGGGTACTCGCTCCCTGCACCGTGGTAAATCTCCAAACCTGACCACAGCATCAATATTATCTGCAGCTGTCCTCCCAGCTCAAAGGAGGAGGTGTTCAGTTTTCCCAATTCCTTGGGTGAGTGATACCACACCGAGTTCCCATGTGAGCAGCTGGTTCCGTGGCCTATGGTATTGGCACCTTTTAAACTGTGGCAGAGTGCTACAAGGGGGCTCCGATTTTGCCCTTTCCCTGCACTCCCCCCCACCCCCAACATTCAGACGCACACAGTTCCCAGCCAGAGGTAGGTACGCTCGATCCCACTCTCACTCTGCCCTGCACCATCCCCAGTCTCTGTAGCCAGTCAGTGACTTCCCCGAGTCAGTGCTGAAACTTCTCCCCACTCCCCAACTTGACGGTGAAATCATCCCTGTTCAGGTAGCAGGGCTTCCAACACCTGCATTTGTGTAGCACCTTTAACGTTAAAGGTGAGAAAATCCATGCCACTCAAGGAGACGTAGTGAGAAGTGACCAGAATGTTACATAAAAGAGGTCGGTTTTAAGGAGCGTCTGAAGGGGTGGGGGGTAGGGGGAGAGGGAGTGGAAGAGTTGGGGGTGGGTGGGTGAGAGGGAGGAGCAGGAGAGGAGGAGGAGGAGGAAGAGAAGGGAGATGAGGTGAAGAAGGGGGGGAGGAGAAAGGGAGGAAGAGGGAGTGAGGGAGGTGGAAGAGAGGGAGGAGAAAGGGAGAAGGAGGAAGGGAGAGGGAGGTGGAGGGGGAGTGGGAGAAGGAGAGAGAGGAGGTGGTGAGACAGACCAAGCTTGAAGGACGGATTTAAACCCAAGTGTGAGTGTCAGATTTGTGATGTCCAGAGTGAGTCAGTGAGAATGGCTGAAAAAGATCATAAAATCCCAGAGCCTGGGTAGGCCATTCGGCCCATTGAGTCTGGCTGCCATTCCATGAGATCATGATTGACCGGATGTGATAATCCTTGACTGCACTTTCCCTCCTTCTCCCCATAAGCCTCGATTCCCTTTCTGATTAAAACTCTGTGTCTCAGCCTTGAACATACTTACCAAGCCAGCCTCTCCAGCCCTCTGTGGGAAAGAATTCCACAGATTCACTCCCCTCTGGGAGTAGAAATTCCTCCTCACCCCCATCTTAAATGCGTGACCCTGTCACTCTCAGATAATGTCCTCTGGTTCCAGACTCTCCCAACAGGGCAACAACCTTACAGCGCCGACCCAGTCAAACTCCCCAAGAATCGGAGATGTGTGTTTGTTGGGTACGTGTATAGCAGCAGTTAAGCTGAGATTAGGGAAGCTGTCTTTGGGTGGGATTGACCTCTCCTCCTGCTAGGAGGTAACTGATTGCTCGGTCTGTCCTCTGGTGGTGCGGAATTTAACTTGCTTTAGTTCTATACCTCAGTCTACTGCCATGCTGCAGTATGACACGAGCCTCAATCCATCATTAGCCTTTGTGGTAAGGTTCACCATCTATCTGTGTGTCCCTCAGGCCTACCCCTCGATGAAGCAGCTTGGAGCCTGGACGCGGGACCTGGTACACCGGGTGGATCAGCTGGCCAAGTGGGCAGAGACCACTCACCCACCTGTCATCTTCTGGATTTCCGGATTCACTTTCCCCACTGGGTTCCTGACTGCCGTGTTACAGCTGGCAGCACGCAAGAACACGGTAGGAACACACCGCAGTTGGGAATGGCGAGCGGAAACTGGACAGCCAACTAAAACTCAGAAAGTCTCTTCCTCAGAGCATACCTGGTAAAAGAATGTCTGTCCTGTGATCCATGCTATTGAAATTATTTGATTTATTATTGTCACGTACTGGGATACAGTGAAAAGTATTGTTTCATGTGTGCTACACAAACAAAGCATACTGTTCATAGAGAAGGAAAGGAGAGGGTGCAGAATGTAGTGTTACAGTCATAGCTAGGGTGTAGAGAAAGATCAACTTAATGTGAGGTAGGTCCATTCAAAAGTCTGACAGCAGTAGGGAAGAAGCTGTTCTTGAGTCGGTCGGTACGGGACCTCAGACTTTTGTATCTTTTTCCAAACGGAAGAAGATGGAAGAGAGAATGTCCGAGGTGTGTGGTATCCTTAATTATGCTGGCTGCTTTGCCGAGGCAGCGGGAAGTGTAGACAGAGTCAATGGGTGGGAGGCGAAAGAGAAAATGCTGGAAAATCTCAGCAGGTCTGGCAGCATCTGAAAGGAGAGAAAGGAGCCGACGTTTTGAGTCTGAATGAGCCTTTGTCGATGGATGGGAGGCTGGTTTGCATGCTGGTGGCATGGCTTGTGAGGATAGGTTGAAGGAGCTTGGTCTTTTCTCCTTGGAGAGTCGAAGGATGAGAGGTGATAGAGGTGTATAAGATGTTGAGAGGTATTGATCACGTGGATTCTCAGAGGCTTTTTCCCAGGGCTGAAATGGCTGCCACAAAAGGACACAGGTTTAAGGTGCTGGGGAGTAGGTACAGGGGTAAGTTTTTCACTCAGAGGGTGGTGGGTAAGTGGAATTGGCTGCCGGCAGTGGTAGTGGAGGCAAATTCGATAGGGTCTTTGAAGAGACTTCTGGATGAGTACATGGGATTTAATAGAATTGAGGGTTATTGGTAAGCCTAGGAGGTAGAGATATGATTGGCACAATTTGTGGGCCGAAGGGACTGTTTGTGCTGGAGTTTTTCTGTGTTCTATGGTTTGCGTGATGGATTGAATGGTAGACACTGAATTAGTTTAGAAACCACTTTGGGGAGGATGTCAAGGCCGGAGAGGAGGGAGACTTACTGAAATGGGACCCAGGATGAGGGATTCAGTCCGTGCCGAGAGAAACTGGGAGAAGCTGGGATCGTTCTCGGATTCGAGAAGGTTAAGGGGGAGATTGAATCGAGGGGTTCAGAATCAGGAGGGAGTGAATGAGGAGAAATTATTTCCCAATGGCAGGAGGGTGGGTAACTAGAGGGGGATACAGATTGAGGAGAATCAGGAAAATCTCCGGGGGCGGGGGGGGGATGGGATTCTGTGGTGTGAGATTCAATAATTTAATATTCAGTTTAATTTAGTAAGGAAGATAATAATGCTTTCCTCTGCCCCTCCCCAGGTCTCAGTGGACTCACTCTCCTGGGAATTTATTGTTTCTGTAGTCGATGATAACAACCTGTTGGAACCTCCCAAGGTATGGGTAATACTTTTTTAAAAGCAGCACCACAATACAAAGCCAGATTACATTTCTATAGCACCTTTCACCATTTCAGGATCTGTCAACTCACCTCACAAACAGTGAAGCACTTTTTAATGTGATGTGATCATGTTGCATTCTGGAACAGCGCTCCCTCAGCACTGACCCTCTGACAGTGCGATGCTCCCTCAGCGCCGACCCTCTGACAGTGCAGCACTCCCTCAGTACTGACCCTCTGACAGTGCGGCACTCCCTCAGCACTGACCTTCTGACAGTGCGGCGCACCCTCAGCACTGACCCTCTGACAGTGCGGCGCTCCCTCAGCACTGACCCTCTGACAGTGCGGCGCTCCCTCAGCACTGACCCTCTGACAGTGCGGCACTCCCTCAGCACTGACCCTCTGACAGTGCGGCGCTCCCTCAGCACTCTGACAGTGCGGCGCTCCCTCAGCACTGACCCTCTGACAGTGCGGCGCTCCCTCAGCACTGACCCTCTGACAGTGCGGCGCTCCCTCAGCGCCGACCCTCTGACAGTGCGGCACTCCCTCAGCACTGACCCTCTGACAGTGCGGCACTCCCTCAGCACTGACCCTCTGACAGTGCGGCACTCCCTCAGCGCCGACCCTCTGACAGTGCGGCGCTCCCTCAGCACTGACCCTCTGACAGTGCGGCGCTCCCTCAGCACTGACCCTCTGACAGTGCGGCGCTCCCTCAGCGCCGACTCTCTGACAGTGCGGCGCTCCCTCAGCGCCGACCCTCTGACAGTGCGGCGCTCCCTCAGCACTGACCCTCTGACAGTGCGGCACTCCCTCAGCACTGACCCTCTGACAGTGCGGCACTCCCTCAGCGCCGACCCTCTGACAGTGCGGCGCTCCCTCAGCACTGACCCTCTGACAGTGCGGCACTCCCTCAGCACTGACCCTCTGACAGTGCGGCACTCCCTCAGCACTGACCCTCTGACAGTGCGGCACTCCCTCAGCACTGACCCTCTGACAGTGCGGCACTCCCTCAGCGCCGACCCTCTGACAGTGCGGCGCTCCCTCAGCGCTGATCCATCCAACAGCTGGATTAGTTTCTGGAAAAGAGTGAGTGTTGAAAACAGTGCCTTCTCTGAGCAAATGTGAGTTTAAAAGTTGGGAGCTGTTGCTGTTGTGACAAAATCAGCAGACAAAGAACAGCTTTCTGAAGAAGATGAAATTGACTCTCTGCTTGGGTCCAGTTAGTCCATTTTCCCAAAGTGTGTTACAGTGAGAGTAACAGAGCCCAAGTTCATTATTCCACAGCATAACTACATCTCTGTCCTCTCTCAGAATAACCGATATACAGCTTTACCATCCACATGATCAGTAACCGCTGTGTGTTTGCTCTCTCAGGATGGTGTGTATGTAAAGGGGATGTTTCTTCAGGGCGCAGGCTGGGACAAGAAAAATTCCTGCCTGGTGGAAGCTGAGCCTATGCAGCTGGTCTGTCCCATGCCCTCGATTCACTTCAAACCCATGGAGAACAAGAAGAAATCCGGAAAAGGTGATGAGGGAGGGGGCAAAGTGTTGTGTTGGATAGGTGGTACAGCTAGGTGCTGAGTGCTGCCATTGGGAGCAGGGTGAGTGGGGTTAACAGTGGGATTTGACTTGATTTATTATTGAGGTGGAGATGGTAGCATTGAACATCAGGTCCCCATCACTCACCTGATGAAGGAGCTGCGCTCTGAAAGCTCGTGATACCAGATAAACCTGTTGGACTTTAACCTGGTGTTGCCAGACTTCTTACTGATTTATTATTGTTACAATTATTGGGATACAGTGAAAAGTACTGTTTCTTGTGCGCTATACAAAGTTAGGGTGAAGAGAAAGATCAACTTAATGTGAGGTAGGTCCATTCAAAAGTCTGACAGCAGCCGGGAAGAAGCTGTTCTTGAGTCGGTCGGTACAGGACCTCAGACTTTTGTATCTTTTTCCCGATGGAAGATAGAATGTCTGGAGTACGTGGAGTCCTTGATTATACTTTTCCCGAGGCAGCGGGAAGTGTAGACAGAGTCAATGGATGGGAGGCTGGTTTGTGTAATGGGCTGGGCTACATTCATGATCTTTTGTAGTTCCTTGTGGTCTTGGGCAGAGCAGGAGCCCAGACCAAGCTGTGATACAACCAGAAAGAAGTTGGTGAGAGTTGTAGCTGACATACCAAATTTCCTTAGTCTTCTGAGGAAGTAGAGGCATTGGTGAGGCTTTCTTAACTATAGTGTCAGCATTGGAGGGACTAGGATAGGTATTTGGTGATCTGGACACCTAAAAACATGTAGCTCTCGATCATTTTACTTTGTCCCTGGACACAGGGGAGGCTTCTAGTGCTGGTTCAAGGGGCACAGCATGTGCCAAAGGGCTGTCTATGGATTGGGAATGTGTCAGGCTTGCTAAGTGTACTTCTCCCATTATTCCCTCAGGGATCTATTCCTGTCCATGCTATTACTACTCCCAGCGAGCGGGAAGCAGCCGACACACTTCCTTCGTGGTAGGGATTGAGCTGAAGACCGGAGACAAGCCCCCCGATCACTGGATCAAACGGGGCACCGCACTCTTACTGAGCCTTGATTATTAGTGAGTGTGAATCCCTCCAGCAGGGGGTTTAATTAGCAATTGGTGATCGTGGGAATGTGTGCTGCTATCCACCCAAAAGAGAATATATCATCACAGTGAGTAATTCAGTCAGATAATCTTGTTAGTAGAATCTCACCTTGTAAACCATGCACCTTGTGTAGACGGAGTCTAGTTCCTCAATCAGGAGTATTGTTAACTCAATAATAAATATTTTTACAATGCGTGGTGGTGGGTACTATCTGGTGTAATGTTTGTGGCACATCAGTCCCTGGCAATCTCTATCTCTGATAGGACAGTCTAAATGTCAACTCTTCACATTCAACATCATCACTGAACCAACCAAACTGAACTCCCACCAATCCAACAACAAACCGAACCCCCCACCATCCAAACCCACACTGAACCCCCCACCATTCCGAAGCCCAAACTGCACCACCCCACGGTCCAAACCCCGAACTGAACCCCCACCATCCCAACCCCCGAACATCCAAACCCCCAACTGAACCCCCCCACCACCAAAACACCACACTGACACACCACCATCCCAACCCCAAACTGAAACCCCCCACCATCCCAACAACACACCTAACCCCCGAACATCCAAGCCCCAAACTGAACCCCCCCCCCCGTAATCCCCCCCCACCACCAAAACACCACACTGACACACCACCATCCCAACCCCAAACTGAAACCCCCCACCATCCCAACAACACACCTAACCCCCGAACATCCAAACCCCAAACTGAACCCCCCCCCCCGTAATCCCCCCCACCACCAAAACACCACACTGACACACCACCATCCCAACCCCAAACTGAAACCCCCCACCATCCCAACAACACACCTAACCCCCGAACATCCAAGCCCCAAACTGAACCCCCCCCCGTAATCCCCCCCACCACCAAAACACCACACTGACACACCACCATCCCAACCCCAAACTGAAACCCCCCACCATCCCAACAACACACCTAACCCCCGAACATCCAAGCCCCCAACTGAACCCCCCCACCACCAAAACACCACACTGACACACCACCATCCCAACCCCAAACTGAACCCCCCCCCCCGTAATCCCCCCCACCACCAAAACACCACACTGACACACCACCATCCCAACCCCAAACTGAACCCCCCCCCCCCCGTAATCCCCCCCACCACCAAAACACCACACTGACACACCACCATCCCAACCCCAAACTGAACCCCCCCCCCCCGTAATCCCCCCCACCACCAAAACACCACACTGACACACCACCATCCCAACCCCAAACTGAACCCCCCCCCCCCCGTAATCCCCCCCACCACCAAAACACCACACTGACACACCACCATCCCAACCCCAAACTGAACCCCCCACCATCCCAACAACACACCTAACCCCCGAACATCCAAGCCCCAAACTGAACCCCCCCCCCGTAATCCCCCCCACCACCAAAACACCACACTGACACACCACCATCCCAACCCCAAACTGAAACCCCCCACCATCCCAACAACACACCTAACCCCACCATCCAAACCCCACACTGAACCCCCCCCCCCCGTAATCCCCCCCACCACCAAAACACCACACTGACACACCACCATCCCAACCCCAAACTGAAACCCCCCACCATCCCAACAACACACCTAACCCCCGAACATCCAAGCCCCAAACTGAACCCCCCCCCCCGTAATCCCCCCCACCACCAAAACACCACACTGACACACCACCATCCCAACCCCAAACTGAAACCCCCCACCATCCCAACAACACACCTAACCCCCGAACATCCAAGCCCCAAACTGCACCCCCCCCCCCGTAATCCCCCCCACCACCAAAACACCACACTGACACACCACCATCCCAACAACACACCTAACCCCACCATCCAAACCCCACACTGAACACCCCACCATTCCGAAGCCCAAACTCCACCACCCCACGGTCCGAACCCCGAACTGAACCCCCACCATCCCAACAACACACTGAACCTCCCCGAACATCCAAGCCCCAAACTGAACCCCGCTAACCCCCCCACCACCAAAACAACACACCTAACCCCACCATACAATCCCGAAACTGAACCCCCTACTATCCAAGCCCCAGACTGGACCCCCAAACTGAACACCCAACCAACAAAACCTTCAACCATCTGAACCAAAAACTGAACCCCAACTATCCCAACCCCACACTGAACGCCCCCCCCCACACCAAACCCCAAACCGAACCCCCACCATCCCAACAACACACCGAACCCCGACCATCCAAACTGAACCCCCCCACCAGGCAAACCGCAAACTGCACCAAACCCCACAGCACAAACTGAACCCCCTACCAGCCGATCCCCAAACTGAGCCCTCGCCACCCAAACGCCAAACTGAACCACTCAGCATCCAAACACCAAACTTAACACCACAGCATCCAAGCCCCAAACCCCAAACTTAACCCCACCATTCAATCCCCAAACTGAACCCCCCATCATTCCAGCCACAAACCCCAAACTGAACACCCACCATCCAAATCCATAACTGATCCCCCACCCTCCAGATCCCAAACCCCAAACTGAACACCCCCACCATCCAAACCACAAATCAAACTCCGACCATCCCAACCCCAAAATGAAACCCCATCATCAAACCCGAAACTGAACCCTACACCATCCCAACCCCAAACTGGACACCCAAACCACAAAGTGAACTCCCCACCACCCAAACCCCAAACTGAACGTCCACGATCCAAACCCCAAACTGAAACTCCCACCATTCCAATCCCAAAATGAACCACCCACCATCCCAACCCCAAACTGAACCCCCACCATTCAAACCGCAAACTGAACCCCACCATCCGAAACCCAAACCGAACCGCCCCACCATCCAAACCACAAACTGATCACCCCCCACCATCCCAACAGCAAACCCCACACTGAATCCCGCACCATTCCAATCCCAAACCCCAAATTGAACCCCCACCATCCAAACCCCCAACCCCAAAATGAACCCCCCACTATCCTAACCCCAAACGCCACCATCCAATCCCCAAACTGAAACCCCCCAGCATCCAAGCCCCCCACCATTCAAACCCCAAACTGAACTCCCCACCATCCCAACTCCAAACTGATTCCCCCATCATTCCAACTCCAAACTGAACCCCCCACCATCCAAACCCCAAACACCACCATCCAATCCCCAAACTGAAACCCCCAACACACCAAACCCCAAACTGAGCCCCCCACCACCCCAACCAATGAAGCCCCACCATCCACACCCCAAACTGAACCCCCCAACATCCAAACCCCAAATTGAAGCCCCACCATCCAAACTGAACCCAAACCCCAAATTGAACCCCCCACCATCCAAACCCCAAACTGAACCCCCACCATCCAAACCCCAAACTGAACCCCCCACCATCCAAACCCCAAACTGAACCCCCCACCATCCAAACCCCAAACTGAACCCCCACCATCCAAACCCCAAACTGAACCCCCACCATCCAAACCCCAAACTGAACCCCCACCATCCAAACCCCAAACTGAACCCCCCACCATCCAAACCCCAAACTGAACCCCCCACCATCCAAACCCCAAACTGAACCCCCCACCATCCAAACCCCAAACTGAACCCCCACCATCCAAACCCCAAACTGAACCCCCACCATCCAAACCCCAAACTGAACCCCCACCATCCAAACCCCAAACTGAACCCCCACCATCCAAACCCCAAACTGAACCCCCCACCATCTCAACCTCAAACTATACCCCCAACCCCAAAATGAACCCCCCACAATCCTAACCTCAAATGCCACCATGCAATCCCAAAACTGAAACCCTCACCATCCAAATCCCCAACGCCAAAATGAACCCCCCACCACACCAAACCCCAAACTGCACCCCCCACCATCCCAACCCCAAACTGAACCCCCACCATCCCAACCCCAAACTGAACCCCCACCATCCCAACCCCAAACTGAACCCACCACCATCCAAACCCCAAATTGAAACCCCACCATCCAAACCCCAAATTGAACCCCTCACCATCCAAACCCCAAATTGAACCCCCCACCATCCAAACCCCAAACTGAACCCCCACCACCATCCAAACCCCAAACTGAACCCCCACCACCATCCAAACCCCAAACTGAACCCCCCACCATCCTAACCCCAAACTGAACCCCCACCATCCCAACCCCAAGCTGAACCCTCCAGCATCCAAACCCCAAACTGAACCCCCACCATCCTAACCCCAAACGCCACCATCCAAATGCCAAACTGACCCCCCGCCATCCAAACCCTAAACTGACCCCCGCCATCCAAACCCCAAACTGAACCCCCCACTATCCAAACCCCAAACCGAACCCCCCACTATCCCCACCCCAAACTGAATCCCCCACCATCCAAACCCCAAACTGAACCCCCCACTATCCAAACCCCAAACTGAATCCCCCACCATCCAAACCCAAAACTGAACCCCCACCATCCAAACAAGAGGTTATTGCAGAAGGTCGAGGGACATGGAGTTGGGGGTAGGGGGTTAGCGTGGATAGAGGATTGGTTGTCAAATAGGAGGCAGAGAGTGGGGGTCAACGGGTGCTATTCGGATTGGCGTATGGTGACTAGTGGAGTGCCCCAGGGGTCGGTGCTGGGGCCTCAGCTTTTTACCATTTATATAGATGACCTGAGGAGGGAACCGAGTGTAGGGTGTTGAAATTTGCTGATGACACCAAGATTGGGGGAACGGCAAATTGTGCGGAGGGTGTGGAGAGTCTGCAGAAGGATCTAGATAGGCTGGGCGAATGGGCCAGGAAATGGCAAATGGAATTTAATGTTGGCAAGTGTGAGGTGGTCCACTTTGGTAGGAAGAATGGTAGGAAGGACTATTACTTAAGTGGCGAAAAACTGCAGCAGGCGACGGTGCAGAGGGACCTCGGGGTCCTTGTGCATGAGTCGCAAAAACCCAGCTAGCAGGTGGTCAGGAAGGCGAATGGGATGCTGGCCTTCATAGCGAGGGGGATTGAATATAAAAGTAGGGAGGTCTTGCTGCAGCTGTATAGGGCATTGGTGAGGCCGCAGCTGGAGTACTGTGTGCAGTTTTGGGCGCTGTACTTACGCAAGGATATTTTGGCCTTGGAGGGAGTGCAGCGGAGGTTTACTAGGCTGATGCCGGAGTTGAGGGGGTTGAGCTATGAGGAGAGGCTGAATAAATTAGGCTTGTACTCGTTAGAGTTTAGAAGAATGAGGGGAGATCTCATTGAGACGTATAAGATGATGAATGGGATGGATAGGATAGAGGTGGAGAGACTCTTCCTGCTCAGAAAGGACAGTAGGACTAGGGGGCACAGCCTCAAGATAAAGGGGGGGCGGTTTAGAACGGAGTTGAGGAGGAACTTCTTCACTCAAAGGGTGGTGAATCTCTGGAATTCTCTGCCTGTTAAAGTGGTGGAGGCTGCCTCGCTAAATATATTTAAGACGCGGGTTGATGGGTTTTTGATAAGAGAAGGGATTAAGGGTTATGGGGAGAGGGTGGGAAGGTGGAACTGATCCACGACAGATCAGCCATGATCTTATTGAATGGCGGGGCAGGCTCGAAGGGCTGGATGGCCTACTCCTGCTCCTATTTCTTATGTTCTTATGTAAACCCCAAACTGAACCCTCCACCATCCAAACCCCAAACTGAACCCCCCACCATCCAAACCCCAAACTGAACCCCCCACCATCCAAACCCCAAACTGAACCCCCCACCATCCAAACCCCAAACTGAACCCCCCACCATCCAAACCCCAAACTGAACCCCCCGCCATCCAAACCCCAAAGTGAACCCCCCACCATCCAAACCCCAAACTGAACCCCCCACCATCCAAACCCCAAACTGAACCCCCCACCACACCAAACCCCAAACTGAACGCCCCACCATCCCAACCCCAAACTGAACCCTCACCATCAAAACCCCAAAACGAAGCCCCAACATCCAAACTACAAATTGAACCCCCACCATCCAAACCCCAAACTGAACCCCCACCAAACCCCAAACTGAACCCCCCACCATCCAAACCCCAAACTGAACCCCCCGCCATCCAAACCCCAAAGTGAACCCCCCACCATCCAAACCCCAAACTGAACCCCCCACCATCCAAACCCCAAACTGAACCCCCCACCATCCAATCCCCAAACTGAAATCCCCACCACACCAAACCCCAAACTGAACCCCCCGCCATCCAAACCCCAAAGTGAACCCCCCACCATCCAAACCCCAAACTGAACCACCCACCATCCAAACCCCAAACTGAACCCCCACCAAACCCCAAACTGAACCCCCCACCATCCAAACCCCAAACTGAACCCCCCGCCATCCAAACCCCAAAGTGAACCCCCCACCATCCAAACCCCAAACTGAACCCCCCACCATCCAAACCCCAAACTGAACGCCCCACCATCCCAACCCCAAACTGAACCCCCCACCATCCAAACCCCAAACTGAACCCACCCACCATCCAAACACTCCATCCTCCAAAGCCCAAACTCAATCCGCATCATCCAAACCCCAAACTGAACCCCCCACCACCAAACCCCAAACTGAACCCCCCACCATCCAAACCCCAAACTGAACCCCCCACCACCAAACCCCAAACTGAACCCCCCACCATCCAAACCCCAAACTGAACCCACCCACCATCCTAACACCCCATCCTCCAAAGCCCAATCTCAATCTGCATCATCTGAACCCCCCACCATCCAAACCCCAAACTGAACCCCCCACCATCCAAACCCCAAACTGAACCCCCCACCATCCAAACCCCAAACTGAACCCCCCACCATCCAAACCCCAAACTGAACCCCCACCATCCAAACCCCAAACTGAACCCCCCACCATCCAAACCCCAAACTGAACCCCCACCATCAAAACCCAAAACTGAACCCCCCACTATCCAAACCCCAAATTGAACTCTTACCATCCAAACCCCAAACTGAACCCCCCACCATCCAAACCCCAAACTGCACCCCCCACCATCCAAACCCCAAACTGAACCCCCCACCATCCAAACCCCAAACTGCACCCCCCACCATCCTAACTCCAAATGCCATAATCCAATCCCAAAACTGAAACCCTCACCATCCAAAACCCAACGCCAAAATGAACCCCCCACCATCCAAACCCCAAACCGATCCCCCGCCATCCAAACCCCAAACTGAACCCCCACCATCCAAACCCCAAACTGAACCCCCACCATCCAAACCCCAAACCGATCCCCCGCCATCCAATCTCCAAACCGAACCCCCCACTATCCAAACCCCAAACTGAACCCCCCACCATCCAAACCCCAAACTGAACCCCCAACCATCCAAACCCCAAACTGAACCCCCCAGCATCCCAACCCCAAAACGAAGCCCCACCATCGAAACCCCCCACCATCCAAACCCCAAAACTGAACCCCCACCATCCAAACCCCAAACTGAACCCCCCGCCATCCAAACCCCAAACTGAACCCCCCACCATCCAAACACCCCATCCTCCAAAGCCCAAAGTCAATCCGCATCATCCAAACCCCAAACTGAACCCCCCACCACCAAACCCCAAACTGAATCACCCAGCATCCAAACCCCAAACTGAACCCCCACCATCCAAACCCCAAACTGAACCCTCCAGCATCCAAACCCCAAAGTGAACCACCCACCATCCAAACCCCAAATTGAACCCCCCACCATCCAAACCCCAAACTGAACCCCCACCATCCAAACCCCAAACTGAACCCCCACCATCCAAACCCCAAACTGAACCCCCACCATCCAAACCCCAAACTGAACCCCCAGCATCCAAACCCCAAACTGAACCCCCAGCATCCAAACCCCAAACTGAACCCCCACCATCCAAACCCCAAACTGAACCCCCACCATCCAAACCCCAAACTGAACCCCCCACCATCCAAACACCCCATCCTCCAAACCCCAAAGTCAATCCGCATCATCCAAACCCCAAACTGAATCTCCCACCAACCCAACCCCAAATCGTACACTGAATCCTACACCATTGCAACCCCAAACCCCAAATTGAACCCCCACCATCCAAACCCCAAACTGAACCCCCACCATCCAAACCCCAAACTGAACCCCCACCATCCAAACCCCAAACTGAACCCCCACCATCCAAACCCCAAACTGAACCCCCACCATCCAAACCCCAAACTGAACCCCCAGCATCCAAACCCCAAACTGAACCCCCACCATCCAAACCCCAAACTGAACCCCCACCATCCAAACCCCAAACTGAACCCCCACCATCCAAACCCCAAACTGAACCCCCACCATCCAAACCCCAAACTGAACCCCCCACCATCCAATCCCCAAACTGAACCCCCCACCATTCAAACCCCAAACTGAACCCCCCACCATCCAAACCCCAAACTGAACCCCCACCATCCAAACCCCAAACTGAACCCCCCACCATCCAAACCCCAAACTGAACCCCCCCACCATCCAAACCCCAAACTGAACCCCCCACCATCCAAACCCCAAACGCCACCTTCCAATCCCCAAACTGAAGCAACCACCACACCAAACCCCAAACTGAACCACCCACCATCCAAACACCCCATCCTCCAAACCCCAAACTCAATCCGCATCATCCAAACCGCAAACTGAACCCCCACCACCAAACCCCAAACTGAACCCCCAACATCCCAACCCCAAACCTGCAACCCCCACCATCCAAATCCTAAACTGAACCCCCATCAAAACCCCAATATGAACCCCCACCATCCCAACCCCAAATCGCACACTGAATCCCACACCATTCCAACCCCAAACCCCAAATTGAAGCCCCACCATCCAAACTGAATCTTCACCATCCAAACGCCAAACGCCACTATCCAATCCCCAAACTGAAACCCCCACCACCATCCAAACACCAAACTGAACCCCCCACCATCCAAACCCCAAACTGAAACCCCCCCACCATCCAAACCCCAAACTGAACCCCCCCCACCATCCAAACCCCAAAACTGAACCCCCCACCATCCAACCCCAAACTGAACCCCCACCACCATCCAAGCCCCAAACTGAAAACCCCACCATCCAAACCCCAAACTGAACCCTCACCAGGACAGGTACAGCACGGGGTTAGATACAGAGTAAAGCTCCCTCTACACTGTCCCCCCATCAAACACTCCCAGGACAGGTACAGCACAGGGTTAGATACAGAGTAAAGCTCCCTCTACACTGTCCCCCCATCAAACACTCCCAGGACAGGTACAGCACAGGGTTAGATACAGAGTAAAGCTCCCTCTACACTGTCCCCCCCATCAAACACTCCCAGGACAGGTACAGCACGGGGTTAGATACAGAGTAAAGCTCCCTCTACACTGTCCCCCCATCAAACACTCCCAGGACAGGTACAGCACAGGGTTAGATACAGAGTAAAGATCCCTCTATACTGTCCCCCCATCAAACACTCCCAGGACAGGTACAGCACGGGGTTAGATACAGAGTAAAGATCCCTCTATACTGTCCCCCCATCAAACACTCCCAGGACAGGTACAGCACGGGGTTAGATACAGAGTAAAGATCCCTCTATACTGTCCCCCCATCAAACACTCCCAGGACAGGTACAGCACGGGGTTAGATACAGAGTAAAGATCCCTCTATACTGTCCCCCCATCAAACACTCCCAGGACAGGTACAGCACGGGGTTAGATACAGAGTAAAGATCCCTCTATACTGTCCCCCCCATCAAATACTCCCAGGACAGGTACAGCACGGGGTTAGATACAGAGTAAAGCTCCCTCTACACTGTCCCCCCATCAAATACTCCCAGGACAGGTACAGCACGGGGTTAGATACAGAGTAAAGCTCCCTCTACACTGTCCCCCCATCAAATACTCCCAGGACAGGTACAGCACGGGGTTAGATATAGCTCCCTCTACAATGGGATTTATTGTACGAGTGTAAAAGAGACACGGGACTTTGAGAAACATTTAAAATAAAACTTTTATAACTTTTTTTCATCCACTTACAATAGCATCCAGTCCATCATGGCATCACAGGTGGGAAATGAGCACAGTTAAATCGAAGGGAGGGATTGATGAAGACAGTTCCGCAAACCACACATGCCTGAATCTAGCCTGGCACCGGACCCTCAGGGGAATGGAGGCAGCATTTGGTGGGATAGTGACTGGGCTGGTTAGTGGGGGAATACACTCGTGTGAACTCACTCTTGTGGGTGCTCTATCACAAAACCTTTCCCATGGCTCTGGAGAGATTCCTCATCCCAGGAGGTTCTATCACATAGGGGGAGACAGGTAGCATGAGGAACTCCACACTCTTGCCTGCTCCCTGACCCCTGACCTGCTGCCTATCTCGACCTCTCTCTCCCGCAGTCAGAGAGAAAGTGCTTGCTGGTTGGGTGATGGCTGAACTTACCTTGGCCCTCTGCTTTTGGAGAATGACCCTATGAGAAGGGATGCTCCAACTCATCCTTACCACTGGATCATTGATAACGTGGCTGATCTGGCAACATGGGACCTCGATACTCTGATCAGGGGAGGCTGGCCGCCACAATTAACCAGTTGAGAACCTTCTCCCTTCACTGCCAGCCAACTCTGCCAGACAATGGATCCACTGTCTCCCTCCTTTCTCTGATCTTCCTCATTTCACTGGCAGCTAATTCCCCTGGGATTCACACCACAATATTCCTAATATCGGGGTGGCATAGTAGCACAGTGGTTAGCACTGAGTTCAATTCCCTGCTTGGGTCACTGCGCGGAGGCTGCACATTCTCCTTGTGTCTGCGTGGGTTTCCTCTGGGTGCTCCGGTTTCCCCCCTCAGTTCAAAGATGTGCGGGTTAGGTGAATGGGCCGTGCTAAAATTGCCCCTTAGTGTCCTGAGATGCATAGGTTAGAGAGTAACTATGTAGGTGTATGGGGGTAGGGCCTGGGTGGGATTGTGGTTGGTGCAGTACTGATGGGCAAAAAGGCCTCTTTCTGTACTGTCGGGATTCTACGATTCCTGGATGCTGTGTGCTCCAGAGGACTTTACTCTGAAGCCTTGCTGCAAAGTCCCACTCTGAGTGGCCTATCTCACCATTCATTCAATTCCCTCCAGTCGTGAGATTCTTCCTCACAGCATCAGCAAGCTGACAGTATCTCCCCCAATATTAGGTGGAGCTGTACCCATAAAATCAAACAGAATCCCCTAAAGTGCAGCAGGAAGCCTTTCGGCCCATCAAGCCTGCACCGACTACAATCCCACCCAAATCCTCTACCCGTGACACCACGTATTTACCCCGCTAATCCCCTGACACTGAGCAGCAATTTAGTATGGCCAATCCACCTAACCAGCATGTCTTTCGGGCTGTGGGAGGAAACCAGAGCACCCTGATGAAACCCATAGAGACATGGGGCGAATGTGCAGACTCCGCACAGACAGTGACCCCAGGCTGGAATCGAACCCAGGCTCCTGGCGCTGTGAGGCAGCAGCATTAACCACCGTGCCAGCCAGCCTGCAAGCAGCCGGGGTTCCAATTCCAATCAGTGCCATGGTATGAGGGTCAGTGACACACCCAGCAAGAACCTCATGCACCTTCCCATTCAACAACCCCCTCCCCCCCCAAGGCCAGGAGAGGCCAAGCTTTGTAAAACTGGGACACTGGGGGGGGGAAGAGGTGGTGAAAATCAGCCTCCTTCATCGACACCCCTCCACCATCCCTTCCCATTCCACCATGGGGACTCCGTATGTCCCTCCATCCCCACGGACTGCTGGAACATTTTCCCATTGCCCTGAACACTGCCAATCTCTGCCTCACCCACAGAGCAGACAGTGGGGTCAGTGGGGGGGAGAATCTCTGGCATTCTGTTCCATCCAAGGACTGAAATGACCATTGCACTACGTTACAGAAATATTCTGTGTTAAAGAGATCAGATTAATCCAGGGAAAAGAGCCAGGAAGTGAGTGGGGCAGGAGAGGAGTGAGCAGGAGTGGGGGCAGCAAGAAACCACTTCAGGGATTGTGAAAGCAGTGGGTTTTTTCCCACCTCAGGTAACAGGGTCGTTCTACATTGAGAGTTAAGTCAGAAATCAGGCCTAACCTCAACGAGAGGCAATCTCTCTGGAACACAAAAGAGGCCAAGTGAGATTTTCCAGCCCTGCTCGCCCCAGGATCAGAAAATCCCACCCAAAGTCAACAGACCTTTGCATGGGTCTGCCTGCCAATTCCCGTGGCAGGTGGGACGGGAAACTTCCATCCTCGAAGATAGGACAGAGCGAGATCCTCTCCGCTGGGTAAGGAATCAGAACAGAAATATCTCCTCAAGGAAGAGTTTCCCCACAGATTGTGAGGAGCAGCAAATTTGAAGGGATTATCCTGTCTGTCCCAGGGTTGATTAGGATCTCACACCACTTTCTTCCACAGCTCCATCAATCTCCGGATTGAATTAGTTTTAATGATTATTTTTTATTATTTTTTTCTCTTTTCGAGTGCAGGCAGCAATATACCAGACGATACCAGGAAAGGAATGAGAGAGTAGAGAACAGAAAGCAATATTTTAAAGTTTTTGTCGTTTTGTTTTCCTCCTTCTGTCTTTGCCGTGTTGTTTGATCACTTTGCATGAGTTTTTTTTTAAAATAAGGAAGTTATTTACATTCAGCCGGAGATGAACCCAGGCTTCACAGACGTGACACCTCCTTCGTGCAGCGCAAGTCGGGAGGCTGATTTTTTTTTTTCTTATTATTTGTTCGTTCAAAGGTCCTTGTTATTTGCTTGCTTTACACACAAAGCATGCACAAGCAGGATTGCACAGTGCGGAAACATACAGGTCACACGCAAGGCTGCCCTCTTTTTCTTAAAAAACATTATTTTAAATTCTTCTGCCCATCCCCAGGAATGGAGCGAATGAAAGAACAAAAACTGTACGTGTGGGTGTGTGTGTGTACACGTATAGGTGTGTTTGTGTATATGTGTGGTTATGCATAGGTTACTGCACATGTGTGTGCGTGCGTTTGTGCAAGTTTGTGTGTATATATGCAGTGGTGTGCGTTGGTGTATGCGTGTGTATATGTGCATGCGTGTATGTGTAAATGTGTCTATATATGTGTGACTGCGCGTGTGCATGTACATATGTGTATAAGGGGGGGTGGGGGTCGGATCCTGCGAGAGGCGGTAGCAGCTGTAGCAGCTTGGGATTGGGCAGGAATAGCACGGATCAGTCTGCTGGGGGGGGGTGGGGGGGAGATGGGGGGGATGGGGGTTTATCCTAGAGTCTTTCCCTGGAAGGAACCCAGATATAGGGGCCAGAATGCTCCTCGATGACGTGCTTTGACCGGATGTAGATCTCTTCGAAACTGTCACCATCCACAATGGCTGCAACAACAGAGGGAGAGAGTTAGCTTGTTTTAGATAGATAGGAAAACAGAACCCTTCCTGACTCCAATTTGAAGGTTCTGCTCTACACTTCGTTCAGTGCAATCTCTCTCCCCTCAACCTTCACCCCCCCCCCTCCCCCTTCCCAACCAGAGGGAATCTTTTGACCCATGGCCCCTTCAACCAAGCAAATGTGGGCTGGTCTCCATGCTCCACATTAATCCCCCATTCCAGATTCTCTCCCCCCCCCCCCCCGTGCAAGTGAGTCCCACATTCTCGCCATCCAAAACCTGTAACCCCACACACTAATGATGGAGTAGCCATAGTAAATGTCTTGGGATACTAAGGGACAATTTTAGCATGTCCAATCCATCAGATCCAGCACAGCTTTCAGACTGAGGGGGGAAATGGGAGCACCTGGAGGAAACCCACACAGACACGGGGAGAACGTGCACACTGCACAGCGTCAGTGACCCAAGGCTGGAATCAAACCTGGGTCCTTGGCGCTGTGAGACAGCAGCGCTAACCCACTGTGTCACCGTGCCGCTGCCATGGAACCCGGGTCCCTGGCGCTGTGAGGCAGCAGTGCTAACCCACTGTGTCACCGTGCCGCTGGGATTGAACCCGGGTCCCTGTGAGGCAGCAGCGCTAACCCACTGTGTCACCGTGCCATTCTTCAATTTTCCCTTTATTGAGAGCTGCAGTCTTGCAAAAACACCTCCATTCGGATCCCCCCGCCTGTCTGACAGAGAATCTGTCGGGGCCCATGGCTTCTGATGGAACACCAGCCTCCCCTTCCAAAAAATGTAGGTAGGGTTACACACCTGAGAAACACTCAGTGAATTCCTGTTCCAATTTCACAGCCCTCTCAAATGCCTTTCGAGCTTGTTCCTCTGTCAGCCGTTTGTTAATCTCCCTGTAAGACGAAGCACAGAGCGACTCGAAATATCCTCCATCCATTCCATCCAATTAACAGCACACAGAGCACATTTCACACACCTATCCACCCCAGACAACTGCACAATTTACATTGCCTTTCTGTTCACAACTTTCACCATCTCAAACATCCCAAAATGAGGGGTTGGGGGGGGGGGGGGGTGAGCCAGCAGGCTGGTTCCTGAGAGTTAGTGAGGAGGCAAAGAACTGGAAGTGGAGGATGTGGGAGAGAGAGGAAGCTACTGTGTAGTGGGCACATCAAAAAGCACCATTAGGAGAGACTAAATCACTGGAGTTTAGAAGAGAGGGGATCTCATAGAAACTAATAAAATTCTAACAGAGTTAGACAGGGTAGATTCAGAACGTTCCCAATGCTGGGGAGTCCAAAGATGTGTGGGTTCAGGTGATTGTCCATGCTAAATTGTCCCTTGGTGTCAGGGAGATTAGGACTGTGGGGTTACGGGGATGGGACCTGCGTGAGATTGTTATCGGTGCAGACTTGATGGGTCAAAATGCTTCCTTCTGCAGTGTACTTTCTATCATTCTGTGAATCCAAAACTAGGGGAGGGGCGGGGTCATGGTTTTAGGACTGAGGTGAGGAGGAATTTCTTCACCCAGAGGGTGGTGAATGTGTGGAATTCACTCCCACAAGTAGTAGTTGAGACCAAAACGTGAGATTTCAGGAAGAAATTAGATATAGCTCTTGGGGCTAAAGGGATCAAGAGATATGGGGGGGGGATCAGGATAATGAATTTGATGATCAGCCATGATCGAAATGAATGATGGAGCAGGCTCGAAGAGCCGAATGGCCTCCTCTTGCTTGTAGTTTCTGTGTTTAGTAAGAAGGTTCAGTTCTGGCCTGGAGATACTGCGTGTGGGAAAGTGAAAGGACTGGTGGGGTAACAATGGGTATGGGAGTAGACAGGGAGCAGTATGGGGCCAACAGAGGTGACAGCAGGGGTCAAACACCAGGGGGGGGGGGGATTGCAAATGTGGTGCACAGCAAACCATCCCCAGTGGAAGTAGAGACAGAGTCAATGTTAGCTCATAGTGGGCTGAATGAGACATCCGATCCCAGCACAGTTCCTCCTCCCCACCTTCCCCCTCAAACCCCAATCCGGATCCGGAGAGTCAATACTCACAGGATATTTTCCAGCGATTTGGGTCTGATGAAGATGGCAATGGGATGAAGGTGAGCAGCCTGCAATCTCCGCACTGCGTTCGCCGACACATCCAAGATGCAATGCTTCCCCTGGAGGGTGGAGAGGAGACCGGCTTTAACCAAGAGCAGGGTGGGGGTGGGAGAGTTTGGGACAGACCCAGGAGGGATAGAGGCAGAGTGAGAGAGTGGGGGGAGACAAGGGACAGGCACACAGGTACCGATAGAAGATTACAGAGTAGGAGGGGAAAGGGATCGGCAAGACAAAGGCCGCAAACTATTGGAGAAACAGCCATCAATCGGCAGATTAAACAGCGAGAGAGTAACACTGGGACTGACTGAACTGTAACTGATAGATAATTCCCAATCCGTAATATTAACACAACATTCAATTTACACCTTAATAAACAGAATCATAAAATGGTGAGAGCACGGACCGTTCAGCCCATCGTCACCTCTGTACTGGCCCTCCCCACCACAGCAGTTCACCCCGTCTCACTCCACAGCTGATATTTTCCAGCCCCACACACCCCCAAACCGGAAAATCCCACCCGAGGTCAGCGGGCCTTTGCCCTGGTCCGTGTCCCACCCATTACAATTCCTGTGACAGGCGCTGGGATGGGGGGAGAACAGGAAAATCCCGTCCCTTTGTTGTATTGCTCATTACCCGTACAATTCCCATCCAATCTTTCATTGAAAACCATGGATTATATCTGCACCTCCCACATTGCGCTCCTGATCCGAATAACTCGCTGCTTAGAAAAGCATTTCTCCTTCTACCTTCGTTTCTTTTGTTAACCCTCGTGGACTAACCAGTGATAGATCACATTGGCCACTCACCAAATATTACAAAAGGCTGGGTAATAACCAGTTTGTAGCCCTGGATTTGTACAGAGCTGGGCACTTGTGTAACGCACACCACCAGAGAGCAGCAGTGCTCCATGGAATACTGGGCTTGTACTTAAATTCTTGGGAATGGCGAGTTGGCCAAACAAGGACAAAACCTCAGGAGCCAACGTTTCAAATCTGGACAACCCTTCACTCGTATTTGAGGAAAGATGTAGTGACATTGGAGGCAGTTCAGAGGAGGTTCACTAGATTGATTCCAGAGATGAGAGGTTTGTCATATGAAGAGAGATTGAACAGTTTCGGCCAATACTCTCTGGAATTGAGAAGAATGAGGGGAGATCAAATCGAGGTCTACAATATGATAAAAGGTTCTGGATAAGGTAGAGGTGGAACAGATTCTTCCTCTTGTGGGACATTCTAGACGAGAGGTCACAGTCTGAGGATAAGGGGCAGCAAATTTAAAACAGAGTTGGAGGAGAAACTCCTCCTGGGACATGAATGTAGCTGAGGAGGACACTGGGGTGCAGGGATGTAAAATAGATAGTATTGCAGTTGATACGGGGGATGTGCTGGATATTTTAGAGGGTTTGAAAATAGATAAGTCCCCTGGTCCGGATGGGATTTACCCTAGGATTCTTTGGGAGGCAAGAGAGGTGATTGCGAAGCCTCTGGCTCTGATCTTCAGGTCGTCGTTGGTCTCTGGTATAGTACCGGAAGATTGGAAGACAGCAAATGTTGTCCCATTGTTTAAGAAGGGGAGAAGAGACTTCCCTGGGAATTATAGACCAGTGAGTCTTACTTCTGTGGTGGGTAAGGTCTTGGAAAGGATTATTAGAGACAGGATTTATAGTTATTTGGAGAGTAATGAGTTGATTAGAGACAGTCAGCATGGTTTTGTAGCGGGTAGGTCGTGCCTTACTAACCTTATCGAGTTCTTTGAGAAAGTGACCAAAGAGGTGGATAGGGGTAGTTGATGTGGTGTATATGGATTTTAGCAAGGCGTTTGATAAGGTTCACCATGGTGTAGGCTTCTGCAGAAAATGCAGATGTATGGGATTGGGGGTGATCTAGGTAATTGGATCAGGAATTGGCTAGCAGATAGGAGACAGAGAGTGGTAGTTGATGGTAAATATTCGTCATGGAGTTCGGTTACAAGTGGTGTGCCTCAGACATCTGTTTTGGGGCCACTGCTGTTTGTAATTTTTATTAATGATCTGGATGAGGGTATAGTTGGGTGGATTAGTAAGTTTGCTGATGACACCAAAGTCGGAGGTGTGGTAGATTGTGAGGAAGGGTGTCATAGTTTGCAGGGTGACTTAGAAAGGTTGCAGAGCTGGGCTGCGAGGTGGCGGATGGAGTTTAATGTGGAGAAGTGTGAGGTAATTCATTTCGGTAGGAATAACAGATGTGTGAGTATAGGGCTAACGGGAGGACTTTGAATAGTGTGGAGGAGCAGAGGGATCTAGGTGTATGTGTACATAGATCCCTGAAAGTTGGGAATCAAGTAGATAAGGTTGTTAAGAAGGCATACGGTGTCTTGGCGTTTATTGGTAGGGGGATTGAATTTAGGAGTCGCAACGTCATGATGCAACTGTACACAACTCTGGTGCGGCCGCACTTGGAGTTTTGTGTGCAGTTCTGGTCCCCACATTACAGGAAGGATGTGGAGGCTTTGGAGAGGGTGCAGAGGAGGTTTACCAGGATGTTGCCTGGTATGGAGGGGAGATCCTATGAGGAGAGACTGAGAGATTTGGGGTTGTTTTCGCTGGAAAGAAAGCGGCTAAGAGGGGACCTTATTGAAACATATAAGATGATTAGAGGTTTAGACAGGGTAGATAATGATAGCCTTTTTCCTCGGATGGAGAAAGCTAGCACGAGGGGGCACGACTTTAAATTAAGGAGGGGTAGTTATAGGACTGATGTCAGGGATAGGTTCTTTACCCAGAGGGTGGTGAGGGACTGGAATGCCCTGCCAGCTGCAGTTGTAAATGCGCCTAGTTTGGGGGCGTTTAAGAGATCTGTGGATAGGTTTATGTTCGAAAAGGGATTGGTTTAGGCGAGTGGGTCATTGTTTTGTAACTGGTCGGCGCAACATTGTGGGCCGAAGGGCCTGTTCTGCGCTGTAATGTTCTATGTTCTCCCAAAGGGTTGTGAATCTGTGGGATTGCCTACCCATTGGGTGCTGGGACTGTGAGTACATTTAAGGAGGAGTTAGACAGATTTTTAATTGGGAATGGGGTGGAATGAAGGGTTACGGGGAGAAGGCAGGAAAGTGGGGATGAGGAGCGTATCAGCCTGGATCGAATGGCGGAGCGGACTCAATGGGCTGAAAGGCCTCATTCTGCTCCTATATCTTAAGAACTTATGAACTGCAGTCAGAACGTTGTCTCTATTCTCTCTCTCTGCACAGACGCTGTCAGACCTGCTGAGAATTTCCAGCGTTTTCTGTTTTGGTTTCAGATTCCGGTATCCGCAGTAATTTGCTTTTAAGGACTCACTCCTGAGGAGGAAGGGGGCAGGGTTCAGCCTCTCCTTCCTCTTCTTTGCTGCTGGCAGTGGGGAGTATTCCCTGCCAACTACCGCCCCCCCACCCCCCCATCAGTCCGTCCCCCAGGGTATTGGAAGCAGGAATGTGTAAAGCAACTCCCCCTTCCCCAGACTGTTGTGTTTACCTGCTCCGCCACCTCTCGCACAGATTGGACGCTGGTTCCATAAAGGTGGCTGTTATACTGGCCTGCCTCGATAAACCGATGGCTCTGAATGTCTGTCTCCATCTGATCCCGAGACGCCACAAAATGATAGTCTCGTCCATCCACCTCATAATCCCGTTTAGGTCGAGTTGTATCTGCAGAAAGAGGGTAGAATGTTTCCTGAGCACTGATGTAGGGGGAGGGGGTGAGGGAGGGAGGGCTGAGGGAGGTGCGGGAGAGGGGGGAGTGTGGGGAGGGGGAAGCACCAATCAAATAGCTTTAGCCACACTGTTTTACCCGTAAGCTGTACAGAGCGAGCCCACAGTCCCCAGCCCAAACAAAACATACGATGAAAGAGCAGGAGGAGGCCATTCAGCCCCTCGACCCTGCTTCATCATTTAATAAGATCGTGGCCAATCAGAGAAGAATCTCTGATTAGATAAATAGACTTTGCTGTTTGACAGATAAATAGACTGTTTGCTGTTTGAAATATTATTTGCCTCTGAACTATTGGCATTTACAGTGATGCCAATAAACACTGTTTATTAATTATTAGTCAGCAACCTGAGTCTCGCTCTTTCAGGCAGAAGGAGTCGCTCCCTGATTCCGGAGCTGGCTTCGTAGCTCCAATGAAAACTGGTTCAGGGTCTGGGGCTCCAACCAGGATAGTGGAACCTAACAGGCTCTGTCTAAAGGGGTGTCAATTTCCTGCTATCCTGGAGGCAAAATAAAACAGCAGCAATGTCACTCCACCGCTCCGACTGCCTGGGGTTCACATACTCACGGGGGACACAGGATCCAAATTTGTCTGGGAATTCCGATAGCAAGTCATCGTTCACTCGGTCCTTGGTGGGCCCCAGAATGATAATCGGACGGGCGTAATGCACTACAAATAACAGCGAGAGAGAGAGAGCTTGAATTTCTCTAGCGCCTTTCACTTCCCTTAGAACCACCCAAAGCACTTCACAGCTACTGGAGAAACCTTTGGAATACAGCTGCTGTCTGGTGCACACACCAGATCACCCGATTTCGAAGATGTAGGGTGGGATTTACCACTCTCAATCATCCCCAAACTGTAAAATCCCTCACAAAGTCATCCCTCACCCTGCTCCGATTCCCATGGTGGACGGGGTGGTAGAATTCCAGCCATTGGATAAGGGATACTCTTTGGCTTCAGGTCAGTGAAGAAAACCATAACCCTCACCCCCCCACCCCCACCCCCCACTCATCCTCAAAATAATGTCTGTCAAATCGTTCTATTCACAGCAGCGAGAAAATATTACACCCAGCAGAGTGACCCTCTGACAGTGTGGCACTCCCTCGGCACTGACCCTCTGACAGTGCGGCGCTCCCTCAGCACTGACCCTCTGACAGTGCAGCGCTCCCTCAGCACTGACCCTCTGACAGTGCGACACTCCCTCAGCACTGACCCTCTGACAGTGCGGCGCTCCCTCAGCACTGACCATCTGACAGTGCGACACTCCCTCGGCACTGACCCTCTGACAGTGCAGCGCTCCCTCAGCACTGACCCTCTGTCAGTGCGGCACTCCCTTGGCACTGACCCTCTGACAGTGGTGATCTAGTTTGTGTGTGAATCTCTGTGCTGGGTTTGAACTCATGAACTCTGGGCCCCAGCAGCTGATTATTGGGAGCGGTTTCAGTGACTCTCTCACCTTCCATTTGGAGAACAGCCTCATAGCTCAGCACACGTTCATCACGACCCCCTGGGGAAACAGAAAGATTATCAGTAACAGTGACCAGATGCCCAGTCAGAGAGATCAGTATTAAAGGAATATCGTGAACGGGGAGGGGGGCAGAGAGAGGGACAGAGACAGAGAGACAGAGAGAGAGACACACACACACACACACAGAGATAGAGAGAGAGAGATGGAAAGGATTAGGAAGGGAATTCAGAGCTTAGGAGACTCCCAGGTAGCTGAAGGCACAGCTGCCAATGGCAGAGCGATGGGAATCGTGGGCATCCTCAAGAGGCCGGAATTGGAGGAGCGCGGAGATCTCGGAGGGTTGTACGGGTTGGAGGAGGTTACAGAGATAGGGGGTGTAGGGGCTGGAGGTGTTTACAGAGATGGGGGGGTGTAAGGGCTGGAGGAGGTTACAGAGATAGGGAGGGGGAATATAGGGGGTGGAGGGTGAGTGGATTTGAGTGTGTTTATGATTTGGGAGCAGGGACACAGTGGAGGAAGAGCTGATCGTGTGTTAACCCTGTCCTCATCGCGCTGTAGATGGGGAGAAGAGATTGGGTCAGTCGGTGGAAATGTTCAAATTCTTCTCCAATCCAAAAAAACCTGTTGACCAATTGAAGTTTTTAAACTGTGACCAATAAAGTCATGTGGAGTAAACAGATTAGAGATTACAGAAACAAGGTGGGTGGATGGAGTTAACACATAGATCCAGCATGACACCACAGAACAGGCACAAGGGGCTGAATGGTCCTCTTCTGTTCTTGTGTATCAGGGCCCAACACAGGCTGAATGGCCTCCTCCTGTTCCTGTGTGACAGGCTTGAGAGTGAATGGCCTCCTGTTCCTGCACTGGGATTTACCAATCTAATATTCATTCCGCATTGGGAAGGGGCTGGTGCCTACATTCACCTATTGCTGCTGATTCTCTCAATCCAGCCATTATCGCAGTGTTAGTGTTCAAACAGGGGCAGAGATCCCAAGTCACACCTTACCTTGTGAGCCTCCGCCGTCACCCAGACCTGGGATGTCCTGGTAGCCACACAGAAGGAAAAACAATCTTTATTTAATCGGAAGAGACTGAGTTCTGTTCACCATCATTATTTCCCGGGAATACTTGTAGAATTTAACACACGACTCGTGTGTGAACATTTTCATCCCACACAGAGGCAGGGGAGCCGCTAGGGAATCCCCCCACCCCAGCCTCTTTCATCTCCTCCTCCCACCTCACTGTCCAAATGCTCCTTCCACAGGAATGGCCAACTTAACCACCACCCCCGCCACCCAAGTCTCTGTCCCTCGCAAAGTGGCCCCAATACTTTCCAACACAGAGAATCAACCGACCTTCAAAAAGGGGCAGTTGGATCAACACTCGGAGAGGGGGAAGTGTGTGGGGGAGTGGGACGCAACAGGTGGTTCTTTCAAAGAGGCTAGAACGGTCAGGACAGTCCCAGTGGCCTCCTTCACTAAAACTCTACCAGCGAGTATCTACAGCGACAAAGAACAAAGAAAATTACAGCACAGGAACAGGCCCTTTGGCCCCTCCAAGCCTGCACCGACCATGTTGCCTGATGGAACTAAAACCCCCTACCCTTCCAGGGACCATATCCCTCTATTCTCATCCTATTCATGGATTTGTCCAGACGTCCCTTAAAACTAACTACCTTATCTGCTTCCACTACCTCCCCGGCAGCAAGTTCCAGGCACTCACCAAGCCGCACTTGGAATATAGTATTCAATTCTGGTCTCCACACTACCAGAAGGATGCTGAGGCTTTGCAGAGGGTACAGAAAAGATTTACCAGGATGTTGCCCCTGGTATGGAGGGCATTAGCTATGAGGAGAGATTGGAGAAACTTGGTTTGTTCTCACTGGAGCGACGGAGGTTGAGGGGGAGACCTGATAGAAATCTACAAGATTATGAGAGGCCACGGACAGAGTGGATCGTCAGAAGCTTTTCCCCAGGGTGGAAGAGTCAATTACTGGAGGGGCACAGGGTTAAGGTGCAAGGGATAAGGTTTAAAGGAGATGTACAGCCAGATTTTTTACACAGACGGTAATGGGTGCCTGGAACTCGTTACCGGGGGAGGGAGTGAAAGTGGATACGATAGTGACTTTTAAGGGGCAACTGGACAAATCCATGAATAGGCTGGGAATAGAGGGATATGGTCCATGGAGTTCAGTCGGGCAGCATGGTCGGTGCAGGCTTGGAGGGGCCGAAGGGCCTGTTCCTGTTCCTCTGCTCCCTGATACCTTTGTTCATCTTTGGACACTAAGGGGCAATTTAGCACAGCCAATCCACCTAATCTGCACATCGTTGGAGTGTGGGAGGAAACCGGAGCACCCAGAGAAACCCATGCAGACACTGGGGGGGGGAACATGCAGACTCCATACAGACAGTGCAGAGTCTGGGATTGAACCCAGGTCCCTGGCGCTGTGAGGCAGCAGCGCTAACCCACTGTGTCACCGTGCCGCTGGGATTGAACCCGGGTCCCTGGCGCTGTGAGGCAGCAGCACTAACCCACTGTGTCACCGTGCCGCTGGGATTGAACCCGGGTCCCTGGCGCTGTGAGGCAGCAGCGCTAACCCACTGTGTCACCGTGCCGCTGGGATTGAACCCAGGTCCCTGGCGCTGTGAGGCAGCAGCGCTAACCCACTGTGTCACCGTGCCGCTGGGATTGAACCCGGGTCCCTGGTGCTGTGAGGCAGCAGCACTAACCCACTGTGTCACCGTGCCGCTGGGATTGAACCCCGGTCCCTGGTGCTGTGAGGCAGCAGTACTAATCCACTGTGTCACCATGCCACCCATGGGCAGTGTCTCACACTCGATACGGTTTTCCCCATCTAGCCCAGGTCACTGTATCACTCCACCTTTAACATCTCCTTACTCACCCGATCCGTCCCCTTTAACCTTGGCCACTCTTTCCTTTCAACCCTGAGAGGAAGATTAAAAGCCGTGTTAGTGAAGGGAAGGAAGTGATTTGTGTGGAGCAGCCCAAAATCCCCTGGCTCTCTACCTGCCCCACCATCTCCCACCCCTGAACCAGCAGCAACTGTGCTTCACGGATCTGTTCAAGTCGAGGCAGATTGGCTGTAGCTGGGAGATAGGTGACTCTGCGTAACTCATCCAGGGCTCATCACATTGATATAAGACACCTCTGACAGCGCGACGCTCCCTCAGCCCTGATCCTCTGACAGCGCGGCGCTCCCTCAGCGCTGACCCTCTGACAGTGCGGCGCTCCCTCAGCGCTGACCCTCTGACAGTGCGGCGCTCCCTCAGCACTGACCCTCTGACAGTGCGGCGCCCCCTCAGCACTGACCCTCTGACAGTGCGGCGCTCCCTCAGCGCTGACCCTCTGACAGTGCGGCGCCCCCTCAGCACTGACCCTCTGACAGCGCAACGCCCCCTCAGCCCTGATCCTCTGACAGTGCGGCACTCCCTCAGCACTGACCCTCTGACAGTGCGGCGCTCCCTCAGCGCTGACCCTCTGACAGTGCGGCGCTCCCTCAGCACTGACCCTCTGACAGTGCGGCGCTCCCTCAGCACTGACCCTCTGACAGTGCGGCGCTCCCTCAGCGCTGACCCTCTGACAGTGCGGCACTCCCTCAGCGCTGACCCTCTGACAGTGCGGCACTCCCTCAGCGCTGACCCTCTGACAGTGCGGCACTCCCTCAGCGCTGACCCTCTGACAGTGCGGCACTCCCTCAGCGCTGACCCTCTGACAGTGCAGCGCTCCCTCAGCACTGACCCTCTGACAGTGCAGCACTCCCTCAGCACTGACCCTCTGACAGTGCGGCGCTCCCTCAGCACTGACCCTCTGACAGTGCGGTGCTCCCTCAGCACTGACCCTCTGACAGTGTGGCACTCCCTCAGCACTGACCCTCTGACAGTGCGGCACTCCCTCAGCACTGACCCTTTGACAGTGCGGCACTCCCTCAGCACTGACCCTCTGACAGTGCGGTGCTCCCTCAGCACTGACCCTCTGACAGTGCGGCACTCCCTCAGCACTGACCCTCTGACAGTGCGGCACTCCCTCAGCACTGACCCTCTGACAGTGCGGCACTCCCTCAGCACTGACCCTTTGACAGTGCGGCACTCCCTCAGCGCTGACCCTCTGACAGTGCAGCGCTCCCTGAAGAATTATCCAGCAGTAATTATTAGATGATATTTCGGACTGAGTTTTGCCCTACCCCCCACCCCCCCCCCCCCCCCCCTCCCCAGCTTGCCGTACCTCCTCTTGCTGGGGATAAATCCAATTTCTTCACTCTCCCCGTCAGAGTGAACCTTTCTGGCCTGCCACCATTCCTCGTCTGAGGCATCAATTACATGTAAGATGTCCCCAAACCGGAAGCTGAGGGCTTGGCTGAGGAAGCCACAATCCTTTGTCTTGTCGTAGTCAAACAGGGCTCTGAGGAGGAACAGGAGGGAAAGAGAGAGAGTTAGGGTAGAAGGACAGAGGAGCAGTTGTTTATTTATTAGTGTCACAAGTAGGCTTACATTAACACTGCAATGAAGTTACCGTGAAAATCCCCTAGTTGCCACACTACGGTGCCTGTTCGGGTGACAGGGAGAATTTAGCATGGCCAATGCATCCTAACCAGCACGTGTTTCAGACTGCGGGAAGAAACCGGAGCACCTGGAGGAAAGCCTCACAGTCACGGGGAGAATGTGCAGACTCTGCACAGACACTGACGCGAGCCAGGAATCGACCCCGGGTCCCTGGCGCTGTGTGGCAGCAGTTTTCACCTTGATTAGTGACCCAGTGACTCCAACTAGTTAAAGAAGTCTCACAACACCAGGTTAAAGTCCAACAGATGTATTTGGTAGCAAAAGCCACTAGCTTTCGGCACACTGGCTGCTCCTTCATCAGGTGAGTGGGAGTTCTATTCACAAACAGGGTATATAAAGACACAAACTCAATTTACAAAATAATGATTGGAATGCGATTCTTTTCAGCTAATCAAGTCTTAAAGGTGCAGACAATGGGAGTGGACAGAGCATTAAACACAGGTTAAAGAGATATGTACAGTAAGTGAGATTTTACAAGCCCAAGCAAGTCGTGGGGGTTACAGATAGTGTGACATGAACCCAAGATCTCAGTTGAGACCGTCCTCGTGTGCGGAACTTGGCTATCAGTTTTTGCTCAGCGACTCTGCGCTGTCGTGTGTCATGAAGGACACTTTGGAGAACGCTTACCCAAAGATCAGAGACCGAATGCTCATGAACTCTACAACAGATGAATGAACAACGTTGTCCACCTAATACGCTGCAGGAAAGAATGTCCCGAAGCATGGTACAGTGGGCAGACCATGCAGACACTACAACAACGGATGAATGAACGCTGCTCGACAATCACCAGGCAAGACTGTTCTCTCCCTGTTGGTGAACACTTCAGCGGTCACGGGCATTCGGTCTCTGATCTTTGGGTAAGCATTCTCCAAGGTGGCCTTCACGACACACGACAACGCAGAGTTGCTGAGCAGAGACTGATAGCCAAGTTCCGCACACGAGGACGGCCTCAACCGGGATCTTGGGTTCATGTCACACTATCTGTAACCCCCGTGACATGCCTGGGCTTGTAACATCTCACTTACTGTCCTGTCTGGAGACAATACACATCTCTTTAACCTGTGCTTAATGCTCTCTCCACTCACATGGTCTGTATCTTTGAGATTTGATCACGTGTAAAGACTCACATTCCAATCATTATTTTGTAAATTGAGTTTGTGTCTTTATATGCCCTGTTTGTGAACAGAACTCCCACTTACCTGACGAAGGGGCAGCATTCCGAAAGCTAGTGGCTTTTGCTACCAAATAAACCTTTTGGACTTAAACCTGGTGCTGTGAGACTTCTTACTGTGTTTACCCCAGTCCAATGCTGGCATCTCCACGTCTGACCAGTTACCCAGGGAATGAGATAAGGAACCAGAGCAAGAGATGCGAAGGATTTTATTTAAACGCAGCGAGTTGTGGTGATCTAGAAGGCGCTGTCTGAAAGGGCAGCGGAAGCAGATCTGACAGGAACTTCCCAAAAGGAAGAGGTTAAAAGTTGACAAGGAGAAAATTGTGGGATTGTGAGGTTAGAATTACAGAACTGGGACTAATTGGGACGAGTAATCGTGCATTGGGCACATTGACCTTTTAGTACGCTGAGTGAGTCTGCCATTCTATGATTATCAGAGTTAGAGACAGAGGGAGGATTACACTTGCCCCAAGAGTGAAAATCCCACCCCAGGGTGAACGGACCTGTACACAGTCCGCCAAATTTTCTCTCCCACCCACTACGATCCCTATGGCAGGCGCGATGGATGGGAACATCCCACCTAGATTCTCGAGGCCGGGGAATGGGGATGTGTGGGAAGGTCGGAGATGTCACCTGTCACCGGTTGTTTTATTCGCTGTCCAAGTTTACCTGATGTAAAAGACTCGTTTGTGGTTACTCCTCAGGGAGCTGGTTCCAGACCCGATGCTACTGTTCATTAACTGCTCCCGCAGGTCATGAATTTTTGCTTCAAAGCGACTGTATTCTGTGGAGAAAGAGAAAATAGACTCAGAAAACAACCGGTGTCCAGGGACAAGGGAACTCCTGCATTTCCATAGCACCCTCTACCTCCCCACAATGTTCCCAAATGCTTTAGAGCACTCCCTGACCCTCTGACAGTGTGACACTGCCTCAGCACTGACCCTCTGACAGTGCGGCCCTCCCTCGGCGCTGACCCTCTGACAGTGCGGCGCTCCCTCGGCACTGACCCTCTGACAGTGCGGCGCTCCCTCGGCACCGACCCTCTGACAGTGCGGCGCTCCCTCGGCACCAACCCTCTGACAGTGCGGCGCTCCCTCAGCACTGACCCTCTAACAGTGCGGCACTCCCTCAGCACTGACCCTCTGACAGTGCGGCACTCCCTCAGCACTGACCCTCTGACAGTGCAGCGTTCCCTCAGCACTGACCCTCTGACAGTGCGGCGCTCCCTCAGCACTGACCCTCTGACAGTGCGGCGCTCCCTCAGCACTGACCCTCTGACAGTGCGGCACTCCCTCAGCACTGACCCTCTGACAGTGCGGCGCTCCCTCAGCACTGACCCTCTGACAGTGCGGCGCTCCCTCAGCACTGACCCTCTGACAGTGCGGCGCTCCCTCAGCACTGACCCTCTGACAGTGCGGCACTCCCTCAGCACTGACCCTGAGTGTGTGCTCGTCTCTCCATCTAGGTTTTGAATGAACTGAAGGTGCTCTGGTTAGCTGTGAGAGTGTGTGATTGTAAACGCGGCCGGTCTCTCAGGCCTCAGTGTCCTACCTTCGGGTTTATACTGGGCGATTATTGTGACTGTTTGTCCAGCATTCTTCAGCGCTGCAGCTGCCTGCTCATGTGTGGCATTCCGTAAATCCACTCCGTTTACCTGAGCAGGTGAGAGAAATAAAACAGTGCCCAGGCGTCTGAGAACATTCCTCCTCACCTTTACACCACTTTAACAATCAGAGGAACAGGAGGAGACTATTCGTCCCTTCAAACCTGTTCCATTAGTTGTTGCATTGGTGGTTAGCACTGCTGCCTCGCAGCGCCAGGAACTCAAGTTCGATTTCCAGCCTCAGGTCACTGTCTGTGTGGAGTTTGCACATTCTCCCAGTGTCTGCATGAGTTTCCTCCCGCAGTCCAAAGATGTGCAGGTTATGGGAAGTAGCCATGCTAAATTGCCCCTTAGTGTCCAAAGATGTGCAGGCTGGGTGGATTGGGCTGTGCTAAATTCTCCCTCAGTGTTACCCAAACAGGCGCCGGAGTGTGGGCGACTGGGGATTTTCACAACAACTTCATTGCAGTGTTAATGTAAGTCTTACCTGTGACACTAATAAATCAGCTTTAAAAACATTCAATGTGATCCTGCTTGCTGTGTATTTTAACACCGTTCTCCCACTCCCACCTCCGTTACTCGTAATCCCTCCCGCTCCCCTTCCCCTCCTAACAGAAGTCGATAAATCTCAGTTAGATTTTTTCACTGGTCCTCCACCTCAGTAATTTTACTGGGAGTGGGGTAGAGGGAGAAGGAGGTTCCCACTCCCCTCCACGCGAGGAATTCTTCCCCGACATTCCCCGCCTAAACGGCCTGACTGGAAGCGGAAGGTTCTGGAAGAACTCAAGGGGTCTGGCAGCATCAGTGGAGAGAGAATTGAGCTAACGTTTCAAGTCTAGATGACCCATCGCCAACCCAGCTGGTGCTCTAAGCGCAGTCCCACCAGACATTCACAGAATCATAGAACCTCGACAGTGCAGAAGTAGGCCATTCGGCCCATCGAGACTGCACTGACCACAAAACCCACTGAGGCCCTATTCCCGTAAACTCACATATTTACCCTGCTAATCCCTCTGACACTAGGGGCAATTTAGCACGGCCTGATGTCCCTTAACCAGCACGTCTTTCAGACTGTGGGAGGAAACCCACACAGACGCAGGGAGAATGTGCAGTCTCCACACAGATAGTGACCCAAGCCGGGATTTGAACCCGGGTCCCTGGCGCTGTGAGGCAGCAGCACTAATCCACTGTGTCACCGCGCTGCTGGGATTGAACCCGGGTCCCTGTGAGACAGCAGTGCTAACCCACTGTGTCACCATGCCACTGGGACTGAACGCGAGTCCCTGGCGCTATGAGGCAGCAGCGCTAACCAACTGTGTCACCGTGCCGCTGGGATTGAACCCGGGTCCCTGTGAGACAGCAGCGCTAACCCACTGTGTCACCGTGCCGCTGGGATTGAACCCGGGTCCCTGTGAGGCAGCAGCGCTAACCCACTGTGTCACCGTGCCGCTGGGATTGAACCCGGGTCCCTGTGAGGCAGCAGTGCTAACCCACTGTGTCACCGTGCCGCTGGGATTGAACCCGGGTCCCTGTGAGGCAGCAGTGCTAACCCACTGTGTCACCGTGCCGCTGGGATTGAACCCGGGTCCCTGGCGCTGTGAGGCAGCAGCGCTAACCCATTGTGTCACTGGGATTGAACCCGGGTCCCTGGCACTGTGAGGCAGCAGCGCTAACCCAGTGTGTCACTGTGAAGCCCATATGAATATGTGAACAATTAAACCATTCCTACAACTCAGAATGAAATGTTGGGCGGTGTATTAAATGATATTGAACCTTATTCGGGGGTGGGGGGGGCGACGGTCAGTGAATAAACTCGGTTTTAATCTTGTGGCTAATTGGGAAGAAGGAATGTCACTCAGTCTGCCAACTCATCGCCCACAACTGCAGCGGTTCAAGAAGGCAGCTCACCACCACTTTCCCAATGACCTGGCCTGGCCAGCGACGTCCACATCCCGTGAATAAATAAAACTGAAGCTGGAGTTGGAACGGTGCCCTCCCATCTTACCGAGAGAATCTGGTCTCCTTTTCTCAGCTCGCCACTGAGGTCTGCTGGACCTCCAGCCAGGATGAAGGAGATGAAGATACCTTCTCCATCTTCACCACCCACGATGTTAAATCCCAGTCCCGTAGATCCCCGATGAATGATCACTCTCCGCGGCTCCCTGCGGGAAAGAATTGAGGGAATGTCAGTCAGAGCGGCGACATAGTGTCGGAAAGTGTACTGGATCACCCAGCGAGACACAGGCTCAAACAAGAACAAGGTGTCCCAATTAACCGTGTCCGTGTTTATGTCCTGTCACCGTGTGGGGGAATCAAGACCCCTGTCCCATCACCGTGTGGGGGGGATCGTAGCACCCCCAACCGGTCCCATCACCGGTTGGGGGAATCGCAGACCCTGATCCCGTCGCCATGTGGGGGAATCACAGAGCCCCCCCGTCCCATCACCGTGTGGGGAAATCACAGACCCCTCATCCCGTCACTGTGTGGGGGGAATCGCAGACCCCCATCCTGTCACTGTGTGGGGGAATCAGAGACCCCCGTTCTGTCACCGTGTGGGGAAATCACAGACCCCTCATCCCGTCACCGTGTGGGGGGAATCGCAGACCCCCATCCTGTCACTGTGTGGGGGAATCAGAGACCCCCGTTCTGTCACCGTGTGGGGGGAATCACAGAGCCCCCTGTCCCATCACTGTGTGGGGGGAATCACAGACCCAGGCTTCTCCAGGATATGGACAACGGACAGGTATTAGACAGTACCCAAGGGACATGCACACACTGGGGCAAAGGACAGACAGAGACTCGAATGAAGGGAAAATTGGTTCACCTGGGAATGTCATCCTCTCCCATCAGTCCTTTGGGAATCGGGGAATATCTGCGTGGAGAGGTAGGAGTGAGAGTCTGCGTGTAGTCTGTAGCCAGGTAGTTGGAATGGCCCATCTCACTGTCCAGGTGCTGTGAATAAGCTGCATAATTCACAACAGTTAGCAGGTCCCATAACAAGACTGGGATGCAGGGGTTCACAATTCTCATAGCTTCCCTGCATAACTATTTAAACTTTCAGTCTTACACAGAAATATTGAGACACATTAACAAGCAAAGGAGTGACAGACCAATAGAAACATGATTGCATAAAATGTGGAGCATTCCATGAGAGGAATGAGAGGAGGCCATTCAGCCCCTTGAACCTGTTCTACCATTCAATGAGATAATGATTGATCTGTACTTTGATCCACCCAGCCTTCCCTCATCATGAACCCTCACCTAAGGAGCATCCAGCAATCTCAGTTTTCAAATTTCCACCTGAAGCACCCAGCCTCAGCAGCACTGGAGAGGACAGAGTTCCAGGTTCCCAATTGCCTCTGTGTGAGGATCCTGATGTATCCATCAAACATCTCAAACCCCTTCATTATATTGCCCCACCTCCCACATAACTGATTACACTCAGGGGATACGAGCAACCTGGTACAGTGCCCCCATCAAATACTCCCAGGACAGGTATAGCACGGGGTTAGATACAGAGTAAAGCTCCCTCTACACTGTCCCCCCAATCAAACACTCCCAGGACAGGTACAGCACAGGGTTAGATACAGAGTAAAGCTCCCTCTACGCTGTCCCCCATCAAACACTCCCAGGACAGGTACAGCACGGGGTTAGATACAGAGTAAAGCTCCCTCTACACTGTCCCCCCAGTCAAACACTCCCAGGACAGGTACAGCACAGGGTTAGATACAGAGTAAAGCTCCCTCTACACTGTCCCCCATCAAACACTCCCAGGACAGGTACAGCACGGGGTTAGATACAGAGTAAAGCTCCCTCTACACTGTCCCCCCATCAAACACTCCCAGGACAGGTACAGCACGGGGTTAGATACAGAGTAAAGCTCCCTCTACACTGTCCCCCATCAAACACTCCCAGGACAGGTACAGCACGGGGTTAGATACAGAGTAAAGCTCCTTCTACACTGTCCCCCATCAAACACTCCTGGATGATACACAGGGACTTGCGGGAGTGTCTTTGCGAAAGGGAGGACAAGAGGTTTTTCAGATTGCCACTGGCTTACAGGTGGTGATGTCTGGCGGTGCATATGTGTCGTTGATATAGAGACTGGTGGGTTTGGCGATTTTCAGATACACGACATCGGAGGTGTTCTTCAAAGCTGCCACTGCGTCTTCATGCATCACATCCTCCAGCCCAACGTTATTCACCTGCATGGAGAAACAGACCATGAACCCCTACCAGTCCTATCAAGATGTGGATATGCCAGCGTTGGACTGGCGTAAACACAGTAAAAAGTCTGACAACACCAGGTTTTAGTCCAACTGATTTATTTGATAATAGACTCACAAGCTTTCGAGGTTTCCCTCTTTGTCAGGCACAGCGGAAATCTCTCTATGTTGCTGAGGGCAGTGTGTGGTCCCCCTGTCCAAATCATAGATTCTGGAATCATTGAATCCCTGCACTGCAGAAGGAGACCATTTGGCCCATCGAGCCTGCACCAACCTCAATCCCACTGTACCTCCGTAACCCCACATATTTACCCTTTTAATCCCCTAAGGGGCAACTTAGCATGGCCAATACCCCTAACCCACACATCTTTGGACACTAAGGGGCAATTTAGCATGGCCAAACCACCTAAACAGCACATCTTTTGGACTAGAGATAGGTTACAGAGATAGGTTACAGAGGAAACCAGAGCACCCGGAGGAAACCCACGCAAACACGGGGAGAATGTGTAAACTCCACACAGACGTGACTCAAGCTGGGATTGAACACGGGTCCCTGGCGCTGTGAGGCAGCAGTGCTAAACCACTGCGTCACCGTGTCGCTGGGATTGAGCCTGGGTCCCTGGTGCTGTGAGGCAGCAGCGCTAACCCACTGTGTCACCGTGCTGCTAGGATTGAACCCGGGTCTCTGGCGCTGTGAGGCAGCCACGCTAACCCACTGTGTCACCGTGCCGCTGGGATTGAACCCGGGTCCCTGTGAGACAGCAGCGCTAACCCACTGTGTCACCGTGCCGCTGGGATTGAACCCGGGTCCCTGGCGCTGAGAGGCAGCAGCGCTAACCCACTGTGTCACCGTGCCGCTGGGATTGAACCCGGGTCCCTGTGAGGCAGCAGCGCTAACCCACTGTGTCACCGTGCCGCTGGGATTGAACCCGGGTCCCTGTGAGGCAGCAGCGCTAACCCACTGTGTCACCGTGCCGCTGGGATTGAACCCGGGTCCCTGGCGCTGAGAGGCAGCAGCGCTAACCCACTGTGTCACCATGCCGCCCTAATCACGTCATCAATCATTTTTAACAATTAATATCAATGCTCTCTCAGTAAACATGCGGAATATAAGCACTGTGTAAATAGTTACTGTCACACACAGGCAGATAGAGTGGGGGTCATTTTGTAACAAGTGTTACGATGTTTTACAGCAGTGGGTCAAACAGTATTTGACCCCAAGCGATATAAGGTGATATTCGGACAGATGACCGTAACCTCTGGTCAAAGAGGTCAGTTTTAAAAGAGGTGAAAGAGAGAGGATGGAGAGAGTTAGGGAGGGGATTCCAGAGCTTCAGGCCCCCCAAGGCAGCTGAAGGTATGGCAGCCAATGGTGGAGCGATGGAAATTGGAGGATGCTCAAGAGGCTGGAATTGGAGGAACACGGAGATCTCGGAGGGATGTGGGGGTTGGAGGAGGTCACAGAGATAGGGAGGGGGTGTCAGAGCTGGAGGTGAGGGGTGTTGGGACAGAAAGGGGTTATGAGATAGAGTGGGGTGGAGGGGCTGGAGAAGGTTACAGAGATAGGGAGGGGTGTAGGGAGCTGGAGGTGGTTACAGAGATAGGGAGGGGGTGTAGGGGCTGGAGGAGGTTACAGAGATAGGGAGAGGGTGTAGGGGTTGGAGGAGGTTACAGAGATAGGGAGAGGGTGTAGGGGTTGGAGGAGGTTATAGAGATAGGGAGGGGGTGTAGGGGCTGGAGGAGGTTACAGAGATAGGGAGGGGGTGTAGGGGCTGGAGGAGGTTACAGAGATAGGGAGAGGGTGTAGGGGTTGGAGGAGGTTATAGAGATAGGGAGGGGGTGTAGGGGCTGGAGGAGGTTACAGAGATAGGGAGGGGGTGTAGGGGCTGGAGGAGGTTACAGAGATAGGGAGGGGGTGTAGGGGTTGGAGGAGGTTACAGAGATAGGGAGAGGGTGTAGGGGTTGGAGGAGGTTATAGAGATAGGGAGGGGGTGTAGGGGCTGGAGGAGGTTACAGAGATAGGGAGGGGGTGTAGGGGCTGGAGGAGGTTACAGAGATAGGGAGAGGGTGTAGGGGTTGGAGGAGGTTATAGAGATAGGGAGGGGGTGTAGGGGCTGGAGGAGGTTACAGAGATAGGGAGGGGGTGTAGGGGCTGGAGAAGGTTAGAGATAGGCAGGGTGTGTATGGGCTGGAGAAGGTTACAGAGATAGGGAGAGGGTGTAGGGGCTGTAGGAGGTTACAGAGATAGGGAGAGGGTGTAGGGGCAGGAGGAGGTTACAGAGATAGGGAGAGGGTGTAGGGGTTGGAGGAGGTTATAGAGATAGGGAGGGGGTATAGGGGCTGGAGGAGGTTACAGAGATAGGGAGGGGGTGTAGGGGCTGGAGGAGGTTACAGAGATAGGGAGGGGGTGTAGGGCCTGGGGGGGGGGGGGGGGGGGGGGTTTGTTGGAGATCCAGGGGCTGATAGGTTACTGATATCAGTGTGAGTTAGGTGTACAAAATTGATAGACCAGTAACCAGGGGGTACAGATTTAAGGGGCAGGAGATTTCGAGGGGATTTGAGGGGAAACTTTTTCACCCAGAGGGCGGTGGGTGTCTAGAACTCGCTGCCGGAAAGCGGGGTAGAGGCAGGATCTCCCACAACATTGAAGAATGATTCAGATGAGAACTTGAAATGCTGGGGCTACGGAGCGAGTGCTGAAAAATGGGATTAGAATGAGTGCTTGGTGGCCAGCACAGTCACAATGAGCCAAGGGCCTCTTTCTGTGCTAGAAAATTCCACAAATGTATGAGTTAGCTCATGGGTAGCAGAGGAATTCTGGCAGTTCATTTGGAAGGATGGGGGGTGGGTGGAATCTTACTGAAACTTACAGGATACTGCGAGGCCTGGATAGAGTGGACGTGGAGAGGATGTTTCGACTAGTGGGAAAAACTAGAACTAGAGGGGACAACCTCAGGGTAAAGGGACGATCCTTTAAAACAGAGATGAGGAGGGATTTCTTCAGCCAGAAAGTGGGGAATGTGTAGAACTCTTTGTCGCAGAGGAGGCCAGATCATTGAGTGTCTTTAAGACAGAGATAGATAGGTTCTTGATTAATAAGGGGATCAAGGGTTATGGGGAAAAGACAGGAGAATGGGGGTGAGACTAATATCAGCCATGATTGAACAGTGGAGCAGACCTGATGGGCTGAGTGGCCTCATTCTGCACCTGTGTCTGATGGTCTTACAGCAGACCTCAAGTTCACAGAGGGTGGAAGGTGAAAGGTCGATCTGGAATGTGTTGAGTCAAGCGTGGATGGAACAAAGGTATTGATGATGGTTACAGCAAAAGTGCTGCAATGTTATGGAGGTGGAGATGGACTCACTGTGGGGTGCGTACATCCTGAGATGGACGTCTCAGCGTCAGAGCCAGACTGTGATAACAGAGCCAGTACCCGGGACGAAGGCATCAACCTTCCCACGTTTTAGTTGGACGGAACTTCTTTTCTTCTATTCATTGATGGGACATGGGCATCGCTGGCTGGACCAGCATTTACTACCCCTCCCTAGTTGCCCCTTGAGAAGGTGCTGGTGGGCTGCCTTCTTGAGCGGTTGATACAATTGAGTGTCTCGCTCCGTCATTTCAGAGGGCGGCTGAAAGTCAACCACATTACTGGAGTCACGTGTAGGCCGGGGTAAGGACGGCAGATTTCCTTCCCTAAAGGGAACCAGATGGGTTTTTCCAACAATGGGTCATCAGGAGATTCTTAATTCCAGATATTTTTTGTTGAATTCAAATTCCACCATCTGCCGTGGCGGGATTCAAACCCAGGGTCCCCAGAACACTAGCTGTGTTTCTGGGTTAATATTTTAGCGATAATATCACCATGCCATTGCCCCATCCTGCCCTGGGTGTGGGACCAGCATGTTCACCATTACCCTGGGCGGATGGGAGGAACCAGGTTTTTGTGTTGGGAAGTCGAGGGGACACCGTCAGGGACTCACAGCCAGAATCTTGTCTCCGATCTGGAGGCGGCTGTCCTTGTGGGCTGCACCGCCCTCAATGATCTTGGTGACGTAGATGCTGTTATCTCCGGGGATGTGCTGGTTTCCGATGCCGCCCGCTATACTGAATCCAAGCCCTGGCGGTGGGAGAGAATTAAACAGAGGCACGCCATTAGACTGAGGAACTGACTCCTGGGGACATCTACAAGTCCTCAAACTCTTTCAGCAGTGGGGGGAGGTGGGGTTGGGGATAGGGTAAGGAGTGGGGGGGGGATGGGGAGGTCGGGGTGGAGTGGGGAGGAGGTGTGGAGACAGGGTAGGGAGTGGGGGACGGGAGATGGGGGTGGGGAAGTGGGGGTGCGGTAGGGCGGGGAGGGGTGGGGATGGGTGCAGGAAGTGGGAGGCACAGCATTCCCTCTGCCACTCCAGTGGCCCAGTGTGTCTGGATTCCGGAGTGTGAATCCAGTAGACCGTGTTGAAATAAATCCTTACTGTCACCGAAAGGTCGTTGAAGACACCAAAACAAAACCAAAGCTGACAATTTTACCAGAACTGAGAGAATCTCCACAGCGCTGAAGAAGGCCATTCGGCCCACTGAGTCTGCACCAACTCTCCAACAGAGCATCTTCCAAGCCCTATCTCCATCGGCCCAGGTATTTATCCTCGCTAGTCATTCTGACATTAAGGGGCAATTTAGTATGGCCAATCCACCCAATCTGCACATCTTTCAGACTGCAGAAGGAAACAGAAGCAACCGGAGGAAACCCACACAAATATTGGGAGAACGTGCAGACTCCACACAGAATGTGACCCAAAGCCAGAATTAAACCGGGGTCCCTGGCGCTGTGAGACAGCAGCGCTAACCCACTGTGTCACCGTGTCACTGGGATTGAACCCGGGTCCCTGTGAGACAGCAGTGCTAACCCACTGTGTCACCGTGTCACTGGGATTGAACCCGGGTCCCTGTGAGACAGCAGCGCTAACCCACTGTGTCACCGTGCCACTGGGATTGAACCCGGGTCCCTGGCGCTATGAGGCAGCAGTGCTAACCCTGGGTGCCACCGTGCCGCTGGGATTGAACCCGGGTCCCTGGCGCTGTGAGGCAGCAGCGCTAACCCACTGTGTCACCGTGCCGCTGGGATTGAACCCGGGTCCCTGGCACTGTGAGGCAGCAGTGCTAACCCACTGTGTCACCGTGCCAAAAATTATGGCTGCCCTGTGATCTGACTCCATACAACCCCAAAACTATTGATATCTTTGAATAACAGAAGTCCATTGGTCTCTGATTTAGGATTTATCACCCGAACATCAGTTATCCTTTGTGGGAAAGAATTCCAAATGTGTCCCACCCTCTCAGTGGGGAAGTGCAGATTTACACGGAGTGATGACCAGGATTATCGGAGATTAACGATGGGGGCGGAGGGGAAAAATGGGGATTTGAGTGATTTTTAAGGTATAAGAACATAAGAACATAAGAAATAGGAGCAGGAGTAGGCCATCTGGCCCTTCGAGTCTGCCCCGCCATTCAATAATTCCAGAGATTCACCACCCTTTGAGTGAAGAAGTTCCTCCTCAACTCCGTTCTAAACTGCCCCCCCCTTTATCTTGAGGCTGTGCCCCCTAGTCCTACTGTCTTTTTTGAGCGGGAAGAATCTCTCCACCTCTATCCTATCCATCCCATTCATCATCTTGTACGTCTCAATGAGATCTCCCCTCATTCTTCTAAACTCCAACGAGTACAAGCCTAGTTTATTCAGCCTCTCCTCATAGCTCAACCCCCTCAACTCTGGTATCAGCCTAGTAAACCTCCTCTGCACTCCCTCCAAGGCCAAAATATCTTTGCGCAGGTGCGGCGCCCAAAACTGCACACAGTACTCCAGCTGCGGCCTCACCAATGCCCTATACAGCTGCAGCAAGACCTCCCTACTTTTATATTCAATCCCCCTCGCTATGAAGGCCAGTATCCCATTCGCCTTCCTGACCACCTGCTGCACCTGCAAGCTGGGTTTTTGCGACTCATGCACAAGGACCCCAAGGTCCCTCTGCACCGTCGCCTGCTGCAGTTTTTCGCCACGTAAGTAATAGTCCTTCCTACCATTCTTCCTACCAAAGTGGACCACCTCACACTTGCCAACATTAAATTCCATTTGCCATTTCCTGGCCCACTCGCACAGCTATCTAGATCCTTCTGCAGACTCTCCACACCCTCCGCACAATTTGCCGTTCCCCCAATCTTGGTGTCATCAGCAAATTTCGACACCCTACACTCGGTTCTCTCCTCCAGATCATCTTTATAAATGGTAACTAGCTGAGGCCCCAGCACCGACCCCTGGGGCACTCCACTAGTCAACAACTGCCAATCCAAATAGCACCCATTGACCCCCACTCTCTGCCTCCTATTTGACAACCAATCCTCTATCCACGCTAACACCCTACCCCCAACTCCATGTCCCTCGACCTTCTGCAATAACCTCTTGTGAGGTACCTTGTCAAACGCCTTCTGAAAATCCAGAAAGACCACATCCTCTATCCACTGCCCTAGACACATCCTCATAGAACTCCAGTAAATTTGTCAGACACGACTTCCCTTTAATGAAACCGTGTTGCATCTGCTGTATCAAGCAATTCCCTTCAAGATGTCTCGCAATTTCCTCCTTAATGACAGATTCTAACATTTTACCTACCACAGACGTTAAACTAACCGGCCTATAATTTCCCGCCTTTTGCCTGGCACCCTTCTTAAACAACGGCGTAACATTAGCAGTTCTCCAATCTTCCGGCACTTCCCCGGAATGCAGCGACGTCTGGAAAATAACCACCAAGGCATCCACTATAACCTCCGCCATTTCTTTCAGAACCCTCGGATGCATTCCATCCAGTCCTGGGGACTTGTCCACAATCAGCCCCTCTAGTCTGTCAAGCACCACTTTTCTAGTAACAGTAATGTCATTAAGACCCTCCAGTCCTACCACCTTTCCATTGCTAACACCCGGAAAATTATTCACGTCCTCCTCCGTGAAGACAGAAACAAAAAAGTTATTCAATACCTTAGCCATATCCCCATCCCCTACCACTAGGTCCCCTTTCTCATCCTCTAAAGGACCAACGTTCGTTCACCCTAGCCAGCCTCTTCCTTTTTATATATTTATAAAAACTCTTGCTATCCTTTTTTATATTAAGTACTAGCCCAGCTTCATAGCTTCTCCTACTCTCCTTTAAGGTGGACAGAGAGAAACTATTTCCCCCTGGCTGGGAGGAGTGTAGGAGTGGGGGGGGTAGGTTGGAGGGGTGGTGGCGGGGCGGGGGCCGTGGGAGCCGGTGCAGAGGATAAGATCTCTCAGTGAAATGTAACTGAGGTCTGGGTGAGGGGTTCAGCAATTAAGGTGAATCCAATGATGTCGCCATTGGGAGCATATACACTCTCAATATATGGGCTGGGGGGTGGTTTATCGGTGGGGGGGGTGGGGTATAGTGTTCCCCCAGAAGACTGCGTTGTGCGATTGTGGGATCAGAAGGCCCGAGTCTGGGAGTCGGGGGGGGGGGGGCCTGCATTTTGGAGTTGGGAACCCACGTGTCGGGACTGCGGGGAATGGGTGGTGAGTTAGTTGGCGGGGGACAGGGGGGTGGGGGGGAGCGTGGATATGCATCTCAAGTTGGGGGGGGGGCCTGCCTCACAGGGCCAGAGGCCTGTGTTTTGAGATCAGGGGCAGGGGGGGGGTGGTTGGTTGGTTCTGCATTAAGAGATTGGGTGCCATGCGTTTGAGATTGGATGGCCTGCATTTTGAGATCCATTGTCTGCATTTCAAGATTGAGGACCTGCATTTTGAGGTCTGGGTTCTGTGCTTGAGATGGACAGGGTTTGTGTTTTGAGATGGGGGGAGTCTGTGTTTCAAGTTCGGCAGGGACTTTATTTTGAGATCGGTGTTCTGCGTTTTGAGATCGGGCGGTTGTCTTTTAGAGTCAGTGGCTGTGTTTTGGGGATCAGGGGCTGACTTTCAGGAGCAGGGGGCCTGCCTCTGGGGCTCATGAAAGCCTGTCCTGTAAGGTTGGGTGGGTGGGGGTGGGGTGGGTGGTGCTGCGATTCAGGACGTGTGGTTTCAGAATGGGTGAGGGGGAACCCAGCTTTACAGTCCTCACAGAACCTGGACGTGAATCCAACCCTTGAACGGTGAGGGTGAACAGTGTGCATCCATCTGATCTCAAAATGCAGACCACCTGATCTCGAAACACAGACTGCATCCATTTGAAACGCAGATTTGCCCCGATCTCAAAACACAGGCACCCCAATCTCAAAACGCAGACCCTGTCCATCTGAAAACACAGAACCCAGAGTTTCACATCTGGCCCAGGTTATATCGCTCGGTCTACCCTGAGATACGGTCACCCCTCGAGGGATGGAGAGAGAGAGAGAGAGAGAGAGCGATCTGGCAGGTGGGAGAGTGCGATGATGGAAATGGAGCTGGGATCCGGGTCGGATTAGGAATTCTGGCCTGTTTGTTCCGTGCCCGAGCCCACTGGGTGAATCCCGGCCTCCCAGTGTGTTGGGTTACTGCTGGAGTGAGAGACAGAGGAGTGAAATGTCAGACTGTGTTGAGCACACACTGACACAGCGAGCGCCCTGAACTCACACTTACACAGCCAATGGCAGCACTAATTGCTGGTTGGGAAATTGACAATCGCAGCAACAAACTAAACTGAAGGGAGAATGATGCAGCTAATTACGGATAATTTTAGGATCTCTATATTTAGGTGCGACACTTGTTCGGATTATTAGAAAATAGAATCCTGTTCTTATTCCTCTCGGTAAACTCTGCGCTCAATTCCACATCGAGATGAGACTCAGCACAATTAGGGCATCATCTGTTACGCCACCAGGGTGGGAACAGAGAAAACTGGAACCAGGAGGAGGCCATTCGGCCCTTCCAGCCTGCCCCGCCATTCATTCTGATCATCAAATTCAATATCCAGATTCTATCCTCCCTCTTCACATCCCTCAATTCTTTTAACCCCAAGAGCAATATCTAACTGATGTTGGTGACAGGATGAATATTGATACCAGGGCAAAGGGAGACACCCCCCCCCACAAAGCCTCGTCCAATGGACTCCCTCAGCACTGACCCTCTGACAGTGCGGCGCTCCCTCAGCACTGACCCTCTGACAGTGCGGCGCTCCCTCGGCACTGACCCTCTGACAGTGCAGCACTCCCTCAGCACTGACCCTCTGACAGTGCGGCGCTCCCTCGGCACTGACCCTCTGACAGTGCGGCGCTCCCTCGGCACTGACCCTCTGACAGTGCGGCACTCCCTCGGCACTGACCCTCTGACAGTGCGGCACTCCCTCAGCACTGACCCTCTGACAGTGCGGCGCTCCCTCGGCACTGACCCTCTGACAGTGCGGCACTCCCTCAGCACTGACCCACTGACAGTGCGGCACTCCCTCAGCACTGACCCTCTGACAGTGCGGCACTCCCTCAGCACTGACCCTCTGACAGTGCGGCACTCCCTCAGCACTGACCCTCTGACAGTGCGGCGCTCCCTCAATATGGCAGTGGGGGTTTTGGAGTATCGCTGTGGTCCCTGGGTTGGGGAGTGAAGGCCTGACTGGGATTTAGGGGTGAGGGGGAGATGAGTTGCTGCTCCAGATTGACGAGAGCGCCGGAGGATGTGGGTGATTCTTGGTCGAAGCCCTCCTGGCTTCGCTTTTTGCAGCAAGCCTGTCTCAGAGCAGTTACCTTTCGGACCTTTGATGAGTTTAATTTCCATGAGTTTCTCAGCTGTGGGTTTCCTCCTCATCACGTAAAGGCGGACGATGGATCCAGCTTCCTTCAGAGCCTCCACAGCTGTGCTGTGTGTCACCTCCCTCACATCCACATCATTGACAAACAGAATGCTGTCATTCACTCTGTAACCAGGTTAGAGAGCTCCATCAATAAAACATCTATAAACTAACCCCAATACAAATACAGCCCAGAACTCGCTGTGTAAAGGGGTGTGTGTGTGTGCATGTATGTGTTTGTGTGTGTGCGCACGTTTGTGACTGTGCGCATGTATGTGTGCGCAAATATGTGTCTGTGCGCTTCTATGTGTCTGCATGTGTGTCTGTGCGCTTGTATGTGTGTGCATGCGCACGTATGTGTTTGTTGGTTGGTCTGTGTGTGTGTGTGTTTGTTGGTGTGTGTGTGGATATCATGCAATATCATGGACATCTCAGTCTCTGTGTTGAGGGTTATGGAACCAAATGTTTAAATGTAGTAAAAATACAGATCATGTAGTGTTCCCATCAAACAGAGTAAAGCTCCCTCTACACTGTCCCTCATCAAACACTCCCAGGACAGGTACAGCACAGGGTTAGATACAGAGTAAAGCTCCCTCTACACTGTCCCCCCATCAAACACTCCCAGGACAGATACAGCACGGGGTTAGATACAGAGTAAAGCTCCCTCTACACTGTCCCCATCAAACACTCCCAGGACAGGTACAGCACGGGGTTAGATACAGAGTAAAGCTCCCTCTACACTGTCCCCCCATCAAACACTCCCAGGACAGGTACAGCACGGGGTTAGATACAGAGTAAAGCTCCCTCTACACTGTCCCCCCCATCAAACACTCCCAGGACAGGTACAGCACGGGGTTAGATACAGAGTAAAGCTCCCTCTACACTGTCCCCCCATCAAACACTCCCAGGACAGGTACAGCACGGGGTTAGATATAGAGTAAAGCTCACTCTACACTGTCCCCCCATCAAACACTCCCAGGACAGGTACAGCACGGGGTTAGATACAGAGTAATGCTCCCTCTACACTGTACCCATCAAACACTCCCAGGACAGGTACAGCATGGGGTTAGATACAGAGTAAAGCTCCCTCTACACTGTCCCCATCAAACACTCCCAGGACAGGTACAGCACGGGGTTAGATACAGAGTAAAGCTCCCTCTACACTGTCCCCCCCATCAAACACTCCCAGGACAGGTACAGCACGGGGTTAGATACAGAGTAAAGCTCCCTCTACACTGTCCCCCCCATCAAACACTCCCAGGACAGGTACAGCACGGGGTTAGATACAGAGTAAAGCTTCCCCCAATCCCTCTCCAACGATGGCCGGCTGCGTGTACCTGAGCCTCCCGTCCTGCGCTGCGGCTCCTCCCGGGATAATCTTTGTTATGAAGATGCTGGGATCATCTCCAATGTGCGGGTTATCCGTTCCCCCAGCGATACTGAATCCCAGACCGGAATTCCCCTGAGGAGAGACAGAGAACAGCAAGTGCAGAGTTCCACAGGTATTGACGGAGGCTCCTGGGAAGGCACGTGAAGGGGATGGGATGGGGAAGGGGTGCTGAGATCCAGGAGCTGCTCTCTGAGCAGGTTCAAGGTGTCCCAATGGTTTCAACACATCTCCATTCTTCAGGAAGAATGGGAACTCTGGATCAGGGCACTGGTTTCATATCCCATCCCAGGACTGAAATCCTGCATCGGTAACTCAGTGAGGAGTTAACTCAGAATCGCTGGGATCTGAGAGTGGGCTGACTGTGTATGAGAGAGAGAGAGAGAGAGAGTGTGAGACAGACTGTGTGTGAGAGAGGGTGTACGTAAGGGGGAGAGATAGAGACAGCACATGTGGATTAGAGAGGGAGAGTGTCTATGTGTCTGTGAGAGGGAGAGAGACAGTGGGTGTGTATCAAAGAGAGAGAGAGTGTCTGAGAGAGAGAGTGCAACTGAGAGTGTGAAAAAAGAGAGAGAGACTGTGCACATGTAAGAGAGAGAGTGTATAAGAGAGTGTGTGTGTATGACAGACTGTATGAGAGAGAGATGTGTGTATATGTGTGTGTGTGTGCGCACGTGTCTGTATATGTGTGTGTGTTTGTGTATATGTGTGTGTGTGTGTATGAGTGTGTGTGTTTGTGTAAATGTGTGTGTGTGTGGTGTGTATATATGAGTGTGTGTGTGTAAATGTGCGTGTGTGTATATATGAGTGTGTGTGTTTGTGTAAATGTGTGTGTGTGTATATATGAGTGTGTGTGTTTGTGTAAATGTGCGTGTGTGTGTGTGTGTGTGGTGTGTATATATGAGTGTGTGTGTTTGTGTAAATGTGCGTGTGTGTGTATATGAGTGTGTGTGTTTGTGTAAATGTGTGTGTATTTGTTTATATTCATTCATGGGATGTGGGCGTCACTGGCTAGACCAACATTTATTGCCCTTGCCTATTTGCCCAAGAGGGTGGGGATGAGCTGCTGCCTTGCAGTCATGTGATGTAGGTGCACCCACAGTGCTGTTAGGGGAGGGAGTTCGGAGCATCTGTACACGTGTGCATGTGAACTGTACATGGAGATAGTGAATACTGTGTGGGGCTAAGCTTGTAATTGTGATGTTAGTGAATCATTAAGAGGTTTATTTATTAATAATGGTCACGGCCTAATGGTCATGGTGTCATTGATGGGAGGAGACAAAATCTCTGCAGGTCAGGTGAAAAGGGTAGTTTTTGGTCTTGTTTGGGCTGCAGTGTTAGAGGCAGGAATAAAAGCAAGCTGGAAGAGAAGTCTCTCTCTGTATTGCTTTGAAAATGTTATTAGTGATCTGAAAGAAAGGCTTGCTGCCACGCTGCAGTAACTAATCTGTGTTTTGGGGAGCTGATATCATGACAAGCTGCTCTGAGTTTTCAAGATCATTTGAGATCAGCATTCAACCTGGGGAACTGGATTCCAGTATCACGTGAGCTTTAGTACGTGCAGTGACAAATCTGTTTAAGGGATTTTGTTTATTGCGTTTTGGTATTAAGTGGAACACTATTACAGAGTGCACGTACGTAGACAGAGTGGTAAAGAAGGCATTCGGTATGCTTGCTTTCATCGGTCAGAACAGTGAATACAGGAGTTGGGACGTCTTGTTGAAGTTGTACAAGACATTGGTAAAGCCACACTTGGAAAACTGCGTACAATTCTGGTCACCCTATTACAGAAAGGATATTATTAAACTAGAAAGAGTGCAGAAAAGATTTACTAGGATGCTACCAGGACTTGATGGATTGAGTTACAAAGAGAGGCTGGATAGACTGGAACTTCTTCCTCTGGAGTATAGGAGGCTGAGAGCTGATCTTATAGAGGTCTATAAAATAATGAGGGGCACAGAGCAGATAGATAGTCAATATCTTTTCCCAAAGGTAAGGGAGTCTAAAACTAGAGGGCAGAGGTTTAAGGAGATAGGGGAGAAATACAAAAATGTCACGAGTGGCAATTTTTTCACTCAGAGGGTGGTATCTGGAATGAGCTGCCAGAGGTAGTAATAGAGGCAGGTACAATTTTATCTTTTAAAAAGCATTTAGATAGTTACATGGGTACGATGGGTATAGAGGGCTATGGGCCAAATGTGGGCAAGTGGGATTAGTTTAGGAGTTTAAAAAAAAAAGGCGGCACGGACATGTTGGGCCGAAGGGCCTGTTTCCACGCTGTAAACCTCTATAATTCAATGACTATTACAGATATTCATTAAGGGTTTTGCATTACAGTAGCTGTTTTGTTTTTGCTTGTATTTGTTAATTTTCATACTGTACATGTTAACTATATTCTTCAATAAACAATTGTTTGGTAAAAGCTCCCTAGTGGGTCACTTGAATCCAACTGAGGTGGAACCTATCATGCTTATCCTAATCAAATTCAAGAAGCAAAACTTGTGGTCTAGGTGGGCTCCATAAAACACTTTGGAGTTTCCAACCTGAACCATAACATAACTTACTGGATGCTCGAAGACACAGAGAATAAAGGTGAACTGATGGTTACAGAACGAGTGTGCACAAGTTATAAGGTCGCGCAGTTCGCTCCGTGGCCCAGCATGCTTTTCCCCTGCCGTGCTTTTGAGATAAAGGCGGTGAGATTGGACAATGACAAGTTTTGGGAAGGTAGGAAGAAGGTCTCATCACTTACCCTCTCCAGTGTGATTTCTTCATACTCAATCTCTCCATCAGTGCCATTGATCTGTCACAGAGAAGGACAGCTGTCACACTCACAATTCAAGAAGTCAGGCAGTCAGGAAGGACAATTTAACATGGCTGGCATTCTACAATATTCTGCAACACTCACCTGATGAAGAGGCAGTGCTCCGAAAGCTCGTGCTACCAAGTAAACCTGTTGGACTTTCACCTGCTGTTGTGAGACTACTTACTGTGCTGACAGTACTGAGTGACTACAAGGCACCTTTTCCACCGTGGTGACAGAGTGGTAAGTTATTGGAAGGTGTGATAAGGGAGAGGAGCTACAAATACTTGGATGGACAGGGATTTATTAGGGAGAGTCAACATGGCTTTCTGGGTAGTAAGTCATGTTTAACCAATCTATTAGAGTTTTTCAAGGAGGTTACCAGGAAAGTGGATGAAGGGAAGGCAGTGGATGTTGTCCACATGGATTTCAGTAAGGCCTTTGACAAGGTCCCACATGGGAGGTTAGTTAAGAAGGTTCAGTCGCTAGCTATACATGGAGAGGTAGTAAATTGGATTAGACACTGGCTCAATGGAAGAAGCCATGATGTGGGTATGCCGGCGTTGGACTGGCGTAAACACAGTAAAAAGTCTGACAACACCAGGTTTTAGTCCAACCGATTAAAACCTGGTGTTGTCAGACTTTTCAATGGAAGAAGCCAGAGAGTGATACTGGAAGATTGCTTCTCTGAGTGCATGCCTGTAACTAGTGGTGTGCCGCAGGGATCAGTGCTGGGTCCATTATTGTTTGTCATCTATATCAATGATCTGGATGATAATGTGGTAAATTGGATCAGCAAATTTGCTGATGATACAAAGATTGGAGGTGTGGTGGACAGTGAGGAAGGTTTTCAAATTTGCAGAGGGATTCGGAGCAGCTAGAAAAAGGGGCTGAAAAATGGCAGATGGAGTTTAATGCAGACAAGTGTGAGGTATTGTACTTTGGAAGGACAAACCAAGGAAGAAAATACAAGGTAAATGGTAGGACACTGAAGAGTGCAGCAGAACAGAGGGATCTGGGAATACAGATACATAATTCCCTTAAAGTGACATCACAGGCTGATAGGGTCGTAAAGAGTGCTTTTGGAACACTATCCTTTTTAATCAAAATATTGAGTATAAGAGTTGGAATGTTATGGTGAGGTTATATAAGACACTGGTGAGGCCAAATTTAGAGTATTGTGTGCAGTTTTGGTCACCTAATTACAGGAAGGATGTAAATAAGGTTGAAAGAGTGCAGAGAAAGTTTACAAGGATGTTGCTGGAACTTGAGAAACTGAATTACAGAGAAAGGCTGAATAGGTTAGGACTTTATTCCCTGGAGCGTAGGGGAGATTTTCATAGAGGTATATAAAATGAATATGGGTACAGATAGAGTGAATGCAAGCAGGCTTTTTCCACTGAGGCTCGGGGAGAAAACAACTAGAGGACATGGGTTAAGGGTGAAGGGGGAAAAGTTTAAAGGGAAAATTAAGGAGGGGGGGGGCTTCTTCACACAGAGAGTGGTGGAAGTGTGGAATGAGCTGCCAGATGAAGTGGTGAAAGCGGGCTCAGCTTAAGCATTTAAGAAAAGCTTGGACAGGTACACGGATGAGAGGGATGTGGAGGGATATGGTCCAGGTATAGGTCAGTGGGACTAAGCAGAAAAATGGTTCGGTACAGCCAAGAAGAGCCAAAAGGCCTGTTCTGTGCTGTAATGTACTATGGTTCTGTGGTTCTATGGCACTAGGGACCCGGGATCGATTCCCGGCAGCACAGTTGTTAACATTGCTGCCTCACAGCGCCAGGGACCTGGGTTCCATTTCCGGCTTGGGTCATTGTGTGCGTGGAGTCTGCACATTCGCCCCATGTCTGCATGGGTTTCCTCTGGGTGCTTGGTTTCCTCCCACAGTCCAAAAGACATACTGGTTAGGTGCTAAATTCTCCCTCAGAGTGTGGCGACTAGGAGATTTTCACAGTAACTTCATTGCAGTGTTAATGTAAGCCTTACTTGTGACACTAACAAATAAAGCTTTAATATTATTTTACTCCTATGTCAGGAACAAAAGGGTGGTTAGAGGAAAAATCGGTCCTCTCAGGGACAGAGGAGGGGAACTATGCTTAGAGTCCGAGGGAATGGGGGAGATCCTGAATTAATACTTTGTGTCAGTATTCACAAAGGAGAGGGGCTTGATGTCTGGTACCGTCTTGCAGGGAGCTGTAGACCAGTTGAAGGAACTGTCCATTATGAGGGAGGAAGTGTTTGGGCTTTTAGGTAGCATTAAAACTGATAAATCTCCGGGGCCTGATGGCATTTATCCTAGGCTGCTTAGGGAGGCGAGAGATGAAATTGCTGGGCCTCTGACACAAATCTTTATCTCTTCTTTGGACACAGATGAGGTCCCAGAGGACTGGAGGACAGCAAACATGGTACCATTGTTTAAAAAGGGTAGGAGGGATAACCCTGGTAACTATAGGCCGATGAGTTTGACGTCAGTGGTCGACAGGTTGATGGAGAGGATTCTTAGGGATAGGATGTATGAGCATTTAGAGCGTTGCGATCTGATTAGGGATACACAGCATGGCTTTGTAAAGGGGAAGTCTTGCCTTACGAATCTGGTAGAATTTTTTGAGGAGGTGACAAAAACGGTCGACAAAGGACGAGCCGTTGATGTCGTCTATATGGATTTCAGTAAGGCGTTTGACAAAGTCCCTCATGGTAGGTTGGTTGAAAAGGTTAAGGCTCATGGAATACAAGGCCAGGTATCTAGATGAATTGATAACTGGCTTGGTAAGAGGAGACAGAGAGTAGTCCTTTTCTAGCTGGAGGTCTGTCACTATTGGTATGCCGCAAGACTAAAACTTGGTGTTGTCAGACTTTTTACTATTGGTGTGTCGCAGGGCTCAGTACTAGGACCTCTTCTATTTGTAATATACATAAATGACTTGGAAGAGGGAGTGAGTGGTGTGATCAGCAAATTTGCAGATGACACTAAGATGGCTGAATTGGCAGACAGTGAGGAGCAGTGTCAGGCAATACAATGGGATATAGATAGGCTGGTATATTGGGCAGATAAATGGCAAATGGAGTTTAATCCTGATAAATGTGAGGTGATGCATTTTGGCAGAAATAATGTAGGGGGAAGTTATATGATAAAGGGTAGACCTATAAATAGTATAGAAACGCAGAGGGACCTGGGGGTGCAAGTGCACAAGTCTTTGAAGGTGGCTGTACAGGTGGAGAAGGTTGTGAAGAAAGCTTATGGTATGTTAGCCTTTATAGGAAGGGGTAAAGAGTATGAGAGTTGGAGTCGAATGTTGCAGTTGTACAGATGTCATGATGTGGGTATGCCGGCGTTGGACTGGCATAAACACAGTAAAAAGTCTGACAACACCAGGTTTTAGAGAATATTATCAAATAAATCGGTTGGACTAAAACCTGGTGTTGTCAGACTTTTTACTGCAGTTGTACAGAACATTGGTTCGGCCACATTTGGAGTACTGCGTCCAGTTCTGGTCGCCTTACTACCGGAAAGACGTGGAGACCCTGGAGAGAGTGCAGAGGAGGTTTACCAGAATGCTGACTGATATGGAAGGACTGGGTTATGAGGTAAGATTGAGCAAATTGGGGCTGTTTTCCCTTGAAAGACGGCAACTGAGAGGAGATCTAATTGAGGTATAAGATTATGAAGGGTATAGATAGAGTAAACAGTGGTGAGCTTTTTCCTAGGTTGGAAATGCACATTACGAGGGGCCACAGGCTTAGGGTGAGGCGGGTGAGGTATAATTCGGAAGTTACAGGGAGGTTTTCACACAGAGGGTAGTGGGGGTATGGAATGCTCTGCCAAGCAAGGTGGTGGAGGCAGGCATGCTGGAGTTGTTGAAGAGTTACTTAGACAGGCACATGAGTAGGATGGAGATGGAGGGATATAGGAGGCTGTTTTAAATAAGGTTCAGGAGCCTTGGGACGTCCCTGGGAATGTATAAGGATGTGGATGATACTGATGTTTTTCTCTTTTAATCCACAGGTGCTTCAGTCCGCCTTGTTGTCCAACAAGGGGCATTCACGTGATGGGTCATACGAGGGCTGCTTCGAGAACAGCCTAGTACTTCACGTCGTTAGTGTATGCTTAAACTGGACCAGATGCTGGGCAACACGACAGCTCAGGGACTATCACATGGATTTGGGACAGTGTTTGTGGGAGTTTGGGCATTCTCCCCATGCTTGCGTGGGTTTTCTCCAGGTGCTCTGGTTTCCTCCCACACCCCAAAGATGTGCTATTAGGCTGATTGGCGTAACAAATTGTCCCTAAATTAGTCTTCCCTCAATGTGGAATGCCATAAGCATAGATAAGGGTCACGGGTGGAGGGAGGACTCAATGTTGAAATGGCGGTGCAGGCTCGTTAGGCCAAAGGGCCGGTTTCCCAGGCTGTTTTGTTCTTTGTTCTTTATTCCCTCAGCACAACATCCTGGAGGAGATTATAAAAATATGGATGGGCTATAGGGGTTGGAGAAGCTTACAGAGATAGGGAGGGGATGTAGGGGGCTGGAAGTGGTTACAGAGATAAGGAGGGTTATAGAGGCTGGAGGAGGTTACAAAGATAGGGAGGGGGTGTAGGGAGGCTGGAGGAGGTTACAGAGATAGGGAGTGGGGTGTTGAGGCTGGAGGAGGTTGAAGAGATATAATCATAGAAAAACTACAGAACAGGCCCTTCGGCCCACAAGTTGCACAGATCAAATCTCTACCTACTTGGCTTACCTATAACCCTCAATCCAATTAAGTCCCATGTAGGGACTGGAGGGGGTTACAGAGTTGGGGAGGGTGTGTAGGGGCTGGAGGAGATTACAGAGATAGGGAGGGGGTGTTGAGGTTGGAGAAGGTTGAAGAGCTAGGGAGGACAGTAGGTACTGGAGGGGGTTACAGAGTTGGGGAGGGGGTGTAGAGGCTAAGGGAGGTTACAGAGATGGGGGTGTGTAGGGACTGGAGGAGGTTACAAAGATATAGAGAGGGCATAGGGGGTGGATGAGGTTGCAGAGATAGGGAGGGGGTGTAGGGGTTGGAGGAGGTTAGAGATAGGAAGGGGGTGTAGGGGCTGGAGGAGGTTACAGATCAGGAGGGTGTATAGAGGGCTGGAGGAGGTTACAGAGTTAGGGAAGGGTGTAGGGGCTGAAGGAGGTTACAGAGATAGGGAGGGGTGTAGGGGGCTGGAGGAGGTTACAGAGATAGGGAGGGGGGTGTTGGGAGGTTGGAGGAGGTTACAGAGATAGGGAGGGGTGTAAGGGTTGGAGAAGGTTACAGAGATAGGGAGGGGTGTAAGGGTTGGAGAAGGTTACAGAGATAGGGAGGGGTGTAAGGGTTGGAGAAGGTTACAGAGATAGGGAGGGGTGTAAGGGTTGGAGAAGGTTACAGAGATAGGGAGGGGTGTAAGGGTTGGAGAAGGTTACAGAGATAGGGAGGGGTGTAAGGGTTGGAGAAGGTTACAGAGATAGGGAGGGGTGTAAGGGTTGGAGAAGGTTACAGAGATTGAGAGGGGCGAGATGTTGGACGGCTTTGAAAACAAGGATGAGAAAGTTAAACTCATGGTGTTGCTGAAGCAGGTTGTGTGTGAGCACATCACCCATCACCTCAACAGAGTTGAAGGTTTTTTTGTGTGGGTTAGGTCTCTGGATTGTCTTTAATCAGAGGCACAAAGATTTTAACATTGCCATCCCTGAATGTCCATCCACATCTGCCAACTTCCTCATGCAGTATGTCCATGGGTTTCTGAGCTGAGACATGATTCCTATTCCAACACGCGTGTCTTAGAACATGTGAACGTTCAGGAAAGCTGACGCAAAACATGTAGCTATTGGCAGGAGAAGAGAGAGAGAGACACTTACGTAAGGTGGAGCATCGAGAGTGTCTGTGTTCACGATCACTGGGGGTGAGTTTGCCTGCGGAGCAGAATGAGGAGGTCACGTCAGATATTAACCACACAATCACTGGGCCAAACCATGAGGATCGGATCTGTGCTGGTCACACATCACACTCTGGGTTTGTACTCGATGGAGTTTAGAAGAATGAAGAGGGGGGGATCTTATTCAAACTTACAGAATAGTGTAAGGCCTGGATCGAGTGGACGTGGAGAAAATGTTTCCACGAACAAGAAAATTACAGCATAGGAACAGGCCCTTCGGCCCCTCCAAGCCTGCACCGACCACACTGCCCGACTGAACTAAAACCCTTCAGGAAACCATATCCCTCTATTCCCATCCTATCCATGTGTTTGTCCAGGCACCCACCACCCTCTGTGTGAAAAATCTGCCTTGTACATCTCCTTTAAACCTTGCCCCTCACACCTTTAACCTGTGTCCCCTAGTAATTGACTCTTCCACCCTGGGGAAAAGCTTCTGACTATCCACTCTGTCCATGCCTCTCATAATCTTGTAGATTTCTATCAGGTCGCCCTTCAACCTCCGTCACCCCAGTGAGAACAAATCAAGTTTCTCCAACCTCTCCTCATAGCTAATGCCCTCCATTGGAGAGACCAGGATCGGAGGACATAGCCTCAGAGTGAAGGGATGATCCTTTGGAACGAGATGAGGAGGAATTTCTTCAGCCAGAGAGTGGTGAATCTGTGGAAGTCTTTGCCACAGAAGGCTGTAAGGCTAGGTCATTGAGTGTCTTTAAGATATAGATAGGTTCTTGATTGGTAAGGGGATAAAAGGCTGGCACAGTGGGTTAGCCCTGCTGCCTCACAGCGCCAGGGACCCGGGTTCAATCCCAGCGGCACGGTGACACAGTGGGTTAGCGCTGCTGCCTCACAGCGCCAGGGACCCGGGTTCAATCCCAGCAGCACGGTGACACAGTGGGTTAGCACTGCTGCCTCACAGCGCCAGAGACCCGGGTTCAATCCCAGCGGCACGGTGACACAGTGGGTTAGCACTGCTACCTCACAGCGCCAGGGACCCAGGTTCGATTCCCGGCTTGGCTCACTGTCTGTGCGGAGTCTGCACATTCTCCCCATGTCTGTGTGGGTTTCCTCCGGGTGCTCCAGTTTCCTCCCACAGTCTGAAAGATGTGCTGGTTAAGGTGCATTGCCCGTGCTAAATTCTCCCTCAGTATAACCCAAACAGGCGCCGGAGTGTGGCAACTAGAGGATTTTCACAGTAACTTCTTTGCAGTGTTAATGTAAGCCTTACTTGTGACACTAATAAATAAACTTTAACACAGAATGGGGGATGAGAGACATATCAGCCAAGATTGAATGGCGGAGTAGACTCGATAGGTCTGTATCTGGGTCTTATGGACGGTACCTGACACCTCAGCAATCGCTCCTGAAGGGATAGCATTGCCCTGGCAAAGTATGGCACAGGAGTGGGAGAGGATTGAGGAGAAAACAGCAACTTGACATCTGTTGTCTTGCCGAGTCTTGCAGCATTGAAGATACAGGGGTCTTAACAGCGCGGTACGGCTGCAAACCAGCCAGTCAGGAACACCACTCACGGTGAAGGCAGAGTCCACACAACCCTACTCAGCGAGTCTCCAAAAATCCAGGGTTGTTTGTCAGAGGAGAGAGTTTTATTGGCATTCTTCCTCTTACAATCCGCACATTAAATATTGGGTCTGGCCAGTAAGGGATTGACTCAACTCATCATAGAGTCTCTGTGCTGCAGAACATAAGAACTAGGAGCAGGACTGGGCCATTCAGCCCCTCGAGCCTACCCCGCCATTCAATAAAATCACGGCTGATCTTTTCATGGTCACAACTCCACTTACCCGGGACCCTGGTCGAGAGTTTCAATCTGTAAAAGTCAGTGAGAGTCATAGCTGACATGCCAAATTTCCTTAACATCCTAAGAAAGTAGAGGCGAGGTGGGCTTTCTTAGCTATAGTGTCAGTATGGGGGGACCAAGACAGGTTGTTGGTGATCTGGACACCTAAAAACTTGAAGCTCTCGACCAGGGCCTTTGTCTGAGGGATTGAGAAGGAATTTCTTCAGTCAGAGAGTGGGGAATCTGTGGAACTCTTTGCCGCAGAAGGCTGTGCAAACCAAGTCATTGAGTGTCTTTAAGACAGAGATGGAGAGGTTCTTGATTAATAAGTGGATCAAGGGTTATGGAGAAAAGGCAGGAGAATGGGGATGAGAAAAATATCAGCCACAGTTGAATGGTGGAGCAGACTCGATGGGCCAAATGGCCTAGTTCTGCTCCTATATCTTATGGGTCAGGCTGAAGTTGTCCAGAACTTTGGTGAGGCCACAGCTGGAGTATAGTGTGCAGTTCTGGTATGCTTTGTATGGCACACAAGAAACAATACTTTTCACTGTATCCCAGTACATGTGACAATAATAAATCAAATCTATGTACTCTATGAATGGTATGCTTTGTCTGTATAGTGCGCAAGAAATAATACTTTTCACTGTATCCCAGTACACGTGACAATGATAAATCAAATTGAAATTCCTGAACTCATTTGCACCCTTCTCGATTTGAACCTTTCACAAGAGTGTGATGTGGGGATGAGGACTGAACTCATGGCAGGGACTCGCTGACAGCCTGACGCACCGGCACAGCTCTCAATAAATAATTTAATTAAAACGAGATGACTTTCCTTTCTTGCTATTCATCAACACTTGGCAATTTCCCCGAAACTGGTTTCTTGCATGGACCAGAAATCCAATTTTCTAACAAGTGCCTTGCACAGAGGGACTGGCTCCTTTAAGATGGAGAGAAATTGCCTGCGCACCCTTGTGTATTTTTACATCATCTTTTTCAAGTCTCTCTCCTTCAATTATTTAAGAAAGCCAGGGGAAACAAAAGTGTTCTCATTACTCCAGCTGTGGCAAGATGACTGTGACTGGGAGATTCAGCCCTGTATTATTCTTTACACTGTTATTATTCCGTTCCCACTTTTTAATCAAACACAATTTCAGCTGCAAGTGAAATTATTACCTGCCAACATTCAGTGCAGATACTGCAAAAAAAATCATTGTTCTTCACTGCACTCGGATAAGAAATCCCACCCACCCACCCCCTCCCCTACCCAACTCCCCACAAAGACTCGAGCCATGTGGGAGCATTGAACCATCCCCAGTGTCTCAGAGGGTCTCTCCATCCATGTCTCACTCTCCCAGATCGGGAGAGGGGAGGAGGCTTTCTGAAACCCCTTGGAAGCACATTCCTGGAAGCCAGAAGGGTCCTCTGTGCCTTCTCTTACTGCTGTGTCTGGAAAGATCTCTCTAACCCCTCTCTCTCACACACTTCTATGTCTGGGGAGGTCTCTCTAACCCTTCTCTCTCACACACTCCTGTATCTGGGGAGGTCTTTCTAACCCCTCTGTCTCACACATACTCCTGAGTCTGGAAAGATCTCTATAACCCCTCTGTCTCACACACTCCTGTGTCTGGAAAGGTCTCTCTAACCCCTCTCTCTCACACACTCCTGTATCTGGAAAGGTCTCTCTAACCCCTCTGTCTAGCCCCCTCTCTCTTTTACACACCACACACTCCTGTATCTGGGAAGGATTCTCTAAGCCCCTCTCTCTCACCATTCTTGTGACTGGGTAGTTCTCACTAACCCTCACTCTCTCTCTCTCTCACTCACTGCAGTATCCAGGGAGATCTCTCTAACCTCCTTTCTCTCTCACACACTTCAGCATCCAAGGAGTTCTCTCTGATGCACCCCCGTCCCCCACAATCTCTGTCTCTTACACTCCTGTATCTGGAGGGGTCTCTCTAACCGCACCCCCCTCAATCGTCTCATAGACTCCTGTATCTGGTGGGGGGGGGGGGGGGGCGGGGGGGGGAGGTGGTGCGGTGGTCTCTGAGGAAGTGTCGAGCAGTCAGAGGTGGTCACATTAGAACAAATCTGTCCGCTGGACTAATACCAAGGTCAGCGGGTCGAAGAAGATTTGGGGGTGGGTGCCTGCTCTGCAATGTCCTGAAGGCAAAATTTACCCTCAACCAAAAGCACCAAAACCAGATGATCTGGGGGACATTCTCACATGTGAGATCTTACTGTGCGCATATTGGCTGCTGCTTGTCCCACAAGCGTACAGGCTTTCAAAAGTATTCCATTGGTTGGAAAGCATGTCGAGACATCACGAGAGATGGGATTGGACTGTCGAAAGCCAATCTGATCCCTCCAAGAGTCAAGTTCCCTTGGAGGGATCTGGAGATGACTGATTGCCTGCAGAGAAAGCTTGTCTGCGTCACTGCTCTGGATAGTGTGCTCAAAGTGACAGGGAGGGTTTAACTGATTGAATATCAAGAGAAACAGCTGCTAACTTGCTATGGTAGCACAGTGAGTTAGCGCTGCTGCCTCATAGCAGTAGAGACACAGGTTCAATTCCCGGCTCAGGTCACTGTCTGTGTGGAAGCTGCATGTTCATCCCGTGTCAGTGTGGGTTTCCTCCAGGTGCTCCAGTTTTCTTCCACAGTCTGAAAGACGTGCTGGTTAGGGTGCACTGGCCGTGCTAAATGTCCCCTCAGTGTAACCTGAACAGGCACCGGAGTGTGGCAACTAGGAGGGGCTGATTGTGGACAAGTCCCCAGGACCGGATGGAATGCATCCGAGGGTTCTGAAAGAAAGGGCGGAGGTTATATTGGATGCATTGGTGGTTATTTTCCAGACGTCGCTGGATTCCGGGGAAATGCCGGAAGATTGGAAAACGGCTAATGTTACGTCGTTGTTTAAGAAGGGTGCCAGGCAAAAGGCAGGGAATTATAGGCCGGTTAGTTTAACGTCTGTGGTAGGTAAAATGTTAGATTCCGTCATTAAAGAGGAAATTGCGAGACATCTGATTTCAGGGATGGCAGGGCTGATGTACGAGGAGAGATTGACCAGGTTAGGATTGTTTTCACTGGAGTTCAGACAAATGAGGGAGGAATCTCATAGAGACTTATAAAATTCTAACAGAAAGGGTAAATCCAGAAAGAATGTTCCTGATGGTGGTAGGAGTCCAGAACTCGGGGTCAGAGTTTGAGGATAAGGGATAAACCTTTTAGAACTGAGGTGAGGAGAAAATTCTTTCCCCAGAGGGTGGTGAATGTGTGGGATTCACTCCCACAGAAAGCAGTTGAGGCCAAAACATTCTGTAATTTCAGGAAGAAATTAGATTTCACTCTTGGGGGGTAAAGGAATCGAGGGATATGGGTGAAGGGGGACCAAGATATTAAATTTGATGATCAGCCATGATCAAAATGAATGGCAGAGCAGGCTCGAAGGGCCGAATGGCCTCTCCTGCTTCGAGTTTCTCTGTTAAAGTAATTCAAGGACAGAATAGTTAACTCACTCCCTGGTTAACGGTGCATCTTGTTATAAACAGTAACTGGCAGTAAGTGGATGATGTGTTAATTGGACAAACAGTTAGTCTACTGCTGTGATAAACTGCTCCCCCAACCCTCCCCCCAACCTGAATGTGGCCTGGATGTAACACACACATCTCTGAGTCAGAAGGTCGTGCCTCTGAGTCGCACACAAAGTGAGGCTGACAGTGCGGTGCCGAGGGAGCGCCGCACTGTCAGAGGGTCGGTGCCGAGGGAGCGCCGCACTGTCAGAGGGTCGGTGCCGAGGGAGCGCCGCACTGTCAGAGGGTCGGTGCCGAGGGAGCGCCGCACTGTCAAAGGTCGGTGCCGAGGGAGCGCCGCACTGTCAGAGGGTCGGTGCCGAGGGAGCGCCGCACTGTCAGAGGGTCAGTGCCGAGGGAGCGCCGCACTGTCAGAGGGTCATAAGAACATAAGAAATAGGAGCAGGAATAGGCCATCTAGCCCTTCGAGCCTGCCCCGCCATTCAATAAGATCATGGCTGATCTGTCGTGGCTCAGTTCCACATTCCCGCCCTCTCCCAATAACCCTTAATCCCCTCTCTTATCAAAAACCCATCAACCCGCTTCTTAAAAATGTTTAGCGAGGTAGCCTCCACCACTTCAACGGGCAGAGAATTCCAGAGATTCACCACCCTTTGAGTGAAGAAATTCTTCCTCAACTCCGTTCTAAACCGCCCCCCCTTTATCTTGAGGCTGTGCCCCCTAGTCCTACTGTCCTTTCTGAGCGGGAATATCTCTCCACCTCTATCCTATCCATCCCATTCATCATCTTATACATCTCAATGAGATCTCCCCTCATTCTCCTAAACTCTAACGAGTACAAGCCTAGTTTATTCAGCCTCTCCTCATAGCTCATAAGAACATAAGAACATAAGAAATAGGAGCAAGAGTAGGCCATCTAGCCCTTCGAGCCTGCCCCGCCATTCAATAAGATCATGGCTGATCTGTCGTGGCTCAGTTCCACCTTCCCGCTCTCTCCCCATAACCCTTAATCCCTTCCCTTATCAAAAACCCATCAACCTGCTTCTTAAAAATATTTAGCGAGGCAGCCTCCACCACTTCAACGGGTAGAGAATTCCAGAGATTCACCACCCTTTGAGTGAAGAAGTTCCTCCTCAACTCCATTCTAAAACGCCCCCCCCTTTATCTTGAGGCTGTGCCCCCTAGTCCTACTGTCTTTTTTGAGCGGGAAGAGTCTCTCCACCTCTATCCTATCCATCCCATTCATCATCTTATACGTCTCAATGAGATCTCCCCTCATTCTTCTAAACTCTAACGAGTACAAGCCTACTTTATTCAGCCTCTCCTCATAGCTCAATCCCCTCAACTCTGGTATCAGCCTAGTAAACCTCCTCTGCACTCCCTCCAGGGCCAAAATATCCTTGCGCAGGTGCGGCGCCCAAAACTGCACACAGTACTCCAGCTGCGGCCTCACCAATGCCCTATACAGCTGCAGCAAGACCTCTCTACTTTTATATTCAATCCCCTTCGCTATGAAGGCCAGCATCCCATTCGCCTTCCTGACCACTTGCTGCACCTGCAAGCTGGGTTTTTGCGACTCATGCACAAGGACACCGAGGTCCCTCTGTAGGTGTCCAGATCTCAAACAACCTCTTCCTGGTCCTCCTCATGCTGACACTATAGTTAAGAAAGCCCCACCAACGCCTCTACTTTCTCAGAAGACTAAGGAAATTTGGCATGTCAGCTACGACTCTCACCAACTTTAACAGATGCCCCATAGAAAGCATTCTTTCTGGTTGTATCACAGCTTGGTATGGGCTCCTGCTCTGCCCAAGACCGCAAGGAACGACAAAAGGTTGTGAATGTAGCCCAATCCCATCACGCAAACCAGCCTCCCATCCATTGACTCTGTCTACACTTCTTGCTGCCTCGGGAAAAGCAGCCGGCATAATTAAGGACCCCACACACCCCAGACATTCTCTCTTCCACTTTCTTCTGTCGGGAAAAAGATACAAAAGTCTGGGGTCACGTACCAACTGACTCAAGAACAGCTTCTTCCCTGCTGCTGTCAGACTTTTGATATATCGTACCATATATTAAGCTGATCTTTCTCTACACCCTAGCTGTGACTGTAACATGACATTCTGCACACTCTCCTTTCCTTCTCAATATGTCGTCTATGAATGGTATGCTTTGTCTGTATAAGACACAAGAAACAAGACTTTTCACTTCTATCCCAATACATGTGACAATAATAAATCACATCTATGTACTCTATGAACGGTATGGTTTGTCTGTAAAGTGCGCAAGGAAAAACACTTTTCACTGTATGTACACGTGACAATAATACATCAAATCAAATCAAAGTCTCGGCGCTGTGTGATGAGGAGGCAGGTTCTAGAGCCCAAACTACAGAATTTAGAGAAACTTAATCCATACACAGAGATTCTCAGAGACACACAATGTCCTCAGCACACAGTATTCCAACGGACATGTCACCGTTTCATTGTTAAACCGACTGACTGATGGTGAGATCAGCATTCCTGCAGTGTGACTAATAATATTTGGCAGAAGCACAAATACACATATGCACACAGAGAGAAAGAGAGAGTGAGAGAGAGAGAGAGACACATACACACACCCTCACTCACATACACCCTCACTCACATACACACTCACTCACACACCCTCACTCACACAGACACACACAGAAAGAAAGAGCGAAACACACACACACACCCTCACTCACACACTCAGAGACAGAGACACACACACTCACTCATACACATAGACGTGTGCACACACACTTGCACGTACACGCTCGTGCCCACACACACACTCATACACAAACAAACACAATCATTCACACACAGACAAACAGGTCGAATCATTGAGGTTTACAACATGGAAACTAGCCCTTCGGCCCAACCTGTTCATGCCACCCAGTTTTTACCATTAAGCACGTCCCAATTGCCCACATTTAGCCCATATCCTTCTATACCCACCTTAATCACATATACAAACACACAATCTATCAGACACTGACACACATACAGGCACAATTAGATGTGGATACACACACCCCCACACAAACACATGCAAAACACACCATTCACAGACACACACACAAACAGATACAATCAGACACAGACACAGTCAGGCAGACACACTCAGATACAAAAACCGGACATATACAATCAGGTACAGACACACATACACAGGCACAGTCAGACAGACAGATAAATCAGACAGAGATACAGAGATACGCTCAGAAACAGGCACACACAATGAGACAAACGCAGTCAGATACAGACTCACACACAGCCAAATAAAATCAGATGACAGTTTGCCGGTTTGGACGGCCAGGGATCTGTGGAGTTAATAAACGGGTCTCAGTAAATCCTGGCAGGGTTTCAGTGGCAGGGAATGTCGCTAAGACATTCGTGAGGCACGTCGCTAAGGCACTCGTGAAAAGGGACTATAGGGAACTGGGTAGGCAGCTGAGGAAGAGAAAAGCGAAGGTAGTAATCTCAGGATTGCTGCCTGTGCCACGGGAGAATGAGGGAAGAAGTGGAATGAGGTGGAGGCTGAATACGTGGCTGAGGGACTGGTGCAGAGGGCAGGGATTTCAGTTCCTAGATCACTGGGACCTCTTTAGGGGTAGGTGGGACCTGTACAGTAAGGACGGGTGGCACTTAAATCCCAGGGGGACTAATATCTTGGCGGGAAGACTGGCTAAGGCTACCTGGGGGACTTTAAACTAGAAAGGATGGGGGGAGGGAATTGTGATGGGGAGACTGGGACGGAGGAGGTTAGCTCCCAGGTAGGGGAGGACTGCAGGCAGTATGAGAGGGAGGTTAGGCAGGGGGTGGAGAAGGGAAATGCCCAGACTGAGGGGCTGAAGTGTATAAATTTTAATGCAAGGAGTGTAGTGAATAAGGTAGATGAGCTTAGGGCGTGGATTGCTGCTTGGGAATGTGATGTGGTGGCCATTACGGAGACTTGGATGTCTCAGGGACAGGATTGGGTACTTCAGGTGCCAGGTTTCAGATGCTTCAGGAAGGACAGGGAGGGTGGCAGAAGAGGTGGTGGAGTGGCACTGTTGATCAAGGACAGTGTCATGGCTGCAGAGAAAGAGGATGCCGTGGAGGGACTATCTACAGAGTCTCTGTGGGTGGAAGTTACGAACAGCAAAGGGTCGAAAACTTTGCTGGGTGTATTCTATAGGCCGGAGGGAATAGTGACAGGGAAGTTGAAGTGCAGATAGGGAAACAGATTCTGGAGAGATGTATTAATAACAGAGTTGTCGTGATGGGAGACTTCAATTTCCCAAACATCGACTGGAATATCCCTAGGGTAAGGGGTTTGGATGGGGAGGAGTTTGTTAGGTGTGTTCAGGAAGGTTTCCTGACACAGTATGTGGATAAGCCTACGAGGGGAGAGGCTGTACTTGACCTGGTACTGGTGAATGAACCAGGGCAGGTGATGGATCTCTCGGTAGGAGAGCATCTTGGGAATGGTGACCATAATTCTATCTCCTTCACAATTGCATTGGAACAAGATAGGATCAGGCAGGCTCGGAAGGTGTTTGTCTGGAGTAAGGGGAGATACGAAGAAGTCAGGAAGTTACTTGGACAAAAACTGGAAGGAGGCGTTCTTAGGGAAAAGTACCGAAGGAAGGTGGTGGATATTCAAGGAATGTTTGTCTGGAGCTCTGCATGACAATGTTCCGATGAGACAAGGGGGTTTTGGTAGGTCGCGGGAACCGTGGTGCACGAAGGCTGTGTTGAACCTAGTCAGGAGGAAAAGGAAGGTATACAAAAGGTTCAGGGAACTAGGAGAGGTTAAGGATCTTGAGGAGTATAAGGACTGTAGAAAGGAGCTTAAAAGGGAAATTAGGAGAGCCAGAAGGGTCATGAGAAGACCTTGGTGGGTAAGATTAAGGAGAAACCCAAGGCCTTCTATAAATATGTGAAAGGTAAAAGGATGAGAAGAGAAGGGATAGGACCTATAAAAGGGGGAAAGGTCTGTGTGGAACCAGAAGAAATGGCAGAGGTGCTTAATGAGTACTTTGCCTCAGTATTCACAGTGGAAGCTGATCTGGGAGATTTTGCTACGGATTTGCAGCAGATGGAAAAGATTGAGTATGTTGATATAAGGAGGAGGATGTGTTAGAACTTTTGAATTCTATCAAGTCCTGTGAGAATTTTATTAGTCTCTATGAGATTCCCCACCTCATTCGTCTGAACTCCAGCAAAAACAATCCGAACCTAGTCAATCTCCCGTAATAACAGCCCGTGCTTGTTCATTGGGTGGCTCAGTTGATTGTGATCGAGCCCTTGCACGGTTCAAAATTCTGTCTGGCGTGAACCCTCCGCGTCGCTCAGCCATGGCACTCTGGAGTGTATCCTCGGAGCGAAAGCAAAAAGCAGAGGTTGGGGGTTTTTTTTTGTTTTAAAAATAGCCACACCTCAGGAGGTCATCAGAACGACTGCCCGCCTCACTGAACTGCCAGCTTAAACTAGCTCAGAGACAGAATTCCCCACAGCCTTGACCTTCCGCACATTTCCCACTGGGAAATGCCAATCACAGCACCCCAGGAGGGAGTCTCAGTGGAGCGAGAACCATTCTCACAGCTCTGTGCCCACAAACACAGCTCTGACCTTAATTAGACAGGAGACAGATTGTCTCATTCACTTCCATGTTCCAGAGAGTCTGTACCATCGCTCCATTCAAGTTAGCTCTTCGCAAGGTCCTTTGGCCAACTTGCATTTCTACAACACTCGACACGCAACAGAAGGTCCCAAGGTTTAAAGGAGCGTAGAGAGAGAGGGAAGGGTAGAGAGGATTAGGGAGGGAATTGCAGAGCTTAGGAAAACCCCCTCCCCCAGTGCCCTCCAGAGCAGCCAAAGACATGGCCACCAATGATAGAATGATGGGAATCGGGGGGATATCACCCAAGTGGGCAGAATTGGAGGAGCGCAGAGGTTGTGGAGTGTTGCAGGGGCTGGAGGAGGTTACAGAGATAGGGAAGGATGTAGGGAACTGGAGGAGGTTACAAAGATAGGGAGGAGTGTAGAGGGCTGGAGGAAGTTACAGAGATAGGAAGGGGTGTGTAGGGGCTGGAGGATTTACAGACATAGGGAGGGGATGTAGGGGCTGGAGGAGGTTACAATGATAGGGAGGGGTATAGGGCCTGGAGGAGGGTACAGAGAAAGGGACAGGGTTTAGGGGCTGGAGGAGGATGCAGAGATAGGGAGGGGGTGTAGGGGCAGGAAGAGGTTGCAGAGATGGGGAGAGGTGTAGGGGTTGGAAGAGATTACAGAGAAGGGAGGGGGTGTAGAGACTGGAGGAGGTTACAGAGATAGGGAGGGGGGTGTAGAGGCTGGAGGAGGATAAAGAGATAGGGAGGGGTGTAGAGGCTGGACGATGTTACAGGGAGAGGGAGGGGGTGTAGGGCTGGAGGAGGTTACAGAGATACTAAGGTTCCTTTGTTACATAAGAACATAAGAAATACGAGCAGGAGTCGGCCATCTAGCCCCTCGAGCCTGCCCCGCCATTCAATAAGATCATGGCTGATCTGACGTGGCTCACTTCCACATTCCCGCTCTCTCCCCATAACCCTTAATCCCCTTGCCTATCAAAAACCTATCAACCCGCGTCTTAAAAATATTGAGCGAGGCAGTCTCCACCACTTCAACGGGCAGAGAATTCCGGAGATTCACCACCCTTTGAGTGAAGAAGTTCCTCCTCAACTCCGTTCTAAACCGCCCCCCCTTTATCCTGAGGCTGTGCCCTCTAGTCCTACTGTCCTTTCGGAGCAGGAAGAGTCTCTCCACCTCTATCCTATCCATCCCATTCAACATCTTATACGTCTCAATGAGATCTCCCCTCATTCTTCTAAACTCTAACAAGTACAAGCCTAGTTTATTCAGCCTCTCCTCATAGCTCAACCCCCTCAACTCTGGCATCAGCCTAGTAAACCTCCTCTGCACTCCCTCCAAGGCCAAAACATCCTTGTGTAAGTACGGTGCCCAAAACTGCACACAGTAGTCCAGCTGTGGCCTCACCAAAACCCTATACAGCCGCAGCAAGACCTCCCTACTTTTATATTCAATCCCCCTCGCTATGAAGGCCAGCATCTCATTCGCCTTCCTGACCACCTGCTGCACCTGCAAGCTGGGTTTTTGTGACTCATGCACAAGGACCCCAAGGTCCCTCTGTACCGTCGCCTGCTGCAGTTTTTCGTCACGTAAGTAATAATCCTTCCTACCATTCTTCCTACCAAAGTGGACCACCTCACACTTGCCAACATTAAATTCTATTTGCCATTTCCTGGCCCATTTGCCCAGCCTATCTAGATCCTTCTGTAGACTCTCCACACCCTCCGCACAATTTGCCGTTCCACCAATCTTGGTGTCATCAGCAAATTTTGACACTATACACTCGGTTCCCTCCTCCAGATCATCTATATAAATGGTAAATAGCTGAGGCCCCAGCACCGACCCCTGGGGCACTCCACTAGTCACCAACCGCCAATCCAAATAACACCCATTGACCCCCACTCTCTGCCTCCTATTTGACAACCAATCCTCTATCCACGCTAACACCCTACCCCCAACTCCATGTCCCCTGACCTTCTGCAATAACCTCTTGTGAGGTACCTTGTCAAACGCCTTCTGAAAATCAAGAAAGACCACATCCACTGGCTCTCCTCTATCCACCGCCCTTGACACATCCTCATAGAACTCCAGTAAATTTGTCAGACACGACTTCCCTTTAATGAAACCGTGCTGCATCTGCTCTACCAAGCAATTCCCCTCAAGGTGCCTCGCTATTTCCTCCTTGATGACGGATTCTAACATTTTACCTACAACAGATGTTAAACTAACCGGCCTATAATTCCCTGCCTTTTGCCTGGCACCCTTCCAAGAAAGATCTCCTTAAAGATCCTCCACTGCTCCTCAGCAGACCCTCCCTCCAACGCCCTCCCCCAGTCCATATTCGCCAATTCTTCTCTCATCCTACCGTACTCCCCTCTATTCAAACAAAGGATGTGAGTCCGGGAACCCACTTTCTCCTCCTCCATCTGCACCAGAAACTCTACCATACAATGATCACTCTCTCCAAGAGGATCCTTCACCTCAAGGTCCCCAATTCTACCCGCCTCATTACATAGCACTAGATCCAAGATAGCTCGCTCCCTCGTCGGCTCCAACACACACTGATCAAGGAAATTATCCCGGCAGCATTCCAAGAACTCCTCCTCGAGCCCACCGTGTCCAACATGGGTCGACCAATCAATATACAGATTGAAATCCCCCATAACTACAGCCGTCCCATTCCTGCACGCCGCACTTATTTGCGCTTTAACAGCCCACCTCCAGATCATTATTCGGGGGCCTATAGACGACACCCACCAGCGTCTTCCTCACTTTGCTGTTCCTAATCTCTACCCACAACGATTCCACGTTCTGCTCTTTGGCTCCAATATCATCCCTTGCTACCACCTTGATGCTATCCTTAATCAGCAGAGCTACGCCCCCCCCTTTTCCCTCCCGCCTATCCTTCCTAAACACTTGATACCGTTGGACATTCAGCTCCCAGTCCCTGTCACCTTGCAGCCACGTCTCTGTAATGGCCACCAGATCATGTCCATTTGTGTCGATCTGCGCCACCAGCTCATCCACTTTATTCCGAATGCTTCGTGCATTCAGATACAGTGCTTTCATCCCAGCCTTCACCTGGACCCTATTTGCCGTAATGCCACCAACCCTACTCATGCCCCCTACTCCCTCTATTATTGGGACATCCTCGGCCTCTTCCCTTACCTGTACCCTCTCCTTAACTTTAGACCTCGTAAGGTCACCTACCCTCGCACCCCCCCCCCCCCCCCCCCCCCCCAATTAGTTTAAAGCCCTGTCTACAGTACTCTTTACTCGATTCGCCAGCACTCTGGTCCCAGCACAGTTCAGACCAACCCCATCCCGCCCGAACAGGTCCCACCTACCCCAATACTGGTGCCAATGCCCCATAAATTCAAACCCATTCCTCCCACACCAATCCCTGAGCCACCCATTCATTTCCTTAATCCTGTCAACCCTACGCCCGTCTGCACACGGTTCAGGCAGTAGCCCAGAGACGACCACCTTGTCGGTTCTACTTTTTAATTCCATTCACAGCTTCTCATACTCCCTCACCAGATCCTCAGTCCGCACTTTGCCTACGTCATTGGCACCCACATGCACCACAACGACCGGATTCTCACCCTCCCACTCCAGGTTCCTCTGCAGCCCAGCTGCGACATCCCGTACCCAAGCACCAGGCAGACAACACACTCTTCTGTGCACTTTGTCATTGTGACAAAGGACAGTGTCAATACCCTTCACCCCACTGTCCCCAATTACTACTGCGTTCCTTTTCCCCTTCTTTTTGCCTATGTCCTGCTGCATCATTGTACCGTGTGCAATTTGCTCACCAACCTCACCTGCCAAGTCCTCTTCCAGACTGGCAGCAAGAACCTCAAACCTGTTATGCAAATTAAGAGGCTGAGGCCTCCGCTCCTCACCCCCCTTCCTCTTCCCAGCAGCCCCCTCTTGTCCCTGACCCTTAGAGTTAGCCAGTCTAGGGGGGGGGTGGATGTCACTTGCACCCCATTGACAATGGCACCCTTTCTCCCCCTGATGAGCCTCAGTGTCTGTAGCTCAGAGGCCAGCTCATTTACCCTGAGTTGGAGCTCCTTCAGCAATCTGCACTTACTGCAGACATGGTCACTGGGATGGACCCTGGGGTCCACCAGTTCCCACATGATACAGAAACCACACATCACATGCCCCTCCATTATTCACAGTAGTAGGTTTGAGAAAAATTTTTTTTTTTCTTTGTTTTTTCAAAGAAAATCACCTGGTCTTTTTTCCTTCAAGCCCTTTTTTGATATTAAGCCCTATTAGCTCACTCTGCTTCCCACTCACTCCACTGCCCGCTCAGACGCTGCCTGCTGTCTACACCAGGCCTCCTTTTAAACCTGGTGCTGATTTAAAGCAGGCTGGTCCACAACTCTTTTCTAAACACTCCCTCAGAATTCTTAAAGCAGTAAATACAATAAAATAAATGCTTTAAACAGTTCTACAAAGAACAAAGTGCTTTAAACTTACTTTAAACAGGTTTTTAACAGGTAAATTCTTAGCTTTCTCTCTGCTCCAGCAAACAATGAAAGGCTTCACCGTGTTGCCCTGATAATTAATTAAATTAAAGCAGGCTAGTCCACAACTCTTTTCTAAACATTCCCTCAGAATTCTTAAAGCAGTAAATACAATAAAATAAATGCTTTAAACAGTTCTACAAAGAACAAAGTGCTTTAAACTTATTTTAAACAGGTTTTTAACAGGTAAATTCTTAGCTTTCTCTCTGCTCGGTCAAAAAGGACTGTAGGAGGAGAGGTAATAAGCCGTGGATAACGAAGGAGGTGAAGGAAAGTGTTAAATTAAAAGCGGAGGAATTTAGAGTAGCGAAGAGGAGTGGGCGAGAAGAGGATTGGGAGAGGTTTAAATGTCAACAAAGATTAACAAAGAAGTTGATAAAGGAGGGTAGGAGAAACTATGAAGCTGGGCTAGCTTAATATAAAAAAGGATAGCAAGAGTTTTTATAAATATATAAAAAGGAAGAGGTTGGCTAGGGTGAACGTTGGTCCTTTAGAGGATGAGAAAGGGGACCTAGTGGTAGGGGATGGGGATATGGCTCAGGTATTGAATAACTTTTTGTTTCCGTCTTCATGGAGGAGGACGTGAATAATTTGCCGGGTGTTAGCGATAGAAAGGTGGTAGGATTGGAGGGTCTTAATGACATTATTGTTACTAGAGAGGCGGTGCTCGACAGACTGGAGGGACTGATTGTGGACAAGTCCCCAGGACCGGATGGAATGAATCTGAGGGTTCTGAAAGAAATGGCGGAGGTTATAGTGGATGCATTGGTGGTTATTTTCCAGACGTCGCTGGATTCCGGGGAAGTGCCGGAAGATTGGAAAACGGCTAATGTTACGCCGTTGTTTAAGAAGGGTGCCAGGCAAAAGGCAGGGAATTATAGGCCGGTTAGTTTAACGTCTGTGGTATGTAAAACGTTAGAATCCGTCATTAAAGGGGAAATTGCAAGGCATCTTGAAGGGAATTGCTTGATAGAGCAGATGCAGCACGGTTTCATTAAAGGGAAGTCGTGTCTGACAAATTTACTGGAGTTCTATGAGGATGTGTCTAGGGCAGTGGATAGAGGAGAGCCGGTGGATGTGGTCTTTCTGGATTTTCAGAAGGCGTTTGACAAAGTACCTCATAAGAGGTTATTGCAGAAGGTCAGGGGACTTGGAGTTGGGGGTAGGGTGTTAGCGTGGATAGAGGATTGATTGTCAAATAGGAGGCAGAGAGTGGGGTCAACAGATGCTATTCGGATTGGCGGATGGTGACTAGTGGAGTGCCCCAGGGGTCGGTGCTGGGGCCTCAGCTATTTACCATTTATATAGATGATCTGGAGGAGGGAACTGAGTGTAGGTTGTCGAAATTTGCGGATGACACCAAGATTGGGGGAACGGCAAATTGTGCGGAGGGTATGGAGTCTGCAGAAGGATCTAGAGAGGCTGGGCGAATGGGCCAGGAAATGGCAAATGGAATTTAATGTTGGCAAGTGTGAGGTGGTCCACTTTGGAAGGAAGAATGGTAGGAAGGACTATTACTTACGTGGCGAAAAACTGCAGCAGGCGACGGTGCAGAGGGACCTCGGGGTCCTTGTGCATGAGTCGCAAAAACCCAGCTTGCAGGTGCAGCAGGTGGTCAGGAAGGTGAATGGGATGCTGGCCTTCATAGCGAAGGGGATTGAATATAAAAGTAGGGAGGTCTTGCTGCAGCTGTATAGGGCACTGGTGAGGCCGCAGCTGGAGTACTGTGTGCAGTTTTGGGCGCCGCACCTGCGCAAAGATATTTTGGCCTTGGAGGAAGTGCAGAGGAGGTTTACTAGGCTGATACCGGAGTTGAGGGGGTTGAGCTATGAGGAGAGGCTGAATGAACTAGGCTTGTACTCGTTGGAGTTTAGAAGAATGAGGGGAGATCTCATTGAGACGTATAAGATGATGAATGGGATGGATAGGATAAGAGGTGGAGAGACTCTTCCTGCTCAAAAAAGACAGTGGGACTAGGGGGCACAGCCTCAAGATAAAGGGGGGGAGCGTTTTAGAACGGAGTTGAGGAGGAACTTCTTCACTCAAAGGGTGGTGAATCTCTGAATTCTCTGCCCGTTGAAGTGGTGGAGCTGCCTCGCTAAATATTTTCAAGAAGCGGGTTGATGGATTTTTGATAAGAGAGGGATTAAGGGTTATGGGGAGAGGGCGGGAATGTGGAACTGAGCCACGACAGATCAGCCATGATCTTATTGAATGGCGGGGCAGGCTCGAAGGGCCAGATGGCCTACTCCTGCTCCTATTTCTTATGTTCTTATGTTCTTAAACAACGGCGTAACATTAGCCGTTTTCCAATCTTCCGGCACTTCCCCAGAATTTCCCCGGAATGCAGCAACGTCTGGAAAATAACCACCAAGGCATCCACTATCACCTCCGCCATTTCTTCAGAACCCTCGGATGCATTCCATCCGGTCCTGGGGACTTGTCCACAATCAGCCCCTCCAGTCTGTCGAGCACCGACCTCTCTAGTAACACACAGTGAGCACGTGACTCCAGTCCTACCACCTTTCCATTTCTAACACCCGGCAAATTATTCACGTCCTCCTCCGTGAAGACCGAAACAAAAAAGTTATTCAAGACCTCAGCCATATCCCCATCCCCTACCACTAAGTCCCCCTTCTCATCCTCTAAGGGTCCAATGTTCACAGGCTTCCAATCACAAAATCTCTGGCTCTCTGTATCACTAGACTGGTGACTGCACCACTGCCTTTCCTCTACAAGATCTGGAGACGTTGGACTGGGGTGGGCACAGTAAGAAGTCTCACAACACCGGGTTAAAGTCCAATAGGTATATTTCGAATCACGAGCTTTCAGAGTGCTGTTCCTTCATCAGGAGAGTGGAGAGGTAGGTTTCACAAACAGGGCATATATAGACAGAGACACAATAAGAAGATAATGGTTGCAATGCGAGTCTCTACAGGTAATCAAGTCTTTATGAGTACAGAGACAATGCGAGGGGAGAGAGGGTTAATCACAGGTTAAAGGGGTGTGAATTGTCCCAAGCCAGGACAACTGGTAAGAGTTTGCAAACCCAGGCCAAATCGTGAGCATGAGTACAGCCTCAACTGGGATCTTGTGTTCATGTCACACTAACCATTTGGACTGGGCTTGCAAAATCCTATAAACCGTCCTGGCTTAGGACAATACACACCTCTTTAACCTGTGATTAACCTCTCCACTCACATTGTCTTTACCCATAAAGACTTGATTACCTGTAAAGACTCGCATTCCAATCATTATCATGCAATTGTGTCTTGGCCTCTATAAGCAGTATTCATTATTGTGCAATTGTGAACCCACCTCTTCACTGACCTGATGAAGGAGCAACATTCCAAAAGCTCGTGATATCAAAAAAAAACCTTCTACAAGACCCTGAGAGGACTTGACAGGTTAGATGTTGAAATGCTATTGTCCCTGTGCGGGAGGGATTAAAACTAGGGAACACAGTTTAAAATAACAGATAAGAACATAAGAAGTAGGAGCAGGAGTAGGCCATCTAGCCCTTCGAGCCTGCCCCACCATTCAATAAGATCATGGCTGATCTGAAGCGGATCAGTTCCACTTTCCTGCTCTCTCCCCATAACCCTTAATTCCCTTGTCTGTCAAAAGCCTATCTACCCGTGACTTAAATATATTTAGCGACGTAGCCTCCACCACTTCAATGGGCAGAGAATTCCAGAGATTCACCACCCTTTGAGTGAAGAAGTTCCTCCTCAACTCCGATCTAAAACTGCACCCCCCCCCTTATCTTCAGGCTGTGCCCTCTAGTCCTGCTATCCTTTCTAAACATAAGAACATAAGAAATAGGAGCAGGAGTAGGCCATCTAGCCCTTCGAGCCTGCCCCGCCATTCAATAAGATCAAGGTTGATCTGTCGTGGCTCAGTTCCACATTCCCGCCCTCTCCCCATAACCTTTAATCCCACACAGTGAGCACGTGAGCGTCTTAAAAACAGGAAGAATCTATCTACCTCTACCGTATCCATCCCCTTCGTTATCTTATACATCTCTATAAGATCCCCCCCTCAGCCTTCTAAACTCCAACGAGTACAGACCCAGTCTATTTTGTCTCTCTTCATAGGCAACCCCTTCATCTCCGCTATCAGCCTAGTGAACCTTCTCTGCACTCCCTCCAAGGCCAAAATATCCTTGCGCAAGTGTGGCAGCCAGAACTGCACACAGTACTCAAGCTGCGGCCTCACCAGTACCCTGTAGAGTTGCAGCAAGACCTCCCTGCTTTTATATTCTATCCCCTCGCTATAAAGGCCAGCATACCATTTGCCTCCTTGATCACTCATTTCCCATTTAACATGGAGATGAGGAGAATATTTGCTCTCAGAGGTTGGGGGGCGTGGGGGGTGAGTCTGAAGAACTATCTCCCCAGAAGAGGCTGGGTCATTGAATATTTTATAGGCTGAATTTGAGAGATTCCTGATTGATAAGAAAGTCAATGCTGTGTGTGTGTGTGTGTGTGTGTGTGTGTGCGCGTGGGTGGGGGGGGAGGGGTGGCAGCGGAGTTGGGGTGGACATAAAAGTGGGGTTGAGGTCACAGTCAGATGGAGGGAACTCAAAGCACCGAATGGCCTAACCCCCAACCCTAATTCGCATGTTCATCTGTAAGATAGAAAGAAAAGTAAAAGAGTATTGGGTAACAGAGGAGGAGTGGAAGCAAGGATGTCAGAACTGGAGACAATGAGAGAGAGAGAGAGAGAGAGAGAGGGGGGAAAAGAGAGAGACAGACAGACAGACAGAAAGAGAAGGACAGAGAGACAGACAGACAGAGAGACAGACAGACAGAGAGACAGACAGACAGAGAGACAGACAGACAGAGAGACAGACAGACAGAGAGACAGACAGACAGAGAGACAGAGAGAGAGATAGACAGAGAGAGAGACAGACAGAGAGAGAGACAGACAGAGAGAGAGACAGACAGAGAGAGAGAGAGAGAGAGGGGAAAAGAGAGAGAGAGAGACAGACAGACAGAAAGAGAAGGACAGAGAGACAGACAGAGAGACAGACAGACAGACAGAGAGACAGACAGAGAGAGAGAGACAGACAGAGAGAGAGAGACAGACAGAGAGAGAGAGACAGACAGAGAGAGAGAGACAGACAGAGAGAGAGAGACAGACAGAGAGAGAGAGACAGACAGAGAGAGAGACAGACAGAGAGAGAGACAGACAGAGAGCAGATTGAGAACTTGAAATAGAATGAATGAGAGAGGAGGAGGGAGGGAGAGAGAGGAGATGACAGCAATGGAGCCAGAACGACAGGGAGAAGTGAGAATGAAGAGATGAAAGATGAGAGAGAGAGATTACAGGATGGGGAGGATGGAAGAAGTCTTTGTATACTCAATGGAGGCGGGGGGTGGGATCTGACTCCTGGGTGGGGGGAACTGGGGGGCTTGCAAATGTCGAGGAGGCTTCACCCCAACGACAATCAGTGCTTCGGGAAAAGGAGAGGAAACTGGAGCTCCGCATCGTGAAAACAAGGAGAGGAAACTGGGAATCTGAATCCTGTTCTTAAACACTAATTTCTGAATGAAGCGTCATTTGGAAGGGTCCCTGGGAGCTAATTTCCAATGTTGATGGGCCAGTCAAAACATTAGCATAACATTAAAAAAAATTGATTCAACTCCTCCGACACAGACTGTAAATTCTGTATTCTTTAAAGAGCGGGTCTCTAAGGCAACCGTCTCCATGGTTACTACACGGAAACCACTAAAAGTGCCACGGGGGAAGAGGGATTGTTTGACAGGATGGATAACGGGATTAAGACTTTTTGAATCTGTGGTGATAATTACCATTTCAACTAAATAATGATCCTTCTTCTTCCCTCAGCGAGGTAGCCAAGCAAAGAACGCAATTTGGTCCCTGAGCAATGGCAGCCATTTTGTCAACAACACAGAGAAAGGACCACCAGCTCCGCGCTGTGCCTCTCCTTCCCCTCCTCCCCTTCTCTATCTCACCCCATCACAGCGTATCCCTCTACCCCGTTCTCACCTGGTCCTGGCCTCCCTTGCCAGTGGAGACATTTTCACCACTACACCTATTCTGCAAAACCCTTGCAGAATCTTCATGTTTACGTCAACAGGGACAAAGTAGAAATGGTCGAGAGCTTCAGGTTTTTTAGGTGTCGAGATCACCAACAACCTGTCCTGGTCCCTCCCCACACCAACACTAACGTTAAGGATGCCTCTACTTTTCAGAAGACAAAGGAAATTTGGCATGTCAGCTATGACTCTCATCAACTTTTACAGATGCACCATAGAAAGTATTCTTTCTGGTTGTATCACAGCTTGGTATGGGCTCCTGCTCTGCCCAAGATCGCAAGGAACTACAAAAGGTCATGAATGTAGACCAATCCAGCACACAAATCAGCCTCCCATCCATTGACTCTGTCTACACTTCCCGGTGCCTTGGGAAAATCAGCCGGCATAATCAAGAACCCCATGCACCCCGACATTCTCTCTTCCACTCAGGGAGAAGATACAAAAGTCTGAGGTCATGTACCAACTGACTCAAGAACAGCTTCTTCCCTGCTGCTGTCAGACTTTTAAATGGACCTACCTTGCATTAAGTTAATCTTTCTCTACACCCTAGCTAGACTGTAACACTACATTCTGCACCCGCTCCTTTCCTTCTCTATGAATGGTATGATTTGTCTGTATAGCGTGCAAGAAACAATACTTTTCACTGTATCCCAGTACATGTGACAATAATAAATCAAATCTATGTACTCTATGAATAGTATGCTTTGTCTGAATAGCGCACAAGAAACAATACTTTTCACTGTGTACTAATACATATAACAAGAATCAAATCAAATCAACTCACTCCTCAAAACCTTTACTCCCTCGACATTTACAGTCCTACTCTTTCCCAAATCACTTTACAACCTGCTTCCTCACTACTCAGAGTGCTCAAGTCAGTTTGGAGATATAGTGGCATTATTTCACCCATGATCCCCTCCCTCTTCCCCAGTTTGAATGTCTGACATTCATCAGTGCGGAGGAGTGAGTTACAGACTGAATCAAATCGAGGGGTTCGGGGTGGTTTATCCAGTGACTGTGGATATCTCCTGATGAAATGTGAAATCAGGGTTGGTGAGTCTGCACTATGATCTGTGGTAAGTATCTGATTCTGTATTTTCTGAGACATACCGCGATGTGCTGGTTAAAGAACTTGAAGCAACAATGAAGAAAAGGGTATTGGAGGTGGCCTTGTACGTTACTGACAGTAACAATCGTTATTTAATAGCTGCTTCACAATGAGTGAATTAAACAGAAAGCAGGGTCACTGGAAAGATGCAGCCGTTCCACTAGAATTAAACAGCAAGAGGAGGAGGCCATTCGGTCCCTTCGGCCTGTTCTAGCACTTAGTTAGATCACAATTAATCTGAAACCTAACTCCATCCTTCCCACCTCAACTCAGTAATCTGTAACATGGCCCCACCCCACCAATCCCAACAAACACAGATCCAACATATTTGAAATTTTTAACTGGATTCCCCTCTCTGCATCCCAGATTTCCAATGGCTTGTGAGGAATGCTGACCTGACATGCCCTAAACACCCTGACTCCCATTTAAAATTTCTATATCCCAGCCCCCAGCGAGAGGAAATAGGTTCCTTCTGTCCACAGGTTCAGAGAGGAAATCGCCTGGGGAGGGAATCAAGTGGATTCTTCTGTTTAACATTCAGCGCAGACATCAACTGGCAAAATTCAGTGCCGCACTGTCAGAGGGTCGGCGCCGAGGGAGCGCCGCACTGTCAGAGGGTCAGCACCGAGGGAGTGCCGCACTGTCAGAGGGTCAGCACCGAGGGAGCGCCGCACTGTCAGAGGGTCAGTGCCGCACTGTCAGAGGGTCAGCACCGAGGGAGCGCCGCACTGTCAGAGGGTCAGTGCCGAGGGAGCGCCGCACTGTCAGAGGGTCAGCGCCGAGGAAACGCCGCACTGTCAGAGGGTCAGTACTGAGAGAGTGCCTGACTGTCAAAGGGTCAGTGCTTTAGGGTACTGTATTTGGGGTAGAGGAGTTGCTGATGAGAACGTTGATTGAGAACAGCAGGATAGAAATCTTCCAGCCCTGCCTGGCATTGTCTGGAAAACCAGAGGGATCTGTGCCAAAATGAGTGATTATTTGTGCTGTGTTCAGACACCTTGCGTTTCATCATCACTGGAATTGTAAAACATGCATAGAACAAGAGGTTGTGCTGTCTCTCTCTCACCAAAGGTGTTTGCTCACATTCTCCTGATATCTCCCGTGTTAATGAGGCTCTGTGGGCAACAGGTTTCAATATATTACCCAGTGCTGACACTTCCTGACCTGCTACATTCGAAACCATCCCCTTCCCAGAAAAACATAAGAACATAAGAAACAGAAGCAGGAGTAGGCCATCTAGCCCTTCGAGCCTGCCCCGCCATTCAATAAGATCATGGCTGATCTGTCGTGGCTCTGTTCCACATTCCCACCCTCTCCCCATAACCCTTAATACCCTCTCTTATCAAAAACCCATCAACCTGTGTCTTAAAAATGTTTAGCGAGGTCGCCTCCACCACATCAACGGGCAGAGAATTCCAGAGATTCACCACCCTTTGTGTGAAGAAGTTCTTCCTCAACTCCGTTCTAAACCGCCCCCCCTTTATCTTGAGTCTGTGCCCCCTAGTTCTACTGTCCTTTCTGAGCGGGCAGAGCCTCTCCACCTCTATCCTATCTATCCCATTCAACATCTTATACGTCTCAATGAGATCTCCCCTCATTCTTCTAAACTCTAACAAGTACAAGCCTAGTTTATTCAGCCTCTCCTCATAGCTCAACCCCCTCAACTCCGGCATCAGCCTAGTAAACCTCCTCTGCACTCTCCAAGGCCAAAATGTCCTTGCGTAAGTACGGCGCCCAAAACTGCACACAGTACTCGAGCTTCGGCCTCACCAATGCCCTATACAGCTGCAGCAAGACCTCCCTTACTTTTATATTCAATCCCTTTCGCTATGAAGGCCAGCATCCCATTCGCTTCCTGACCACCTGCTGCACCTGCAAGCTGGGTTTTTGCGACTCATGCACAAGGACCCCGAGGTCCCTCTGCACCGTCGCCTGCTGCAGTTTTTCTCCACGTAAGTAATAATCTTCCTACCATTATTCCTACCAAAGTGGACCACCTCGCACTTGCCAACATTAAATTCCATTTGCCAGTTCCTGGCCCATTCGCCCAGCCTATCTAGATCCTTCTGAAGACTCTCCACACTCTCTGCGCAATTTGCCGTTCCACCAATCTTGGTGTCATCAGCAAATTTCGACACCATACACTCGGTTCCCTCCTCCAGATCACAAACTCTGAAAATTCATTAACTCACTCCCAATGAGTGACAATCCCTCACCTCATTCTCAAAGAACACTCTCTCTCCCCGCACACTCTCTCTCTCTCTCTCTCTCCCCCCGCTTCTCCCCGCACACTCTCTCTCTCTCTCTCTCTCTCTCCCCCCGCTTCTCCCCGCACACTCTCTCTCTCTCTCCCCCCGCTTCTCCCCGCACACTCTCTCTCTCTCTCCCCCCGCCTCTCCCCGCACACTCTCTCTCTCTCCCCCCGCCTCTCTCCGCGCACTCTCTCTCCCCCCGCCTCTCCCCGCGCACTCTCTCTCCCCCGCCTCTCCCCGCGCACTCTCTCTCTCCCCGCCTCTCCCCGCGCACTCTCTCTCTCCTCCCTCTCCCCGCGCACTCTCTCTCTCCTCCCTCTCCCCGCGCACTCTCTCTCTCCTCCCTCTCCCCGCGCACTCTCTCTCTCCTCCCTCTCCCCGCGCACGCTCTCTCTCCTCCCTCTCCCCGCGCACGCTCTCTCTCCTCCCTCTCCCCGCACTCTCTCTCTCCTCCCTCTCCCCGCACTCTCTCTCCTCCCTCTCCCCGCACACTCTCTCCTCCCTCTCCCCGCACACTCTCTCCTCCCTCTCCCCGCACACTCTCTCCTCCCTCTCCCCGCACACTCTCTCCTCCCTCTCCCCGCACACTCTCTCCTCCCTCTCCCCGCACACTCTCTCCTCCCTCTCCCCGCACACTCTCTCCTCCCTCTCCCCGCACACTCTCTCCTCCCTCTCCCCGCACACTCTCTCCTCCCTCTCCCCGCACACTCTCTCCTCCCTCTCCCCGCACACTCTCTCCTCCCTCTCCCCGCACACTCTCTCCTCCCTCTCCCCGCACACTCTCTCCTCCCTCTCCCCGCACACTCTCTCCTCCCTCTCCCCGCACACTCTCTCCTCCCTCTCCCCGCACACTCTCTCCTCCCTCTCCCCGCACACTCTCTCCTCCCTCTCCCCGCACACTCTCTCCTCCCTCTCCCCGCACACTCTCTCCTCCCTCTCCCCGCACACTCTCTCCTCCCTCTCCCCGCACACTCTCTCCTCCCTCTCCCCGCACACTCTCTCCTCCCTCTCCCCGCACACTCTCTCCTCCCTCTCCCCGCACACTCTCTCCTCCCTCTCCCCGCACACTCTCTCCTCCCTCTCCCCGCACACTCTCTCCTCCCTCTCCCCGCACACTCTCTCCTCCCTCTCCCCGCACACTCTCTCCTCCCTCTCCCCGCACACTCTCTCCTCCCCGCACACTCTCTCCTCCCCGCACACTCTCTCCTCCCCGCACACTCTCTCCTCCCCGCACACTCTCTCCTCCCCGCACACTCTCTCCTCCCCGCACACTCTCTCCTCCCCGCACACTCTCTCCTCCCCGCACACTCTCTCCTCCCCGCACACTCTCTCCTCCCCGCACACTCTCTCCTCCCCGCACACTCTCTCCTCCCCGCACACTCTCTCCTCCCCGCACACTCTCTCCTCCCTCTCCCCGCACCCTCTCTCCTCCCTCTCCCGGCACCCTCTCTCCTCCCTCTCCCCACCCGCACTCTCTCTCCCCCCACTTCTCCCCGCGCTCTCTCTCCCCACTTCTCCCTGCGCTCTCTCTCCCCACTTCTCCCTGCACTCTCTCTCTCCACTTCTCCCCGCGCTCTCTCTCTCCCCCTCTCCCCTCCCCGGCATACCCCCCCCCCCCCCCGCATTATATTACCCACCCTATCCACAAACTCTCTACTCCTTGCTCCCCCTTCCCCCATTCCTCCCCTCTCCCTACACCCTCCACCTCACTCCCACTCTCTCCCCCATCTCTCCCCCTCCTTCGTTGCTTCCCTCCTCTCCCCCTTCACTCTCCATTTCCCCACTCTTTCCCTGACTCCCCCTCCTCCCACTCATTTCCCTTTTCTCCCCGAGCTTTCACCCTCTTCTTCCTGCTCTCTCCCCCTCATTTCCCTCACTCTCTCCTATCCCCCTTCCCATTCACTCCCACTGTCCACAATCCCAATCGACCCAAACCCCTTCCTGTTCACTCCCACTGTACACAATCCCAATCCCGAACACCTTCCTGTTCACTCCCACTGTACACAATCCCAATCCCCTTCCCCCCCACTGTACACAATCCCAATCCCAAACCCCTTTCCATTCACTTCCACTGTACACAATCCCAATCCCCTTCCCATTCATTCCCACTGCCCAGGATTCTTGATCTGAACAGTTTACTGACAATGTTTTAAATCATTGCACCAGGATATGTAACACTAATTGTAGAAGTGTGCAGAAGTTACTGGAATGTAGAATTGAGGACAAAGCGGCTGAAGAAAGCCTCCTCACTGGCGATTTTCAAGCCTGCCATTCTAAAGCTACCTCACAACGCAAAGCGCAAAAGCCAACGGAGAACTTTGTGAAGCCAATGATGCAGGAAACACAGGGACCCATTCCTGCACAGCAAGATCCCACACACAGGCAATGTGATCATGTCCAAGGCACTCGCTTTTTGAATGTAGGCTGAGGGATAGAACAGAGATGATGTGGAATTTCTTCAGCCAGAGAGTGGGGACTGTGTGGAACTCTTTGCCGCAGAAGGTTGTGGAGGGCCAGGTCATTGAGTGTCTTTAAGACAGAGATAGATAGGTTCTTGATTAATGACGGGATCAGGGGTTATGGGGAAAGGGCAGGAGAATGGGGATGAGAAAAAGAAGTTATGGAGAGAGGATGGATCGGCTTGGGTTGTTTTCTCTGGAGCAGAGAAGACTGAGGGGCGACCTGATTGAGGTGTTCAAGATTATGAGGGGCATGAACAGAGTGGCTAGGGGGCAGCTGTTCCTCTTAGTTGAGGGTCAGTCATGAGGGGGACATAGACAGTGCGGCACTCCCTCAGCACTGATCCTTTGACAGTGCGGTACCTCCTCAGTACTAACAGGGCTGTCAGTCTGTCTATTGTGCTGATACCACCTCAGCCCTGGCACTCAAACCCAGGAGAAGTGACTCAGTGATGAGTGAGCGATGCTCACTGGGACCTGGCAGACGCTGGGGAGGAGAATGGGCAATTGTCATCTGAGCAAAACAGTTAGGAAACACTTAGCAGCTAAATGTGTTTGTGCAGTGGTCTAAAAATGCTTTTGACAGCTGCTTCAATGAATAAAATAGACATTAATAGAGTTGATGATACATCTGTGGTTCCAGAGCCAACAATGCGAAAGTGATATTTTCCTCGCGATGATTGCACAATGTCCTGATTTTACTTCTTCCTGTCTCCCAGCCCATGTGCATCATTAATAGTTAATCACCACAATCTAAAACTCATCATAACAAAGGTTGCAACAGGATCTTCTGTGACCTATTTAGGCCGAACATTAATAACCGGAGCTTGTGACATAACCCTTTCGCTCTGCCACCTCCATCTGACCGCTGCTCTCCACCTTTCACCCTCCGCCCACTCCAGCCCATCCAGCACCTGCCTACTGGCTCCCTTACCACCCCCATCCAGTCTCGTTCACCCCCTCAACGTCTCGTTCACCCCCTCACCAACCCCCCGCCCACAGAGCGCTGGCCATTCTGTCCCTGGCACAGAGGCACACGAAAGCAACATGTGCTCACCACCTGGTATTCGCAGAAATACCACGAGACATCTCAAATCTCGCTCCAGCCAAACGGTAAAATGTCGCCGGCTAAGAAATTCACAAGTCAGTTTGCAGACAGAAGGAATACACACACAGACACACACATACAGACACACACACAGGCTCTAACACAGATACACACACACACACACACACACACACAGACAGACACACACACAGACACACACACAGAATTACACACAGTCTGACACACGTAGACACTGACAAACACACATGCATGCACAAGCACACACACATACATATGATCACACAGACAGACACACAGACGCACACGTACACCAACACACACACACTCGAAGACACACACACACACTTGCGCACACATGTACACAGACAAGCACACACATTAACAGACATACTCACACTGACACGCAGACAGGCACATGCATACAGACAAGTACACACACACTCACACAAAGACAGACAGACCGGCGTGCGCACACACACACACACACACACACACACACACACACACACACACACACACACACACACACAAAACCAGCAATGTGATAAACTGCCTTTCTTGCTGTGATGTTGTTGATTCAAGGGGTAAGTACTGACCTGGGCCCCTGGCCACCTGAGCCTAGAACCCCCTGCTCGGCCTTGAAACTGAGCCGCTCCGCGCAGACGGAGCCAGGATTTTAATGTTCTGCACAGACAGTCACCTGAAGCCAGGAATGGAACCCGGGTCCCTGTCGCTGTGAGGCAGCAGTGCTAACCACTGTGTCACCGTGCCGCTGGGATTGAACCCAGGTCCCTGGCGCTATGAGACAGCAGTGCCGCCCTGGGTCCCGTTACTGTCAATCTTTCCCCGCAACCTTTCCTGGGGCCTCAACATCCTTCCTGAAGTGCAGAGCCTCGAAGTGGATGCAATGCTCTAGTGAGCAGCAAACTTCTTTGGCACTGGATTACAAAAAATAGGGAATTATGAATCCTTGATTCTTTTACCATTGTCTTCCCCAAATTTTGGTGCAAAGCTCTCTCTGGTCCCCCCATCTCTGCATTCCCTATCGAGTTGTGTACATTGTTCACATTGCCTGAAAGCTGAGACTCTGCACTCAAGGGTGGGATTGGATTCGAAAAGATCAGCATTACCAAGAACTTGTGATGTTAACATTAACACCCGGCATCAACCCATCAGCGAGCTCCAACGCCCTCTGTAGATATAATCGAAACAAAACGGAGGACACCCAGCAGAACAACACGCAGCAATATGGCACAGTGGGTTAGCGCTGCTGCCTCACAGCGCCAGGGTTCAATTCCTGGCCTCGGGTCACTGTCTGTGTGGAGCTTGCACGTTCTCCCCGTGTCTACATGGGTTTCCTCCGGGTCTCTTCTCACAGTCCGAAGATGTGTGGGTTAGGTGCATTGGCCATGCTAAAATTGCCAACGCGGGGAGGGTGTTCCCGATGGTGGGAGAGTCCAGAACCAGGGGGTCATAGTCTGAGGATTCGGGGTAGGCCATTTAGGACAGAGGTGAGGAGACATTTCTTCACCCAAAGAGTGGTGAGCCTGTGGAATTCATTCCCACAGGAAGTAGTTGATGCTAAAACATTGAATGTATTCAAGAGGCAGCTGGATATAGCACTTGGGGGTGAATGGGATCAATGGTTACGGTGAGAAAGCAGGATTAGGCTATTGAGTTGGATGATCAACCGATGATCAAAGGGGCAATTTAGCATGGCCAATCCTCCTAACCTGCACATCTCTGTACACTAAGGGGCAATTTAGCACGGCCAATCCACCCTAACCTGCACATCTTTGGACACTAAGGGGCAATTTAGCATGGCCAATCCACCTAACCTGCACATCTTTGGACACTAAGGGGCAATTTAGCACGGCCAATCCACCCTAACCTGCACATCTCTGGACACTAAGGGGCAATTTAACATGGCCAATCCCCCTAACCTGCACATCTTTGGACACTAAGGGGCAATTTAGCATGGCCAATCCCCCTAACCTGCACATCTTTGGACACTAAGGGGCAATTTAACATGGCCAATCCCCCTAACCTGCACATCTTTGGACACTAAGGGGCAATTTAGCATGGCCAATCCCCCTAACCTGCACATCTTTGGACACTAAGGGGCAATTTAGCATGGCCAATCCCCCTAACCTGCACATCTTTGGACACTAAGGGGCAATTTAGCATGGCCATTCTCCCCAACATTCTATTCTAAATGTGCCAAAGCTGGGAACAGTTCACCCTTTACCGAGGCCCAGCCTCCCCTCGCTCAACACTTTCAGATCCGCATTTCCACCTGGGAGCTCATGGGAAGAAATCAAATCAGTGAATCATTCTGCCTTCGCAATCTCTACTCCCAAAGCCACGTGGAGATATTAAAGGGCTAATTCCGCTGGGTGAAGCGCTCGATGGTTGAAGTGGATTGAAAAGAAAAGTGCGCAAGAAATGAAAGAGCTTTCCTCAGTGACTGCAGTAAGGCCGTCCTGTTTCACATCACCGCAGCTTAAAACCAGAGGGAACTGGTGTTTGAAGGCTCCACTTCAGGAAGCGTAAATGGAGAACATGCTCCTGTTTACATCAATGGGGATGGAGTAGAAATGGTCGAGAGCTTCAAGTTTTTAGGTGTCCAGATCACCAATAACCTCTCCTGGTCCCCCCATGACGACACTATAGTTAAGAAAGCCCTACCAATGCGTCTACTTTCTCAGAAGACTAAGGAAATTTGGCATGTCAGCTACGTCTCTCACCAACTTTTACACATGCCCCATAGAAAGCATTCTTTCTGGTTGTATCACAGCTTGGTATGGGCTCCTGCTCTGCCCAAACCCACAAGGAACTACAAAATGTCGTGAATGTAGCCCAATCCATCACACAAACCAGCCTCCCATCCACTGACTCTGTCTACACTTCCCGTCGTCTCAGCAAAGCAGGCAGTATAATTAAGGACCCCACGCACCCCGGACATTCTTTCTTCCATCTCCTTCCGTTGGGAAAGAGCTACAAAAGCCTGAGGTCACGTACGAACCGATTCAAGAACAACTTCTTCCCTGCTGCCATCAGACTTTTGAATGGACTTACCTCGCATTAAGTTGATCTTTCTCTACACCCTAGCTACGACGTAACACTACATTCTGCACTCTCTCCTTCCCTTCTCTATGAATGGTATGCTTTGTCTCTATAGCGCAAGACACAATACTTTTCACTGTATTGCAGTACATGTGCCAATAATAAATCAAACTTACGTACTCTGTGAACTGTTTCTTGCGTGCCTATATGGCACGCAAGAAACAATACTTTTCACTGTCTCCCAGTACATGTGACAATAATAATTAAAATCAAATTAAATCAAGTTGAAAGGTCCCCTCCTCATAAAATGTAACATCGACAAGTGCAGATCTCTATGTCTACAGGTAAACTCATGGAATCATAGAGGTTTACAGCATGGAAACAGGCCCTTCAGCCCAACTTTTCCACGCCGCCCTTTTTTTTAAAATCCCTAAACTAATCCCAATTGCCCACATTTGGCCCATATCCCTCTACACCCTTTGTACCCATGTAACTATCTAAATGCTTTTTAAAAGATAAAATGGTACCCGCCTCAACTACTACCTCTGGCAGCTTGTTCCAGACAATCACCATCCTCTGAGTGAAAAAATTGCCTCTCTGGACACTTCTGTATCTTTCCCCTCTCACCTTAAACCTATGCCCTCTAGTTTTAGACTCCCCTACCTTTGGGAAAAGATATCGACTATCTACTTGATCTGTGCCCCTCATTATTTCATAGACCTCTATAAGATCATCCCTTAGCCTCCTACGCTCCAGGGAAAAAAGTCCCAGTCTATTAAGCCTCTGCTTATAACCCAATCCATCAAGTCCTGGTAGCATCCTAGTCAATCTTTTCTGCACTCTTTCTAGTTTAATAATATCCTTTCTATAATACTCCAAGTGCTGCCTCACAGACAACTTATACAACTGTAACATAATGTCCCAACCACCCCCTCATGTGGTACCCAGGGAGTTTAAATTCAATTGATCAAAGAAAACATGGAGTTTAAAAAAATCTAGAACTCGTGAAACCACCTGGAAAACGTCAGTTCACAAATGTGCCTTTAGGAAGGAGGAAGTCTGTCATCCTTACCTGTCCAGCTGGAACACTGTGAACAGTTTGATCCCCTTATCTAAGTAAAGATAAACTGGCGTTGGAGGCAATCCAGAGACAATTCACTAGGGTTGATCCCAGGTATATAGAACATAGAACAGTACAGCATAGTAGGGCCCCTTTGGCTCTCAATGTTGTGCCAAGCTATGTCTAAACCCAAGATCAGTCTATCCCACTCCCTATCATTCTGGTGTGCTCTATGTGCCTATCCAATAACCACTTGGAAATTCCGAAAGTGTCCAACTCCACTATCACAGCAGGCAGTGTATTCCACACCCCAATCACTCTCTGAGTAAAGAACGTACCTCGGACATCCCTCCTATATCTCCCACCATGAACCTTATAGTTATGCCCCTTAGTAACAGCTACATCCACCTGAGGAAACAGTGTCTGTACGTCCACTCTATCTATCCCCCTCATCATCTTATAAACCTCTATGAAGTCGCCTCTCATCCTCCTCCGCTCTAAAGAGAAAAGCCCCAGCTCCCTCAACCTTTCCTCATAAGACCTACCCTCCAAACCAGGCAGCATCCTGGTAAATCTCCTCTGCACTTTCTCCAATGCAGGTAGGGAAGGATTTTCTTACAGTCACAGAAGTTTACAGCATGGAAACAGGGCCTTCAGCCCAACTTGTCCATGCTGCCCTTTTTTTAACCCCTTAAGCTAGTCCCAATTGCCCACATTTGGCCCATATCCCTCTATACCCATCTTAGCCATGTTATGATCTAAACACTTTTTAAAAGACAAAATTGTACCCGCCTCTACTACTACCTCTGGCAGCTTGCTCCAGACACTCACCATCCTCTGTGTGAAAAAATTGCTCCCCTTGATTTGATTTTTATTGTCACGTGTATTAACATTCAGTTAAAAGCATTGTTTCTTATGCACTGTACAGACAGAGCATACCATTCATAGAGAAGGAAAAAAGAGTGTGCAGAATGTAGTGTTACAGTCATAGATAGGGTGTTGAGAAAGATTAACTCAATGAAAGGTAAGTCCCTCAAAAGTCTGATGACAGCAGGGTTCTGTTCTTGAGTCAGTTAATACGTGACCTCAGACTTTTGTACCTTTTTCTTGATGGAAGAAGGTGGAAGAGAGAATGTCCGGGGTGTGTGGGGTCCTTAATTATGTTGGCTGCTTTTCCCAAGGCAGTGGGAAGTGTAGACAGAGTCAATGGATGGGTGTGATGGATTGGGCTACATTCACGACGACCCTCTGTAGTTCCTTGCGGTCTTGAACAGAGCAGGAGCCCAGACCAAGCTGTAATACAACCAGTTTTCTAATGGAGCTTCTTGGTGAGAGTCACAGTTTTGCACCCCTCACCTCTCACCTGAAACCTTATGAGGAGAGGTTGAGTAGGTTGGGACTCCATTTGTTGGAGTTTTAAAAAAACTAGAGACGACTTTATTCTGACAAATAGGATTCTCAGGATGGGGGTGGGGGCTAGAAGGGATAGGCGCTGAGAGATGTTTCCTCTTGTGGGAGAATCTGGAACAGAGGGAATCATCTCATGGTAAGGGATGGGGGTATGGTGATCGCCTGTTGAAGACAGAGGCAGGGAAGAATTTCTTCTGCCAGAGGGGAATGGATCTGTGGAACTCTTTCCCTCAGGGAGATGTAGAGGCTGGGCCATTAAGGGTTCAAGGCTGAGACAGACAGATTTTTAATTAGTAAGAGAATCGAGGGTTATGGGGATGTGGCGCAAAAGTGGAGTTGAGGATTGTCCATCGTCCATCAGATCAGCCATGCATCTCATTGAATGGTGCAGCAGATTCGATGGGCTGATTAGCCTACTTCTGTTCCTACATCTTACGGCCCACATGCAATTCCAGATCCACACAGCGATGCGGTTGATACTAACTGCCCTCTGAATTGGCCGAGCAAGGTGACCACACCCTACACACAGTCAGTCAGAGGCCAGGAGATAAACACTGGCCTCGGTGACAATGCTTTCATTCCATGATTAAAGGTTTTAATGTTTATTTATTAGTGTCACAGGTAGGCTTACATTAACATTACAATGAAGTTACTGTGAAAATCCCCCAGTCGCCACACTCTGGCGCCTATTTAGTTACACTGAGCAAGAATTTAACATGGCTAATTCACCTCACTAGCACATCTCTGGACACCAAGAGACAATTTAGCATGGCCAATCCACCAAACCAAAATGTCTTTGGACACTAAGGGGCAACTTAGCATGGCCAATCCACTTAACCTGCACATCTTTGGACACTAAGGGACAATTTAGCATGGCCAATCCACCTAACCAACATGTCTTTGGACACTAAGGGACAATTTATAATGGCCAATCCATCTAACCTGCACATTTTGGACTGCGGGAGGAAACTGGAGCATTTGGAGGCAACCCACGTAGACAGAGAACATGCAGATTCTACACAGACAGTGACCCCAGCTAGGAATCGAACCCAGGTCCCTGGATTTCAAAGGTAGATAATGACATGAAAGAGCCCCGGGAATTGGCTTCACACTCATGGTGTCCCTAGGCAGTGTGAAGCAGCGATGAACATCTCAAACAGATCACTTGGGCTTCGTGTTAAAGTTACTTGAACTGTGGGGTGAGAAGAAGCTGTGAACGGTCACAAGGACTGCGTACAATTTGTGCTGTCACTGCAGAAGGAACGCTAACGCCTCGAGGGTGAGAGGCAGCAGCGTGAAGTGCCGTCTCAAGGGAGGCAGCTGGAAGGTCATGCTCCTTCAGACAGCTGAGAGAGAGGGGCTGGGCGGATATTTAACAGGGAACACAACAGGTCTGCCGGACAAGGAGGGCAGAGGGCGTGTGGGAGGAGGAGGCGAGATCTTTACCAGCACAGTGTGGGACCATCAGTAACCGGGGTCGACTGGCTGGGTGACATCAGGCAACTGGCACAGCGGTGAGATACAGCTAGATGTCACAATGAGGCTGCAGACCAAGGCAATTTATGCAGACATGCATACCCAAACCGCCAGCCACACACACACACACACACGTACATGTAAACAAACCTTCATCGATGTATGCAAACATACACATGCACACACACATGTACACAAACCATCAACACACGCAGACACACACACACACAGATGCAATGTACACAAACTTCTATCAATACATACAGGTGGAGACACACACACGTGTACCCAAACCACTAGCAACATACGCAGACACACACACACACGTGTACCCAAACCACTAGCAACATACGCAGACACACACACACACACACGTGTACCCAAACCACTAGCAACATACGCAGACACACACACACACACAAACCTCCATCAACACATGCAAACACACACATGCACACAAATCTTCATCAACACACGCAGACACACACACACGTACATGTAAACAAACCTTCATCAATGTATGCAAACATACACATGCACACACACATGTACACAAACCATCAACACACGCAGACACACACACACAGATGCAATGTACACAAACTTCTATCAATACATGCAGGTGGAGACACACACACGTGTACCCAAACCACTAGCAACATACGCAGACACACACACACGTGTACCCAAACCACTAGCAACATACGCAGACACACACACACGCACAAACCTCCATCAACACATGCAAACACACACATGCACACATAGATGTACCAAACCTTCATCAACACACGCAGACACACACGCACACACACACACACACAGATGCGTGTATACAAACTTCCATCAACACATACAGGCGCAGACACACACACATACACACACTCACAAACCCTTGCCACACACACAAAGCAACACAAACGCAAACCCACAGACACAGACGTACAAATTTTCACCACGCACAAAGCTGCACACACTCATATACACAAACTCTTGACACAGTCTGTACAAATATCCCCATACACAAACTTCTACAATCCTGAGGGAATCTCAATGCACATGCACACACACACACACACACACAAACACACACACACACACACACAGTCATTCTCTTGCATGTGCATATACACAAATATGCATTCATACACAAATATACATACAGACACACACATACACGAATATAAATACATACACACAGATATATACACTCACACACGTACACACACACAGGGTTATTAAGCCAGGGTAGGTGCACGGGACAGAGAGGGTGAACGGGCGAAAGAGTTAGTTTATCCCTCCTGCATTATCTTACCGGCACAGAGTGTCGCTGCCTTTTTGCCTTCCGCACATTGCTGATGAACCTTCTGCCCATCTTCTTGGCATACCAGACCGACACAAACATTGCTCCCGCTCAGGGGATGCTGCGCTCCCTGGGGACGGTGGAGAGGGAGGGGAGGTTCAAAGTTTCACCCCCCTCCCCATTGGGGGGGGGAGCAGGGAGGGGCAGGTGGATAAGGAGAGTGGGCAAAGTGAAGGAGAAGGAGGTGGTGTTGGAAGGGGGGGGGGGGGGGGGAAAGAGTGGTGGGTGGGGGGAGGATGCCCCGAGGCAGGAGGAGGAGGGGGGGGTGGGGGTGTGGGGGGTATCCCAGACCTGCTCCAATGTCAGGGCACTAAAGTAAGATCCACACTGCGCTACAGCTGAGCCAGAAGCACAATGGTGCTGATTCCTTGCCCCCACTGGCGTCAGTCTCAACTCAGCTGTCCCCCCCTTCCCTTTTCGCTGCTGTGTTCCCTTCACTCAGCGAGAATCCCAGGAGACTAATTACTCAATGCCTTCCCCCCACTGCCTGTCCCCACCTCCAGCCTTTGACAAGCCTTACAGCAGCAGCCTCTGGGACCACATGGGATGTACGCACATACACCTCTCTCCCTCTCTCTCTCTCCCTCTCTCTCTGTGTAGCTGAAAAGCTTTGCTATTGCATTCCCTTCTCTTCCCCTCCCCTCCCCCCCCCACCTTGTCCTGATAAAGCAAGCTCCATCCTTAACCTTTTCAGCGCCGTCCGCCTTCCCAAGCGCAGAACGGCACAACAGAGTGCAGGAAATCCCAGTCTACTCGAAGAAGGAAAGCTACAAGTTCCTCGGACCACGATCCCCCGACTCAGTGCGACTTCACCCAGCCCCGCCGGCCAAACCAGATTCCCATCACTTCTTAGAGGCACCGATAGCTCCTGCCTCCCACCCCCTCCTCAGCCCTCATTTATCCCTCTGCACAGATTTTTTTAAATAAGGTTCTGGAATAAGCAGCACTCCACACAGAGTGACTGAGGGGATCTCTCTCTCTGTCCCGTTCCACCTCTCCTTCCACCGAGACACAGCTCTGCAAACCCTCGGACCCTCTCCCTCCCCTTCCTCACCCTTCATCTCCCTCTCTGCTCCTTACACTATCCCTCCCAGCCCACCCACCTTCCTCTCTCTCTCGTCTTCTCCCTCCTATTCTCTGCTTTCCTCTCTCCCCCTCTCCAGCTCTCCTTTCCCATCTCTCTCACACTCTCTCCCTCCATCCTTCTTGCCGTCAGTCCTTCCTCCTTTATTCTCTCCTTCTTTCCCCTCCATCTCTCTCTCCCACTCCCTCACTCCTTCCTTCTCTCTTTCCCTCTCTCCATGACATTTTGCACCAGCCCTATTTTCTCTCCTCCATTTCTCCTTCTCTCACTCCCTCCTTCACGCTATCCCTCTCTCCATAACTCTTTGCACAAGCCTTATTTCCTTTCCTCCATCTCTCTCTCCCTCACTCCTTCCTTTTCTCATTCTCTCTCTCCAGACTCTTTGCGGCAGACCTAATTCCTTTCCTCCATCTCTCTCTCTCTCGCCCTCTTCCTTTGCTCCTTCCCTCTCTCCACAAATCCCTTGCTCCAGCCCTTTTTCCTTCCCTCCTTCTCTCTCTCCATCTCTCTTCAACAATGGAGATTGTCATCGACTTCAGAAAGCGAAGTGGAGAACATGCCCCTGTCTACATCAACGGGGACAAAGTAGAAATGGTCGAGAGCTTCAAGTTTTTAGGTGTCCAGGTCACCAACAACCTGCCTGGTCCCCCCACACCGTCACTATAGTTAAGAAAGCCCTACCAACACCTCTACTTTCTCAGAAGACTAAGGAAATTTGGCATGTCAGCTACGACTCTCACCATACAGATGCACCATAGAAAGTGTTCTTTCTGGTTGTAACACAGCTTGGTCTGGGCTCCTGCTCTGCCCAAGACCGCAAGGAACTACAAAAGGATTGTGAATGTAGCCCAATCCATCACACAAACCAGCCTCCCATCCACTGATTCTGTCTACACTTCCCGCTGCCTTGGGAAAAGCAGTCGGCATAATTAAGGACCCCACACACCCCGGACATTCTCTCTTCAAACTTCTTTCATCGGGAAAAGGGTCTGAGGTCATGTACCAACCAACTCAAGAACAGCTTCTTCCCTGCTGCTGTCAAACTTTTGAACGGAAGTATTGTATGTTGAGTGTTGTCTGCAGCCCTAGCTATAACTGTAACACCACATTCTGCACTCTCTCTTTGCCTTCTCCGCTATGTACTCTATGAACGGTATGCTTAGTCTGTATAGTGCGCAAGAAACAATGCTTTTCACTGTATCCCAGTACATGTGACAATAATAAATCAAATCTATGTACTCTATGGACGGTATGCTTTGTCTGTATAGTGCGCAAGAAACAATACTTTTCACGGTATCCCAGTTCTGCTCATATTTCCCCTCCCTTCCCTCAGTCCCCCACTATCCATTGCTGACCCATGCTGATTTTTCATCCCCCGACAGATGTACCGGACCAACAGAGGCTCAACCTTTTGTCAGGCTGCTGTGAAATTGCCAAGGAGGCCATTCAGCCCATTGAGATAGCACTGACTCTCTGAAAGAGTATCTTACCCAGGCCCTCCCCTCCACCCTATCCCCTAAGCCCCACACAGTACGAGTATAGACAGGAACTTCCACACACGAAGCACAGTCACTGGGGTAATGTAGGAAAGGCAGCAACCAATGTACAAACAGCAAGACCCCACACACAGCAATAAGACATTGATCAGTATTCTGCTGCAGTCACATTAATTATAAATATTGGCTCCGTGGGGCGGGGAGGTGTTGTTGTTGGGAGAGGGGAGAGAGAGAGAGACACATACACACATGAACACGCACATGCACACACACACAGCCCCCTTCTTCAAATTAATATAATAGCAATTCTGACAGTGCAGCGCTCCCTCAGCACTGACCCTCTGACAGTGCGGCGCTCCCTCAGCACTGACCCCCCTCTCATCCTGAGCTACACTGAGTGACACTCACTGTGGAGAACAGTTTTGATGTTGGCCATTCCCACCAGAGGCTCCACGGTTCCCATGGTGTTTATCAGGTCAGAGTGTTGTCATCAGTGCATCAAGTTAACCCCCACCCCCCACTTGGCCAATGTTTGGCACTTTGACAGGGCGGGGCTGTTAGCCTCTGAGTGGAGAGTCCAGATCACAAGGTCATACCCCCAGGATAATAGGTCATCCTCAAGGAATGAGATCAGGAGGAACTTCTTCACTTTGATGCTTTATAATTGTTGGAATTCTCTAGCCCAATACTTATAGTGTGAGGGGGAAAGTTCAAAGAAAATGTGAGGGGCAAGTTTTTTTGTTGTTACAGAGAATCTACAGTGCAGAAGGAGGCCATTCGGCCCATTAAGGCTGTTCTGACAACAGTCCCACCCATGCCCTATCCCGTAACCCCACATATTTATCCTCCTCGTCCCCCTCACACTGAAGGAGAATTTAGCATGGCCAATCCACCTAACCCACACAGTTTTAGGCACCAAGGAGCAATTTAGCATGGCCAACCCACCTAACCCACATATTTTTGGACATAAGAATTAGGAGCAGGAGTAGGCCATCTGGCCCCTCGAGCCTGCTCTACCATTCAATAAAATCATGGCTGATCTTTTCATGGACTCAGGTCCACTGAACCTCCTGATCACCATAACCCTTAATTCCTTTACTGTTCAAAAATCTATCTATCCTTGCCCTAAAAACATTCAATGAGGTCGCCTCAACTGCTTCACTGGGCAGGGAATCCCACAGATTCACAACCCTTTGTGTGAAGAAGTTCCTCCTCAGCTCAATCTTAAATCTGTTTCCCCTTATTTTGAGGCCGTGCCCCCGAGTTCTAGTTTCACCCACCAGAGAAAACAACTTCCCTGCTTCTATCTTATCTATTCCCTTCATGAAGATAGGTTGAGGGAGCTGGGACTCTTTTCCCTAGAGAGGCGAAGGTTGAGAGGCGACCTGATAGAAGTTTATAAAATGTTGAGAGGAATAGATAGGGTGGACTCTCAGAGGCTATTTCCCCGGGTTCAAATGGTCGCTACGAGAGGACACAGATTTAAGGTGCGAAGAGGGAAGTACAGAGGTGATGTTAGGGGTAAGTTTTTCACTCAGAGGGTGGTGAGTGAATGGAATCGGCTGCCGTCATCGGTGGTGGAGGCGAACTCACTGGGGTCTTTTAAAAGACTTCTGGATGAGTATAAGGGGTTTAATGGGATTGGGGGTTATAGATAGGTCTATAGATTGGTGGGGTTGATGTGATTGGTGCAACTCAAGGGCCGAAGGGCCTGTTTGTGCTGTAATGTTCTATGTTCATAATCTTATATGTTTCTATAAGATCTCCCCTCATTCTTCGAATTCCAGAGAGTATAGCTCCAGTCTACTCAATCTCTCCTCATAAGCCAATCCTCTCAACTCTGGAATCAACCTAGTGAATCTCCTCTGCATCCCCTCCAGTGCCAGTATATCCTTTCTCAAGTAAGGAGACCAAAACTGTACACAGTACTCCAGGTGTGGCCTCACCACCACCTCATACAGCTGCAACATAACCTCGCTGTTTTTAAACTCCATCCCTCTAACAATGAAGGACAAAATTCCATTTGCTTCTTAATTACCTGCTGCACTTGCAAACCAACTCCTTGAGATTCCTGCACAAGGACACCCAGGTCCGTCTGCACAGCAGCATGCTGCAATTTTTTACCATTTAAATAATAGTCCATTTTGCTGTTATTCCTACCAAAATCTTTGGTGTGTGGGAGGAAATTGGAGTACCCGGAGGAAACTCATGCAGACATGGGGACTCCACATAGACAGTGACCCAAGCCGGGAATCGAACCTGAGTCCCTGGCGCTGTGAGACAGCAGTGCTAAACCACTGTGCCACTGTACCATCCTCAGAGTGGTAGGTGTCTGGAATGTGCTGCCACAGTGATGATGGAGACAGATACGATAGGGGCGTTTCAGGGCTTTTTGATAAGCACAGGAATATATGCAAGGAATAGTGGGACATGGAGCAAGGGAAGGAAGGAGGATTTGGTTTAATATGGTGTCAGGTTCAGCACAGCATCATGGGCCGAAGGGCCTGTTCCTGTGCTGTACATTTCTATGTTCAAGAGAGAAATTTAGAATAATTTGGGCATTGTACGAGTCAAAGGGTGTGGAGATAGATTGGCCATACTCCTTTGGGATGGGCTAGCAGGATTGAGGGGCCAAATAGCCACCCACTACTGCTAAATTAGACCTTCTGCATGCTCCCTGACCATAGACATTCCTGTTAACACTGGCGCCAGAGTAACACACTCAACATTTCTGACCCACAATCAGATACACACACACAGACCCATACTCACACACGCTCCCCCTCCCTCACACACACACACACACACACACACACACACACACACACACACACACACACACACACACACACACCCTCAGTACACGAGGGTTCAGTTCAGATAATGTCAGCTCGGAGAGGTGTTTCCACATTGATGGTGTGCCAACAGACCCTGTGTGACGCCTCTATTCACCCAGAGGGGTTGACTGGCTATGTTGGGTACAGCACAAGGTTTTTTTTATGATTATTCATCCCTCGGACACGGGTGTCGCCGACTGGACCAGCATTTATTGCCCATCGTTAATTGGCCCTGGAGGGCAGTTGAGAGACAACCACATTGCTGTGGGTCTGGAGTCACATGTAGGCCAGACTGGGGTAAGGACGGCAGATTTCCTTCCCGAAAGGGAACCAGATGGGTTTTTCCGACAATGAGTCATCAGTAGATTCTTAATTCCAGATATTTTTTATTGAATTCAAATTCCACCATCTGCTGTGGCGGGATTCGAGCCCGAGTCCCCCCAGCACGTTAGCTGAGTTTCTGGATTAACAATCCAGCGATAATCCCACAAGGCCATCACCTCCCCCTCACAGCACAGTGTTAAACAGCATGGTAGAGTTTGAGAAGCTTTAAAAGGCAGGATAATATTCTGCAGGGGAGTCACTGAGGTGAAGGACATGTTAATATATCTGTGCTCCTCACCTTCTCCCCAGCTTTGCGAGGGTGCTGACTGTACCTGTCAGCTATCGCTGAATAAATTCCACTTGTTATTTCAACAGTTTAAAACAAGGGAACATGTATTTGTGGCAACCTTCAGTAGCTAAGCTATTCCCCCAGGACCGTGGAAGTGACAGTGTATTCTGGAAGTGTCAACACTGTTCCAATGTAGGAAAGGCAGCAGCCAGTTTACGCACAGCAAGCTCCTGCAAATAGCATCGTGTTAACGGCCTGTTAATCTGAGTGAGTGCTGCGGGCTCGCAGATAGACACTAACCAAGGAAAGAACTCACCAGATCGCCATCTGACCAGTAGCGTGGGATCATTAATGAGAGAAGGCAAATTGAGGCTTTCATTTCTACCAACAGTGCGGCGCTCCCTCAGCACTGACCCTCTGACAGTGTGGCACTCCCTCAGCACTGACCCTCTGACAGTGCGGCACTCCTTCTGGTTACCCACCCTCCTACCATTGGGAAATACTTTTTTCTCATTTACTCCATCCAAACTTCCTTGTGATTCTGAACACCTCGATTAAATCTCCCCCTTAACCTTCTCCGCTCCGAGAACAATCCCAGCCTTTCTCCGCATGTACTGAACTCCTTCATCCCAGATCTCATTCCAGTAAATCTCTCTCCGCACCCTCTCCCAGGCCTTGCTGTTATTACTAAAGTGTATGGAGACCAGAACTGGACCCAGTTGAAGTCTAACTGGTGACATATGAAGGAATAACACAACCTGCCGCCAGTTGTGCTCTCTGCATCCATAAAGCTCAAGATCCTATCTCATCATTTTTAACATCCGTCTTGACAAGTCCTGTCAGCTACATGGAGTTGTGCACATAATCCCATACTCCCTGCCCACAGTCTGTTGCTCCAATCTGTATTACCCTTTCTGGTATCATAGCTTGGTGTGGATCCTGCTCCGACCAAGACACAAGAAACTACAAAGGTTCATGAACGAAGCCCAGTCCATCAGGCAAACCAGCCGCCCATCAATTGACTTATTTATTCGTCACAAGTAAGACTAACATTAACACTGCCACGATGTTACTGTGAAATTGCCCTAGTCTCCACAGTCCGGTGCCTGTTCGGGTCAATGTATCCTAACCAGCATGTCTTTCAGACTGTGGGAGGAAATCGGAGCACCAGGAAACCCACGCAGATACTGAGAGAATGTGCAGAGTCTGCACAGACAGTGACCCAAGCTGGAAATCAAACCAACTGTGTCACTGTGCTGCTGGGATGGAACCCGGGTCCCTGGCACCGTGAGACAGCAGTGCTAACCCACTGTGTCACCGTGCCACTGGGATTGAACCCAGGTCCCTGGCGCTGTGAGGCAGCAGCGCTAACCCACTGTGTCACTGTGCCACTGGGATTGAACCTGGGTCCCTGGCGCTGTGAGGCAGCAGCGCTAACCCACTGTGTCATCGTGCCGCTGGGATTGAACCCAGGTCCCTGGTGCTGTGAGGCAGCAGTGCTAACCCACTGTGTCACCATGCTGCTGGGATTGAACCCGGGTCCCTGGCGCTGTGAGGCAGCAGTGCTAACCCACTGTGCTATTGTGCCATCCCGCTGCCTTGGCAAAGCAGTCAGCATAATCAAGACCCTACGCACCCGGACATTCTCTCTTCCACTTTCTTCCTCGGGAAAAAGATACAAAAGTCTGAGGTCACGTACCAGCCGACTCAAGAACAGCTTCTTCCCTGCTGCTGTCAGACTTTTGAATGAACCTATCTAAGATTAAGTTGATCTTTCTCTACACCCTAGCTATGACTGTTACACTACATTCTGCACTCTCTCCTTTCCTTCTCTTCAGTGTACTCTATGAATGGTATGTTTCGCCTATATAGCTTGCAAGAAACAATACTTTTCACTGTGAACCAATACATAGAGGTTTACAGCATGGAAACAGGCCCGTCGGCCTAACTTATCCATGCTATCCAGTTTCACCACTACCCCATTACTATTATCCCAATTGCCCATGTATGGTCCATATCCCTCTTTACCCATCTTCCTCATGATATTGTCTAAATGCTTTCTAAAAGGTAAAATTGTACCCGCCTCGACTACTACCTCTGGCAGCTTGTTCCAGACACTCACCACCCTCTGCGTGAAAAAATTGCCCCTCTGGACACTTCTGTATCTCTCCCCTCTCACCTTAAACCTATGCCGTCTAGTTTTATACTCCCCTACCTTTGGGAAAAGATGATGTGTTGATGTCAGTGTTGGACTGGGTGTCACAGTCAGAAGTCTCATAGCACCAGGTCAAAGTCCAACAGGTTTATTTGGAGTCACGAGCTTTCGGAGCTCTGCTCCTTCATCAAGTGAGCAGAGAGGACATTCACCTGATGAAGGAGCAGCATTCCGAAAGCTCGTGACTCCAAATAAACTGTCGGTAAAAGATATCCACTGTCTAGCTGATCTGTGCCCCTTGTTCTTTCATCGACCTCTGTAAGGTCACCCCTAAACCTCCTACACTCCAGAGAAAAAAGTCCCAGTCTATCCAGCCTCTCCTTATAACTCAAACCATCAAGTCCCGGTAGCATCCTAGTAAATCTTAGAACATAGAACATTACAGCACAAACAGACCCTTCGGCCCTCGAGTTGCGCCGATCACATCAACCCCACCAATCTATAGACCTATCTATAACCCCCAATCCCATTAAACCCCAAACCCCATCTTTTCTGCACTCTTTCTAGTTTAACAAGAAAAACAACTTTAAAAGTAATAAATCAGATCTAAATCACAACTGTACTATTCAGTCTACATTGCCTCTTCTCATTTGTCCCCCAGTGAATTATTATTCATCGCAAAAGAACCAGAATTAAGCAGAACTTATTAACGCCCTAATGAAATTTCTCCCCTGGCACTTCCTGCGGCAATCACCTGGGACTAATTCCGAAATCAACTGCAGTCGAGCAGTCCCTGGGGCCCATACCCCAAGCGTGGCTGGTCCACAGGACCATGGTTAATTTTTAATTCTGGAACATTCTAAGCCTTGCCTTCAGGCAACCCCCAATCTGTGCACCGACTCTGGTCCAGTCGCCATGTTGGAATACAGTCCTGCGTCCAGCCAACACTCCAGTCGCCACCCCAGCAGCATTCAGAACTGTCTACATACATCGTTCTCACAATAATCCCAGTGGTGGGGGTCAGGGGATAGGCGAACAGTGTGCAAAGCTCCTTGGAGACTCCTCAGTGTGACCCCCCCACCACCATCCACTCCCCTCTCCCTCCGCTGTGCCCCAAACCCCTCACTGCACAGTCACACAGCCATCAACACATAGTCTCATTGCCCCCCATCTCCGCATAATCAAAGACCCCCCAGTACCCCAGACATACAGGCTTCCACCTTCTTTCATCAGGAAAAAGATACAGAAGTCCTGGTCCCCCATGTCAACACTATCATTAAGAAAGCCCTACCAACACCTCTACTTTCTCAGAAGACGAAGGAAATTTGCCATGTCCGCTATGACTCTCACCAACTTTTACAGATGCACCATAGAAAGCAGTCT